>OY776279.1:28651029-29206029 GCA_963675445.1 Linnaemya vulpina | reverse complement strand
ATTTTAGTACAATCATGTACCACGACAAATTGTTACACCTTATAAACCTTCAGAAGATATTGAACAAACACCGCTACTTTTGCCGCCCACTCCTACTAGTCCGGATTCATTACAAACCGCCTCGGGATATTTCGCTGACGATTCAGCTCATCATAATTCTACAATGAATCCTTCATTTATACCCTCGACTGAAAACACACCAAAACATTTTGCAAATAATGGCCAAACGACAGCCACATTCGAATTTCCAGCACAAAATACAAATCCATTTACGCATAAAACACTCGAGGATAATGCAATGGCCCGACAAAATAATAACTATGATCTTGATAACGGTAAAGATAATTTGCTATGGCGGCATTCGTCTATTGCAAATGGCGGCAGTGCTGCTGCTGGCTGCGTTACATTTGAAGAACCTCATGAATATCATGAAATATCGGATGATGATGAAATAACGCCTGATAAATTGGACTTTGGGCCATCGCTATTAGACGAAATCAACTCAATGTTTGGTTCCATGTCAGCCACTGCTTCGTCTTCAAAAAACTCAGAATCTGAATCACACAATGCGTCCACTAAACAGCGTTCGGATTTTTCCGAGTTGACTTCAAAATTAATACGTAAAAATAGTGCAGGCAACACTTCAAAAAAATCCAAGAATTCATGTGGTACGGTTAAGCCCATTTCAGTGAAAGATGAAAAGATTCTTAATCATGCCATAGAAATAGCTAATGAAATTAGTGCCAGGTAGGTCTGAAACTTTGAATTCTTATACCTCAACTTTCCATATTATTTTGGATTGTTTAGATCCATGTGCGATTTAGTATCCGATCCTACACCCTCTACTCAAAGTCCCAAACGTAAATTTAGTTTTCGTTTTCCTCATATAAGTGGTCATGGAAATAGTGATAAATCCCACGGAAGTGGTTTGTCTACCGCTGGCGGCACTGGTGGTGGTAGTACAACTCAAATGAATTCTTTGTCTCCACATTCGAAAAAGAAAAACTTTTCGGAGGAACTCAAAAGCATACCCGATTTGCAGGTAATTTTGTATTTTTATTGCTATTATCAAAATCCATTAAGAACAATATAAAAACGTTAATTTAAAATCACAGTTATTTTAACATCAGTACTATGTTGGAAAACATACTTTGTAATATAGTGCTCATCTTCCAAATGTTTTGAAATATATTTTGAAGTTCATTTATTTTTGATAAGGTCATTTACGTTTCTTAAAAATTCTTCTTAAATCTACACGTTTTTCATATTCATAATTAGTACATGACTTTGGAGAATCGCTGTTCCTGAAAGAATAATTTTTCAAATATATAACGTTTAATAGTCATTGATATAAATGCAATACATTGATATAATGCAATGTATTGCGAAACATTTTTTCTAAAAATATATTAAAAATACATAAACTTATTTATATATTCTTTGCAAAGGATTTTTAGAGTTATCCCTTTAAATATAGAATTTTATGAAGCTTTTTTTGGGTTTATGTTATCATGTTTTTTTAAGCACATTTATTAAGAGGGCTCTTTCTAAATAAAAGTATGAAAAATATTGTATTGAAATATAAATTCGTAGATGTTACCATTTAAAAGCAAATTAAAGTTTAATGTGTTTAAAGGGAAACTTTTTCAATATAATTAAAATTTTAATTTCATTAATATGAAAAAATATTAATATTAATCATTGTTATTTTCTGTATTTTCTTCTTCTTCTTTTATTTATTTGATTATTTTATAATTATTATTTCAAATTTATTGAATGCCGCCTAATGCTTCTAACTAAAGTGCTTTCATTCCATATCCAGTGATATAAATACTATAGCTACGTCATCCGCTGACATACGAATACCGCTATTCGATAAAGAAACTTCAGATTTTTGCTTTGAAAAGTCTCGCGAAATCTTAACTAGACCTCTACAATTTGGTAGTCGTACATCGTTTACAGCCCCCACGCCGCCTCCCTCTCTAGAATATGTTGATGCTATCAGTCAAAGTCCGCGTAAAGACAAGAAAACTCTTTCGGAAAATCTTATGGATATAGAAAATACTTTGAAGGCCCTTAATTTAGATTTCATGCATACCTACACCGATGTGGATAAAAATGATTCAGATGAAACTATATTAAATGATCAGTTCTCGAGCATTGTTTCCTCTTTAGACGATGAAATAAGTAGTGCTACAGGTAGTTTGAAATCGGCCACTGTTTATAATTATCAAAATGGCAAACATACTACCACGACCACATTTGATTTCAATGCTGCCACTAATCATTTGGACAAACACTTACAAATGATGAGTGGCCAGGCGACTAAAAATTCTTCCAATTCGGTGGATAAGCGCTCTAGCACACCAGATACTGGTTTCGCTTCCAGAGATACTATATCATTGTCCAGACGTAGTAGCCAAAAGTCTAGCTACAGTCCACAGGATACTTATTTTAGTCCAAAAGACATAAATTTCCCTCCCTCAAGTGCTGGAAATTATGCGAATTTCAAGACAGATATTTTTAAGTACAGTGATGATATAGTGTCACCTTTAAGGTCCATCAATACAGTACAAAAAACAAGCAATACTTCCATTTATTCCCCAAGCCAATTGAGAATTGATGAAACACACAATGATGCGTATAATGACAATCAGGATCAGCGTCAACGTTCCATGTCCTTTACGGACAATCTAAATCGCGACTTACCCACAACGGATAAACGTAATGGTAAATATCCAAAAAATCTTAAACAAACGGAAGACGTTGCACTTAAAGCTAAAGTCATGACATATAAATCTCGCTCGGCTAGGGCTAGAACTTTAAGACGTCTTAGCTACAATCCTTTGCCTCAAGTAGCTACAAGTTCTTCTAGTACCGATGACGACAGTGATCACAGTATGGATCGTAGTTTGGCCAGATCTGAGTGCGATATACGCTCTCGAGGCTCGGGTTCTTTATATCATCGTCGTAGGCGAACGAATTTCGATCGTAAACTATTTTCCTCTTCTGTTAGAGATGATCGTGATGTGGATATTCAGAGTGAGAGACAAAGTAAAATTTATGGTTCAAACACAAGCATTAAATCTGCTCCACATTACAATTATCGTAGACCTACACGTAGCTCATGCCTCGGTCCCGCCTCACAAAGGCCGTTTAAGTTAAATCCATACGATGAGTCGTATCCCTATGAGGAGAGAATTTATGACTTTGGTGCACCAACACTAAAAATAAAATCTTACAATGCACAATTGATACCCAAACCGCACAAAACTTTTCAAGTTTCTGCTATAGCTACAAATTCTGGTTCCGGTTCATCGTCAGCCTCCTCCGCGGCCGCCACTTTCTCTCGATCGGTTGTGGGAAATTCTTCAGTGTTCCAAGAATTTGATGTGACACGACTAACTGGCCGCAGTCCTACTTCTAATATTGGTGATCTAGAACCAAATAATGCCACATCGCATTTAGAATTTCAATGGCCAGAAAAAATTCATGCTTCTACAGTCAAACAAAACGAATTGCTTTGGCGTCAACAGCAACAAATACCCGACTTTAATGCTCATAGTAGTTATAGATCAAATAGTAAAGATCATCCATCTTCCACTTTAAGCTCTTCCACAACTGACAGTGATCAGTTTGAATATCGTATGGGTTACAACAATAGCCATCTACCACCTAGTCCGGCTCCATAACTACAGCGTATGTTGAAGTATTTTTTAAATTTACTTTGAAACACATACACCACAAGATAAAATCAAATTTGATCGTCATAAATTCATCAATCAATAAAACAAAATTTAAATTTAACATAGAATAGCAAAATAAACCAAGAACAAGCGTAACAAGAAGAATTTATTAAGAAATTTATTAAAAATAGAAAACAAATTCCATATACAATAACCAAGGACAATAGTTGCTCAATGTCTTAATTCAATATCTCTCTGGAAATTATTTCAAATTATATCCAAAATCCTAAATAAAAACAAAGATGTGCCTTACAATCAAATAACAGCATCAAACAGTAATTAAAATAAAACAGAAACACTCAAAAAATGCAACTATAAAAATACTTAAAACAATATTCAAAATTAAATTAACGCAAAATAATAAGCATTGAATTAACAAATTACAAAACAATTGCTATTTAGAGAGTTAATTGATATTTAAAATTTAATTGTTAAAAGGGTTTCTAGTGTTGAGAATTTTAAAATGAACAAAATAAACATTAAATACTAACATAACTTTTTATTTCAAAATGGGATATCGAATTGTTGGCGGTGATATTCGCACACACATACAGGAGTACAAGTTTTATAGTATTTAATATAAAATACATGTTTCGTATCTACTAAGACTACAGCAAAATAAATTTCATACAAAAATACATAAATATAATGATGAAATCAACCGTAGCTGGTATCAAAATGCTATCAATGACTTTCACATTAGCATCAATTTTTTTAAAGCATGGAAATCGGCCTACAACATGTAGCATCTTTCAACCTCTATAAAATACGAAAATTAAGGTTGTTCTTCATAACCTAAAAATATATTTATTTATAAAAATAATTAACACTATCACTTCTATTTATAGAATATAATCAATTACTAAAATAGTTCTTAGGAAGGAAAGTAATTTATTCAACATTTAAATTAATTTGATTTATATTTTTCTAATTCCTCTTTTGTGAGAATAAATCACTGTAAACTTTCCCGGTGCAAAAGTGGTCAAAGATATCTTAATCTTAAATTAGATGATGCGATAAACAAGTATGCTGAAATTTATTATGCGCTTTGAGAAAGTTCTTACGATCGATTTATATTGGCAGTGACCAGTTACAAGATCTTTTTAAATTGCAATATCTTTTTAGTTGCAATTGTTGCAGCAAAGGTCAACTTTTTATTTTTGAATTAATTTTTAACAATTTGATATCCCTGTTATGTATTCATATATTTAAGATCATGTCCATTCATACTTTGACTGATATCATTTAAATTCTGCCATTAAAACATTTTTTAAATCTAGAAAAAAAAATATATATTTTTAATAATACCTCAAGATCTAATCTGAAACACATTTAATAAACAGCTTGACATCAAATAAACCTCTTAATCTACTTGTATGTCCAAAATTTATTTCAAAATCGAATTAAATCTAAACTCGAAATATTCTAACACACTTAAGCTTATAACTGTATCCAATTCTAAAATTATGATATTATGTACGACATACTCACATTACAATATATACTACATCTTACCTTATTATAACTAACTATCAACAAATAATACCACTTTAATTATAAAAAAAATAACAAAACGTTTTAAGAATTATAATTCATCTCGTGTTTGCGGCATACACTTACATACATACAACATATTTATTACTATTACATATTATTATACGTTAAAGGTTCTATATTAAGGAATCTTTTAAAAAGAACTCGTAAAGAAAAATCTTAATATTTTATAAACAAATCATTTCATAATGGAATTGTATTTTAAATAACAAACAAAAAAAAATACTTTTTTCTATAAATTATTTAAAACAAAACAAAGTTATATATACATACATACATAAATATATTTAAAAAGAACTGCAATAAATATGAAAAAAGTTATTATAACCCTTCAATTATACTAGATGATTGCATTTCCTTTTGGATCCTTAGTTCTGGTTTCTGTATATCTGGCGTAAAAGTTTTTACTTGAAATGTATATCGAAAAATTCAACGTTGTGAATACAAGACAATTTTATAAGAACATGTTCTATATATCGCATAACATTTGCGATTGTGTCTTGAACTCGAGAGCAAAATGAAATATAATTGAAAATATAGTTATAATATGTATTTTTGTTAAAATTTTATTAAATTTACTAGCCGGCTATTTCGTTGGGCATTTTTAATTATTTTTATCTTCATTCCCATAATATTAACTTACTGGCCACGATGTCACTCGATATCGTTCTGTCGACAAAATACATTTCAAACAATAATCAGGACTTAATTATTTGAAAATAATATATAAGAAAAATAAGTTATGAGAAACTGAAAACGCAAAGCAGAGAATAACATTAATTTTAGTTTTTTGCATATGATTTTTATTTCAAAAAATATTGTTTTTATCGTCAACTGCTCTTCTTGGCAGAGGAATAATTGGATTAGCTCCAATAAAATATCAAATTGAAATACTGATAAAAATTTTATTCATAAATTGAAAAAGAATGATATATATATATATATATATATATATATATATCAATTTCACGTTTCGTGTGAAAACCTTTTTGGTGCGAGAAATACAGAAATTTATAATGCCTCAGACAATTTTCCGTATATTATATATATATATATATATATATATATATATATATATATATTTCTCCATTTTCCATTTTTCTTCATTCGCTCATTTGCTGCAATAGCGCCATAACTTAAAAAAATAGTTTTGCATAAAACGCTGTTTAAGTTTTATAATTACCAACAGCTAAAAACCGATTTTTCTCTCAGGACTATATATATAAATATATAAATTTCATATTTTACAGAAATTTATAATGCTCAGACAATTGTCCGTATATATATATATATATATATATATATATATATATATATAAATATATATGTTTCTCCATTTCGTTTTATAATTACCAACAGCTAAAAACCGATTTTTCTCTCAGGACTAAAGTATATTACATATTTCAATGGAATTTTTACACAACAACAACAATGATATGTAGATTAAATCTGCTCTGAAAATGAATTTCTTTACTTATGACAGTATTGCCGCTAATGAGCGATATATTGATCATGTCAGTCTTGGATTTGTGTTAGAAAAATTATATTAATTATATCTTAATATCTTTGCGGTCTTAAAAAAATCCACAATAATTGCATATTCGCTTCGGAAGAATTCACCAGCCTAGAGGTTGCGTTTGATTAGAAAAATTGTTGTTGTGGAATCTTTAGTATCATGATATCCAATATAGAACAAGTCAGCATTGCCATGGAAATAATGCGAAATTTCAAGTCTTTGTTGTTCTAATTTTTTATTAACAAAACCGAACGGGGCCGAAAGCATGTAAACGATTTTCAACGTAAAAAATTCCAGGTTCGATTTGAAATATATATAAATCCAGTACCACTGTGCAAATAAGGTATGAAAGCAAGTAACTAATGCAGCATAGTTTATTTTGAAAATATTAAATATACATTATTTTTTATTTACTATTTAATTTTTTTCTTTAAAATATAATTTGAAATTTCTATAATTTTAGCCGCTTTACTTTTATTGAAATATTTATATACTTATTTTATTTTTTAAGTTTTTTATTTTTGTTTATCCCGATTTGTTTTTCTTTCCACTTCTGCATGCAAATTTGTAGGCCATTATTAGCGAAGAAGGTCGTGAAGCTTACAATAGTCTAATTGAACGTAAACATGCCATGGATATTGATACAAGTGTCGTCTGTCTATTGAGAAAACAAGAGCCACAGTGTCCCCCGAAATCAGCCAAGACATTGCCAAGACGTTTGAGTCAACTGAAAAATGACAGTGATGAATTTATTTCTGTTGTACCGCAGCAGTTGGCAGAAAATGAACAGAACTTAGTGATACCGCCTTTACAAAATGCTCCCAGGCCAACAACGCTGCCCACACGAGGCGCCGCAAATCGTTTACGTAAAGCAGAATTCGGCCTGTTAAAAGATGCAAATCCAGCTTTCAATAATCGTGTGCCCGACAGTTTGTCACCCTGTGAAAGTCCTAGTTATGTTACGACTACAGCCTCCTACAATTTCCCGGAACAACCCCAAAATCAAGAAGGGGAACAGACTTGCTTGCCAGTATTGCCGCCTAAGGAAGGCAAGAAACATATACAAGCCAACCCCAAAAGACATGTACGTAAATATCCTTTGATCATACCAGCTAATGGGGTACAAAGAACTCTTAACCGAGTTATGGGTGATGAGGAGAAATGTGCGTTGTTGAAGACAAATTCTCCTGCCACAACAAATCACCGCAATTTATCCACCGTCAAACCCTTTAATATTAACAATAGCAACAATCACATGGCAGAATATGAAAATACCAATGCCTTACAAAGGAGCAGTGCTTCTAAGCAGCAAGAAGAAATAACTTATCAAAATATTGGCTCTGATGATACAGCTTCTATACAATTTGAATCTATTTTGGAGGCCGATTCAAATAAAGATCAAGTGCTACAGTCACCGGACGTAACCGATGGGTTTTATAATTTCTCCATACAGAAAGATCATTATCACAAGAGCAAGGAAGTGGATTTTGATGCTCAAAAATTAGCCAGCGGCTTGTATGTTAACGAAGATGAATTAAGAAATCTGGACATTGACAAAAACAAGGCCAAACACAGTAAACAAAATGCTGATAATAAAAACTCAAGTGAGAGCTCGGAAGCCAAAACTGCCTTGCACTTAGAACTGCCTAAGGAATTGCCCAATTCCATTGAAATTACCGATGATAGTTTTGATCAATCGCCGGAACCAGTTGTTATAGACAATCCGGAGATATTAATGAAAACAACAACGAAAACATTAAAGGCCGATAATGAGCTGGCTGCCAATGCTCTGTTTAAGAAAGTTCGTGAATCTGTAGACAAAGCCATGACCAAAACAACGCAGGAGGACACAGATGGGTCTTTGAAGCGCGATTTCTCCAAAACCTTAACAGAAGCTGAAATGTTTTCGGCCGCAGTAAATCGTTTAAACGATTGTAATTCGGTGAGCTGTGAAGATCTGTTAGAGTTTTCGGATAAAAAGCCAAAAGGCCATGAAAGAGGCGTAGACTCGGATGAAGTTCGTATAATGATGAAGGTTTTGGGAAAGGATGTAAGTTTGATGAAAAAATATAAACGATATAAATAGTATTTTACTTCATTTTGAATTTTTGTTACAGAGCTTTCCTGAACGCTGCTTAAAATCTTTGGAGTTTATAGACTGGGATGTTCATAAGGCTATTAAAATTATTAAACTTCAAAATATATTAACCGAGCTGAATTTGACTTTACCCGAGACTGTTGAATATTTACTAAAATACGATTGGGATCTACACACAACTGCTAGACGTCTCAAAAGTTTAAAGACTTGATACCATATTAATTATAAATAATTTACTAAAAACTGGCAAACATTTTTGTCTTCACATTTCAATTTTATATCACTCGCATAATCAAACTTAACGCATGCATTTCTATGTTTGTCTTTGTATAACTAAAAATTTGCCACAAGAACACGAACAACTAATTTAACGATTTACATCCTTGTACTTATGATCAAATTATATTTAATATTTTTATAAGCGAAATTTTTGATGATATTTTTTTATATAAACATATATATTAACAATTCAATATTAAAAATTTATTAAGTTAATAAGTGCCTTTGTAACCATGATGATCTTCTAAAGAATAAAAATAGTAATTATTAAAAATATTAATACTAAATCATGAGTAAAGCTACGATCGCTCTTGTCAAATATTTGTCTAAAAGAATGTAACCTCTAAATAGTAATAAAAACTATTTTGATTTAAATTCGTGGTTATTAACTGTTTAACTCAAAAAAAACTTGTGTGATTTAAACTGTTTTTCATTAGCATATACGCTTTTTTTTTGGCAAATATTTCACTTGTGTGAGCGTACCTTAAGTGTTATTTTTTAATTCAAAATACACTTCCTGTGTCCCCATATATGTAGGCAGTTTTTAACAGATGTCGTATTTTTTATCTTTTGACTGCTTATGTTTGAAATTGCATTTGTACTGTAGTTATGATTAACTACGGTTTAACAGTAATAAATGTGTTGAGATGTCTGTTCAGTAGGGTTTGGTAAGACATCATGAATCGTTGACGCTTGCAAATTTCGGAAATCTATTTTCAATAAATAAATCTGATCGCGGAAGTCATAGAGTACATCGGCCATTTTGCAGTCAACATAATCGGCCTAGTGAACACCAAAATGAAGCGAAATCTGTGCAGATTCGATCCCTATTAAACGATGCTGACTAAAAGTTTGTTTATTATCGCTGGGGATTTTTTTTCCATACAAAATTCATGCAAATCTAAAAGAGAGCGAAAAGAGTGTTGTTTTACATAATAACATTGAAATTTTGTAGCTAAACTTTTTCAAATCGATGGCTTATACAAAATTATTCTCTTGAAGAAGAGTTACATTTTAAAAGCCAACGAATTGTCAGGATGCAACTTCTCATTGTTTTAGACCACAGGATTACCCCTACATGTGCGATGCATTGTGACAGAACTAGGAGGGAGTATGTTATCATGAAACTTGCCTTAGAGTTGAGCGTTTTTTTTTTCGAACAACGAGCGCACGCATGTTATATTCCTCGGCCTTTATTATTGATAGCTAACTCTTGGTTAACTCCGTAATTGTTTACGTTCATCACTAACTAGTAGATTTTTTTTAGGTTCTTACTTTCGCTGGATTCGAAAATGATACACCGCTTGTTCAAATCCTTTTTTCATTAAATACTTTTATTAAGATTTATATTCAATTTACATTATTTTGTTTGTTAAATACAATTCTATTTATATATTTTTCTTTATAAATACTCTTATATAAACCATTTTTATATTTTTATTTAAGTTTTAAATTCAATATTCGCGTTAAAAATATTGAATTTCAATAACCCGATAAAGATCTTTTTTGCTTGCTATTTAAATATTTTACATAATGAAATTTAATCTTACACAATTTTCGTTTCTTTGTAACATTTTAAATACCATTTTTATTGATTTTGAATGTCTTTTTAATTTAGTTTGGATTAATTTTTTATAAACTTTTATTTAGTTTAATATACCATATGGATAATTTGTTAATATATTTGTGGTATTTGTTTTCATTAAATGCAAATGTGTCACATGCTCTTGAAAAAAAAGAAATATTCTTATTATATATATTTTTTTGTTTTAAGCAAACATTGCATCAAATCAAATTTGTTAAGAAACAAAAAACTTGAAAATAATATAAATTGGGTAAAAAATTTTTATAAATTTAAGTAATAAACTAAACAATATTTAACTAACATACATATACGTTTGTGTGTGTGTGTGTATGTGTACATGCATATATAATATACATTCATAGTCATTTGTTGTGAGTATTAAATAAAATTACCAATTTAAAAAACTAAAAAAAAACAAATTTACATAATTTTTTCGATGTATAAAAAACAAAATAAAATTTTTAGTTTAACTAAAATATATATGAGAAATATTTGATATAAAACAAGTTTAGTTGTTTAACAAATTCAATATTAAATAGAAATAATATCACCAAAATAAATTGAGTATTTTTTAGAATTAAATAGAAAGTGATTATAATAAAGCTGCCAACACACTATGGCATTTTGTGGCTTCACATTTATGCTGTGTCCAAAGAAATATTGGAAAATGCCAGACGTTGCCATTCGAACACTCTACTGTGTTAGCTGGCGTTGGCATAGTGTGTTCCCGGCTTAAGGGCATTCAGTTAAACTGTTAAACGAATGCAGGGATAATGTTTTAAGTTATGTTCCCCTTTATTTTAAAATATTTTATGTACTTCGTAACCCTTTTTATAAAAATTTTATTTTTTTAAAATAAATTTGTGTTTATAAATTACAGTTGTCTACCCTAAATAATAGAACTAAAAAACTAAAGTGAAATACTTTTATAACTTTTTTTCTCTTCAAAATAAATGCAATATTGTTTCAGTTAGTTTCATTAAAACAATTTGTTTGTGGCCGTTTTGTCAGTTGAATATGTTATTGAAATAGATATGTTTTTTAAATATATTTTCCTTTAACTAAATACTGGTAGTGGATTTTTTCATTTAACTAATTTCCTGTGGCAAAACAAAATGAAAATTAAAAATCTTTGCCTCAACAAAAAATGATGTTTAAATATACATTCAATTGAATTTTCGATTTTTAATTATGTCAATTAAAATTCACACAAGCGGAAATATATTTAAGTATATTAAGTGTTAGAAAAAGCCAAAATTAGATTTAGTAAAGTTAAGGTTAAATTTAAAATTTAGTTTAAGTTTGCAAATAAGCTCAAAACCGTGTTTTTTAAATAGGCACAATAAATTTTTGTTTGTTTGTTCATTCTTGGAATACTTTCGTTATTAACATACATACATACATACATACATACTAATTTCTTTCTTAGGAATTGAATCTAAAATGAAAATAAATTCTTGGGCAAAGAAGTATAAAAGAAGGAAATAAATACGGCTAAAGTTTTGTGCACAATATTAGGCGACTTACTTATATGCCCAACTTCGATGATTTTTTTTGGATATTGACTTAAAGTCGTAAAAACTTTTCGGCCATTTAACCCCATCAATTTAACGAAATATTTGATAGATTGTAAGTTTTCCATTAATTAAGATTAATTGCACTCCCATAAGGATTCGAATAATTTTTGTTTACACATCCAGATGTATAGCGAGGTGTGCCCCAAAATCTATGAAATTATTGAAATTATCTTAAATATAGAATATTTTTTCAATGGATTGTTAATCCCATATCGTTTGTAATTTATAACTTCCCTGTAGGATAAATTAAAAATAAATCTGGAAGTTGTTGATTCTACATCCTTTTGAAGAAATCGATTTCTCATCAGATCTCCACGTTTTGAGGTCCTAACAAGCTTCCTTAAATAATTGTGCGAGCCGATCACGGTGTCTGTATGAGTGTGTGTGTGTGTGTGTGTGTGTGTTTGAGTAAGTGCGTGACCCACTTGTAACTCTTGTATAGGTAAACCGAGTCAAACCAAACTGGTACCGTTCTGACAAACGTTCCTGAACTTAGATTGGATATCAAAAAAAAAAATAATAATAATAATAATAATATTGGAAGAATACCATAATTCTCTTACCAATTCAAAACCATTCCGATCCTTTGAAACCGGTTAAAAATCGGCTAGTCGGTTCTTGAGATATCGTGAAAAAAAAAATTTGAAAAAAAGTTCTTTTTTTAAATTCCGATATTATATATCTGATCAGTTGGAGTTCTCGATTCTTGGCAATCAAAAACTACATCAGTCACCGATTATCAAATGGGAATCGGTTGGTTTCAAAATTAAAATTATAGTGTTTTAACTCGAAGAGCTGAAAAGCATAAGCACAAAAGTAAGGTTATGAGAGCTTCAGGGTTGATATTAGCGGGAAGTTACAGTCGAACAAAACTGAATGATTAATTTGGGAATATAGTGGCTTCCGAAAACTTTGTATTTCTTTTGTGGCTGTTTATCCTGAATATTAAAATTTTTTGCTAATTTCTTCAGTGTGATGTTCCTTTTTAATTTTGTCTGATTGTTACGTTACAAGCCTTGACCTGTTAAACACTTGGGATTTTAAAAGCGAAATATGTCTCAACAAAATATTTTTATGTTGATTCTTTTTCATATCTGAAAGTTCTCTTTAATAATTTCCTTTAATTTTCTTTGATTTAGTACTGTTTGAAATTTTAAAGTTGACAACGTTGATGATTAAAAATAGTTTTGTTTCTGTGAACGTCACTACAAAATGGAAAATGCAATAAATAGTCAACTAATTATGATAGAAATTGTCAATTGTTAAAGACAAGGAGTAAAGAAGTGTTCCATTTTTTGGTATTGTCTTGACGTGACTTTGACAAGTAGTTGCGGAATAGGGGGTATTATATATACTTATGTTTATTCAAGGAACTGTACAAAGAGCAAAAAATACTTAATAAATACTTTTATGTATGGGATACTTCCCTATTTATAAGGCTTTTATAAAAAAACGGTCAACACTTGAGAAAAAATGGTAACGTTCAATACAAAAAATTGCTATTTGGAGCACAATTAATTATATTTTGTTGGGAAAAATTTATATTTATTTTGCTGACTACGGCAATAAATATTTAATATTTTTATACAAAATCAATTTTAAAGCACAAGACGCACATTGTTTTTTATGAATACGACAGTTGATATTTTAAAATCAATAGAAAATAAACTAAAATCAATTGTCTAAAAGCTTCAAGTTATTAAAACTCTTTATATTCTGACTGATATGTGGAGACTTCCTAAAGCTGCATTTATTTCCTTCGAGTTCTCTGCTTCTTATATTTCATTGATATATTTAAAATTTGAGAGGGCAAGTGTTATGATGCTATTTCATATCCATTTTGTGAAACATAAAATTTTCCGTTAATAATATAATTCAGTTTGAATAATTTCTTTAAATTTACATACAAAATCGAAATCAGTCAGACTTGAAAAAATATTTAATCTCTTAAGTGTTAAAATTAGTTCTCTTAAACTATTTTGTTTTTCAACTTAATATATATTTTTTATATCAACTTATATTTAAATGATTAATATGTAATTAAAATATTTGTATAATTTAGCTT
Source organism: Linnaemya vulpina (assembly GCA_963675445.1). Classification (NCBI taxonomy): domain Eukaryota; kingdom Metazoa; phylum Arthropoda; class Insecta; order Diptera; family Tachinidae; genus Linnaemya; species Linnaemya vulpina. Next base: position 29,191,609 of record OY776279.1, on the reverse strand, counting down.
AAATAAAACTTTATGTGAGATATTTTATTAAATATTATTTACATCGAGTATACTTTGTTTGATATATAAATATTTTTGTTGTTGTCGTTCTTGTGAAAAGTATATTCTATAATAAATACAATGTAAGTCGTTTAAATCCACAGTTTGTTTTTTTTAAATTATATTAAAGCAACTGTAATAAATTTAATAGTACTTTTATGTTAAAGTGTAATTGTTTATAAACATGTTTAGCAACATTTGCCTAAAAGCAAATTTAGTTGTATGATGGTCAACAGTTGCCACAACCCGTAACTGATTGAAACTACTATGAGAAAAGTTTTCGAAACACCAATTAAAAAAGATGTACAAACTTCTTTTCATTTTTTCATTTTTAATTAGTTATTTGAATCTAGTGTGACAATCCTTGACCTGCTGTCAACTTTTCGACCTTCGATATGGACATGGATGATGTTGAGGAACTGGAATGCTGTGAGAGATACTTGTAACCGACAATAATAAATTACTAACTTATATTTTGTTATGAAATAGTTTCAAAGCATTTCAGCGTTATTAAATGAGATTGAAAAGCATTAAGTGGCAGATTGGAAAAATTCTTTTACTTGTAGCGGACTAAAGTCTGTCATACACGACCTAATTTTTACATCTGACATTTTAAATTTATTAGTGCAAAATATGCACATACCGTGTATATTAAGAGAATGCCCGTTTGAGCCCCTCATAGTTTTGCGTGCCGTTGTTATAAAGCTGAAAGATTTTGAACACCAGGTAAATCTAGAAGCAGTGAGGCTAAGATATTATAAAAGAAGCAGGGCTGGCTCACTCGTCAATATAATGGTACACTTTCACTCAAATATATTGATGGATAAGTTGGAACAACAAGTATGTATATAATCAGCTGTTTTTTGCTTTCTGACAAATTAATCAGAGAATTGGCAAACAAAAGAAAAAAGGTTTCGAGTTAGAATTAATATGGTAGAGTTCGAAATTGCTTTAAAAAATTCAGATTTTAACAGACAATTTGTCCAATAAGTTCAATCAGAACAAATTAAATTTCCCATTGAAATTGCTGTCATTGTTGTTGTATGGGGTGTTTTTTATAGAGTGATACAACTTTGAGTTGGCATCACTGCTTTATTCGACCACCCATTTAACAGCCGATAGCTGCTTTTTGTTTAGTTTGCTTTGACATTTTATTATGGATCGACTTACACCAGAGCAACGCGTGCAAATTGTGGAAATTTTTAATCAAAATAATGGTTCTGTTCGTCAAACTTATCGTGCACTTGGTCTATTCAAAATTTTATTTTCCGATGAAGCCCATTTTTGGTTCAATGGGTACGTAAATAAACAGAATTATCGCATTTGAGGTGAGGAGAGTCCACAGACTTTTTTTATTTTCTGCTACAATACTTAACACACAAACTGTACCGAAGCTGTTTTTTTCTGTATAAAAATATTAAAAATTTCCATTGCAGTTCAAAAGAGGCATTTTGTTTAATATTTGGAAGATATTGAAAGACTTATACAGAGCGGATAAATGTTTCAAAAACACATTCTTTCATGTAAAATCAAGCATATTCTAAAAGAAAAAATATATATGTGGTGGAATTTTCTTTGCATTCTTCACACAATAACAGATGTTTCCAATATATAGCTTGGCAGCACTTAACTTAGAACGGACACAAAAAAGTTGCCTGTTATAAAACCTACTCAAAACCAATTCTAAAGTTGTTTTATCTTGCTTTTAACAAATTTATTTTGGTTGCCAGGTTTTTAAACCAGTTGGTTTTAACGTAAAAACCAGAATTTACTAAAACCATGGCGGCGTGAAAACACTATTAAAGGGTGTGTTTTTTATAAATTAAAGATTGTTTTTTATAAACCAATTAAAAACTGGCTTTAAATTGGTTCTAACTCCATCATTTTCTATGGCTAAACCAGGTTTAAACAGTTCAATATAATATTAAAACTAGAGTTTAGTAAAACAGTGCAGCTCTTGTTTTTGTTGGTATAAAAATATTAAACAATTTGGATTTCACATGAAAATAGGAAGGATTTTTTTTATATTTTGCACATTAATATTTTTAAAAATAGGGAAATACTTATGCAGAGCAAATAAATGTTTGAAAAGAAAAATTATTTCATCAATTAATTCATTAAGCAAACTGCGAAGGAAAATATTCATACTTACCCTTATCGTGTATGGCGTTTTTCACCTTTAAATTCGTCATATTGTAATAGATTAAAGACAACTTTTGCTTTTTGTCTTTATTCTATTACAAATTTTCGAATTTGGAAGGCGAATACGCCAAATACGATAAAAGTGATTTTTCTTTACACATTATCAGATGATAAAACTTGGCAGCACTCAACTCAGCACAAAGAAAAGCATGCCCAAAGAAGATTGCATTTTACAAACCCTACTTCAAGCCAATTCAAAAGTGATTTAATTTGGTCTCAACAAAAGTCATTTTATGTGCTGAAACCAGGTTTTTAAAACCAGTTGGTTTTAACGTTAAATCCAGAATTTACTAAAACCATGGCGGCGTGAAAACACTATTAAAGGGTGTGCACTGTAATTCCTTGAAGAACCTATTGTCCCATATACTTTTAAGTTTTAAAGTCGACTTCATCAAAATTATCTCTCTGTGGCAGTTGATGTTAATACAACAGGACCCTCGATTAAAAATTTCGATTGAGTTTGACAATTAATTTTGTTTCCTTTTTACTGGCGTTTTAATTTAAAATTTATTCGTTTGCTTGAGTTTTGTTGTGGTAAAAAAAAATACTTTCAATATTCGAACACTTCTTCGAAAAATAACAAGTCATCTGTCTGTTCAATTTTCTGAACGTGCTGAAAGCGATTCAAAAATGCTGCTTTTTGCAGAAAACTATTTTGTATAAATAAAATAAAACAAGACTTTAACAAATACCATTTGCTTTCATTTGAACTGCGAATACGAGGGCTGTTTGATTATTCTTTGTATTTTGAAATGAAAATTGTTTAGCACGTCCTCCTAATTTTCATATTATTTTACAATTTTCTTACACATTTTGAAGCTGAAATTAGTTCATATAATATTATTTTTGCCATCCAACATCTTGAGTGAGAGTTCAGTTTGAAATCCTTTTTAAAGAATCAACCTCAATTTAATTTTCAATTCACACAGCAGGACGGACCAGCATCAGAACTCATGGGCATTCGCTTATTGCCACTTGCCAAGTGACTCAGTTGAATATGGGAACAGTTTTAATTTAGAAAACAGTTTTCATTTTAGTGAAACAATTGCATAAGAGAACTGCTTGACTATCAAGTTGATGTAGGGATCCCAGTATTTTTCATCGGGCATCGTCAGTGTCATAGATACAAATTAATTTCCACTAACAGGATCATAATGCTTGAAGGGATTTTGATCAAGGCAAAGTGACTTTAACAACCGCCATCTTTAATGGACTATTAAAAATTTTTCAGCAATTTGCGTTATTTATTTGGTATTTTACAGCCATTAAAAGCAGACAAGTTAGTCAATTTCAAGCCGATGCACGAGTGCACACGTGCTTATTCGATATGGCAAAAATCGAAAAATTACGCTTTAGCCCCATTAAATGCAAGTCTATGGGTTTCGTATTATTTTATAATTTCTTATACATTTTGAAGCTCAAAATAATTTAAATAATATTATTTTTGCCATTCCACATTTGGAGTGAGAGTTCTGCCTCAATTTAATTCTCAACTCATACAGCAGAGTAGAAGAGCATCAGAACTCATGGGCATTCGTTTATTGCCACTTGAATGCGAAAGTAGTTTCCATTTATAAACGTGCTACTAGTCCCATTTGTCGCATTTATTGAAGTTTATAAATTTTGTGGTAATTCCAATCGTTTTATATCGGGCTTTTGACAATAAAATTCTTCTTGTAGTTGACCATCTCGCAGCATGTTTCCATTATCAATGAAAGTATATAAACATTTGCTATTCCGCAACATTCTATTATAATTTTCTTGTGTCAATATAAAACATCTCTATCTAACTACGAGTACATGTATATGTATGTGTGTGTGTGTATGCATCAACAATGATTTATTTGTCCTCAATTTTAATTTGTTCAATTGTTTGTTGTTATTATTATTATTTTTTTGTCAGATCGTTTGATAACACTTTAATATATTTGTCGTATTTGTTTTACTTTTTCACTAAATATTTACCATTAAACCGTATTTATAATCTCAAATATTAATATATTAATATTTTGATTCCTCATCAGTAAATAAGTTTTACATTTTTATATCATTTATATGCTTTTAAATAAACTCTGATTTTACGTTTTTACATCAATAATATTTTGCTTTTGTTTTCGTTTTTAAACTTCTATTATTCCTTTTGCAGCACAAAATGTAAATAAATATTTTTGCAATAAATTTTTATATGTATTTTTATATTGAACAAAATTTGTTGTGTCCAATTCCTTTTCTTGTTCTTTTTTATTTTCTTGTCTAACTAACATACGAGTAGTACAAACAAATATGGCGCCTCTGTTTTATTAAATTTAAATAAGAGATTTTATGTTTGTTGTTACTTTTGTGGCGGGGCGAAATGATTTTTTGTTGCATTTTTATTTCAGTGTTTGCTTGTTTGAGTTTTGGAAAAATTGAAATTAATTTGTGTTGTTTTTGTTCTTATTCGCAGGACTAAATATATTACAAAGCTAAAAACATATAGACGGTTACACAGATTTCTTTTATATTATTTCGCAAGCATTTTTGCAACGTAGAGAAGGGATTTATTTCTTAGGGTTTTAATTCCTTTTATACGGTGGTTTCATCGTCATCAATATTCCTCCTAAACGAATATGAAAAGAAATAAAAGTTTGACATTAACAATTTATAATAAAAAGTTGCAACTAAATATTTTGATTATTATAAAATGTATGTGTCATTAAGTCATATAACATTTTAATATTTTGCTTGTGTGTTAGTAGCACTACAATTTATACATGATATAAATAAATATAAATAAAAAGCTTTTTAATGCGATTAAATTCGTTAAATACATGAATCTGTTTGGTATCCTTTTAGTGGTTTTAATACGACTACTAATCATGCACTAATATTTACATAGAAAATATTTTCCCTAAAATATTTGAATAAAATATTAACAACATTTTGAATATGCATGTATTTACTAATTATGTTAATTAAACATTAAAAAAATATTATATTTTAAGCCATAGAAGTTACGTTAGTTACGCTATTAATTCGGGGAATTTAATTTATCTATTTATTTTAAATTACGAGGCTATTCATACATGTAATGCAGAGCACAGTGGGGCAGCATCAATACATGGCTCGTATTAGCGTTACACTATCGTGAGGATGTACAAATTTTCATTAAATTTCATGGAACGATAGTGTGAACGCTCGGAATAATTGACTATACGATGATCAATTAAAAACATGACAACTAAAAACAACCCTGATGTGACGATAATAATTCTGTTTAAGAAAGTATTTAAGTTCATGAGCATGAAAGAGAGCATTGAAATTTTAGAGCGCAGAGTTTCGTTGCATGTTTTATCCTAATAAAGGCCGAGGCGCATAGAATCGGTCGTACCGTATCCGTCAGAGCTGTAAATGAGTCACAAATTTTTTTCCATTGATTCGCGAATCGTTCATGCACTGAATTAGCGAATTTTGAATTAAGTATTTTCACAAAAAAAAAAAAGAAAAAACAGGAGAATTAAATGAAATTTTGATGAAGATTGAGTTAAAATAGTCGTTGATTACCAGAGCTGTAAATTAATCATTCTTTTTTTATTTAAATTTGTTACGAATTAGTAAAACTTTTAATGAATTCTTTTGAAAACAAAGAAAAGTTTAATGAAATTGGAATCAATTTAAATAAATTACGTAGAAATAAATTTCAATTCCTTTTTAAATTTAAATGAATTTGTAGAATGAATTTCAATTCCTTTTTAAATTCAAATGAATTTGCAGAATGAATTTCAATTCCTTTTTTAATTAAAATGAATTTTTAGAATGAATTTCAATTCCTTTTTAAATTCAAATGAATTTGTAGAATGAATAGCAATTTCTTTATAATTCAAATGAGTTTGTAGAATGTATTTCAATTCCTTTTTAAATTCAAATGAATTTGCAGAATGAATTTCAATTCCTTTTTAAATTCAAATGAATTTGCAGAATGAATTTCAATTCCTTTTTAAATTCAAATGAATTTGTAGAATGAATAGCAATTTGTTTATAATTCAAATGAATTTGTAGAATGAATTTCAATTCCTTTTTAAATTCAAATGAATTTGCAGAATGAATTTCAATTCCTTTTTAAATTCAAATGAATTTGTAGAATGAATAGCAATTTGTTTATAATTCAAATGAATTTGTAGAATGAATTTCAATTCTTTTTTAAATTTAAATGAATTTGTAGAATGAATTTCAATCCCTTTTTAAATTCAAATGAATTTGCAGAATGAATTTCAATTCCTTTTTAAATTCAAATGAATTTGCAGAATGAATTTCAATTCCTTTTTAAATTCAAATGAATTTGCAGAATGAATTTCAATCCCTTTTTAAATTCAAATGAATTTGCAGAATGAATTTCAATTCCTTTTTAAATTCAAATGAATTTGCAGAATGAATTTCAATTCCTTTTTAAATTCAAATGAATTTGCAGAATGAATTTCAATTCCTTTTTAAATTCAAATGAATTTGCAGAATGAATTTCAATTCTTTTTTAAATTCAAATGAGTTGGTAGAATGTATTTCAATTCCTTTTTAAATTCAAATGAGTTGGTAGAATGTATTTCAATTCCTTTTTAAATTCAAATGAATTTGCAGAATGAATTTCAACTCCTTTTTAAATTCAAATGAATTTGCAGAATGAATTTCAATTCCTTTTTAAATTCAAATGAATTTGCAGAATGAATTCCAATTCCTTTTTAAATTCAAATGAATTTGCAGAATGAATTTCAATTCTTTTTTAAATTCAAATGAATTTGCAGAATGTATTTCAATTCCTTTTTTATTTCAAATGAATTTGTGGAATGAACTTCAATTCCTTTTTAAATTCAAATGAATTTGCAGAATGAATTTCAATTCCTTTTTAAATTCAAATGAATTTGCAGAATGAATTTCAATTCCTTTTTAAATTCAAATGAGTTTGCAGAATGAATTTCAATTCCTTTTTAAATTCAAATGAATTTGTAGAATGAATTTCAATTCCTTTTTAAATTCAAATGAATTTGTGGAATGAATTTCAATTCCTTTTTTAATTCAAATGAATTTTTAGAATGAATTTCAATTCCTTTTTAAATTCAGATGAATTTGTAGAATGAATAGCAATTTGTTTATAATTCAAATGAATTTGTGGGATGAATTTCAATTCCTTTTTAAATTCAAATGAATTTGTAGAATGAATTTCAATTCCTTTTTGAATTCAAATCAATTTGTAGCATGATTTGCAATTCGTTTTTAATTCAAATGAGTTTGTAAAATGAATTGCTATTCATTTCCAATTTAATTAAATTGATTTAAAAATTTTTTTTTTATAAATAAGACAGGAAACATTTACTCTCGTTTTGTATGTCCAAAATAAGTCTTTTCAATTTTTGTATTGAATATTTTAATTTTTGTAGGACAAGTTTCTTATTCCATATTTCCTAGATTTTATTGATTGCAATTCACTTCTGATTTCATTCATTTCAATTACAATTCATTGTTCTCATTTATTTGGATTCATTCAAAATCAATTCAATTTATATGAATTAGAAATAAATTACTACAATTCACTTTGATAAATTCATTTCAATTGCAAATGAATTACAATTCATTAAATAAGTTCATTCGAATCTACGAATTTATTTGAATTTTCAAGGAATTGAAATTCATTTATGCCTAATTCTTTTGAATTTATTGATATTTCATTTAATTTTTTTTGTTTTGAAAAGAGTTGATTCAAAATTTATGAATTAAAATAAAAGTTAAAAAATTATTCATTTACGGCTCTGCAATCTGTCAACTTTTATTAACTAAACGGTCAATTTTTTTAATAATAGAAACAACTTCGAAACTGATTCGAACTGATTCTATTCACTTGACAAAACTACCCACCGTTTTAAAATTATTATTTGAATTATTTTTATAAAACGTATCATTTTGTTGCACTGTGTTTGTTGTCTTATGCAAAATGCAAAAATTCTAAAAATTTTATTATATAAATAATGATTTTTATTTTAGTTTTTTAATACACAGAATTTTATTCTGTGAAAAATTTCATAACATTTCCCAGAACAATTTAAAAAACGTTTAATTACTTTGCAATTTACAAATTTTGTAAAAAATTCTCAATGTGGTTTCATGTGGCGAAAACAAAAGAAGTAGAAAGCAGAGAATAATTGCGGTGATTAAATGTTGAAATTGTGTGAAACTATTTGCATGTGAGATGTACAGTTTTGAGTTGTATTTGAATATGCGGTCTGGAGTCGGTATGGCGGTGGGTGTGATTTATCGGAGCCCCAGAGGTAAAATTTTCTTTAAGGTTTTCTTACATGTGGATCGTTTCTGCATCATCAATATTAACTCTCTTGTCCTCATTTCTTAAAATTGTTTTCTTGAAAAAATTTTATTTTTATTTTTTATATTGATCTCTCGAGAACTAAAACAACTTTGCGCGCCGATCATGCCGCGACTTTCTTTTATGTACACCCAAGACTGTTTCTCAAGTTTACTATAGACCATCTTGTTAGTGTGCGTTTATTGGTTGCTTGACCTGATATAATCCTGTTAACGATGTATCCATATCGATAATACCAGTGCAGTTCTAAGTTTTAATAAGAATCGAGTTGTCTTTCACATTTTTAAATGCATAAAAATATTTTCAGTTTTCACTTTATCAAGAATAAATTCACTTTAATTTCCTTTCAGAACCCTGGAGACGTTAGAGAAAAGTGTGGTCCATGTGGTCGTGTTTCGTTAGTGTTTAACCGACTTATTTATTTGTGCGTCTCCCTATAAACGACAAGCAAACATATTCAGTGATCGTTGCGTTCTTTTTACCGCCTTCAAGTCACGTACGAGAATTAATTAAAAAAAATCTGAAAATCTTTTCTTAAAGCAATAAATTTCACAAATAACTCGCAGTATTCCAGTAGCATGTTTACACCATGAGTTTTTTTCATAGCGATTGTTCCTTGAAATCTATTTTATTTACTGATTGCAGTCATTGTGGGCCATGAAGGCCCATGGTGGTACAATACCAGAGAATGTAACGGTTTTAATTTTTATTATAAAAGTCACTTTTTAATTATTATTTCTTGAGTCTTATTTTAGAACAAAAAAGTGATTTTCTTAATTTTGTTTTTCACAGAAAAATATTATTTCTTGTTTTTGAATTTTCGACCAACAAATAAAAGTTATTTATTGGCTTTTATTTTTTGATTAGAAAAACAAAAAAGTTATTTCTTGATTTTTATTTATTCCACAGAAAATAAAAGTTATTTCTCTATTTTCGTTTATCATTAGCATGTAGAAGTTATATTTTCTGATCCAAATATAGAAACCAAAAAACAAATCTTATATTTTGGGGAATAAAATAAAAAGCAAGAATTTAGCTTTCACTTTTCGATTAAAAAATAAAAGTCATGCAATAACTTTTATTTTGTAATAAATATGTCAAAGTGTAGATCTCCTTTTGGTTTTCTGATCGAAATACAAAAATCAAGAATAACTCTTATTTGCTGAGGAATAAATATATAAAAGTGAAGGAATATCTTTCTGATAAGAAATTAAAAACCAAGAAATAGTTCAAATTTTCTGAAAAATAAATTAAGCCAGGAAACAACTTTTACTTATGAGTCAAGAAATAACTTTTATTTTCTGATCGAAAGTAAAAATCAATAAATAATGTTTACCTTTTGAGAAAAAAGTTAAAGTTTAAAAATAACTTTTATTTAATATTCGAAAGATTAAAACCAAGAAATAACTTTTATTTTCTGATCGAAAAATAAAAATCAAGAAACAACACTCATTTTCTGAGGAATAAATAAAAATTATTGAATAATTTTTACCTGCCGATCGAAAAATAAGTGCAAAGAAATAACTTTTATTTTATGATCGAAAAATAGAAGTCAAGAAATAATTTTAATTTTCTGATTGAAAAATGAAAACCAACAAATAACTCTTATTCTCTAAAGAATAAATAAAAATTTGGGAAACATTTTTACTTGCTGATCGAAAAATAAGTGTCAGGAAATAACTTTTATTTTCTGATCGATAAATAAAAGCAAACATTAGCGTTTGTTTTCTGAAGAATAAATAAAAATCAGGAAATAACTATTATTTTCTGAAATATAAATCAAAGATATAACTTGTATGTTCTGATCGAAAAATAAAAATCAAAAATAAACTCTTATTTTCTGAAGAATAAAAGGCATTTCTTTTATGTCCTGATTGAAAAACAAAAGTCAAGAAATAACTTTTATTTTCTGATTGAAAAAAAGTAAAGAAATAACTTTTATTTTTTTGATCGAAAATTAATAGTCAATAAATAACTTTTACTTTCGGATCAAGTAATAAAAGTCTAAAAATAGCTTTAATTTACTGATGGAAAAATTAATATCAAGAAATAACTTTTATTTTCTGAAGAATAAAGAAGAGTCAGGAAATAACTTTTACCTTCTGAATGAAATATAAAAGTGAGGAAATAACTTTTATTTTCTGATCTAAATGAAAATTAAATTAATAATTTTCAACTTCTGATCAAAAAGTAAAATTCTAAAATAACTTTTATTTAATAATCAAAAAATTAAAAACGACAAATAACTTTTATTTTCTGGTGGAAAAGTAAAATATCATGATATATTTTTTAAATTTATTATAGAGAAGATGAAGTGAAGAAATCACTTTTGTTTTCTGGTTTAAAAATGAAAATCAAGAAATAACTCTTATTTTCTGAAGAACAAATAAAAGTTAAGAAATAACTTTCATTTTCTGATCGAAAAATTTAAGCCAAAAAATCATTTAAATTTTTTGATCGAATAAATATTTTGAAATGGCTTTTATTTTCTCAGAAAATAGTCGGAAAAGTTGGGGTTTTTTAATAAAACTAAAGAGAAAATTAAAAAGAAGAATTAATACATTTAAGGACATGTAACAACGATTGCCTTGATTTATTAGTTGAGCAGGTAGCCCATTACTTTTAGTTGATTTTGTTTTTAGTTTAAATTTGAAATTAGCAGGTCTCTGGTTAATTATGCATTTTTTGTAGATTCACACTTTTTATTTAATTCTTTTCTTCATGACAACGAAAGCTAAATAGCAAAATTATTTATAAACAAATTCAATATATAAAAAACATAAATATTATTATTATAATTATATCGTGGAATAAATAATAATGAATGAAATTCCAATATTTATTACGAATTTAATCCATTTCCAATTTAAAAGGATGTTAAAGTTGTTTGGCTAAAGTACGAGTGTTGCTGTCAATTCAACGGACTATTTATGTTTGTGTATGTATACGAGTGTGTATGAATGTAGTGAATATTTTTTTGCTTTATGTGATTTAGATTTACGGCTAAATATTTATGGGATGTGTTATATTTTGTTTGTAAGATGGAGTTATACTGATAGAGATGACATTTTTAATAGCTTAAAGTGTTGCTTAATTTATTGTTGGTGTACAATTTCCTTGGGTAACCGTTAAAGTTCGTGCTGTTGCGGCCTTTGAAAACAGTGTGTTTTAGAATTTGTGGGAGAGTTTTCAAAGGATTTGAACTTAATTATTTAATTATAAGATTCTAGTTTGGATATTCTCGGTATACATTTTTTTTGTTTTTTTTTTAATTTGAAGTTTCTCAAATTAAATTTTATTTCCTCAATTTTACTTTAAAATGGTGTGAAAATGATAGAAAAGTTTCCTGCTAAATCTAAGATAACATCCTATTGAGTTAATGAAAAAAGAGAAAGAAGGAAAAAGAGGGGAGTCCCTTTTATTTTGCAAGTTTTTGTCTACATCAAAAACGAAGGATTTGGGTATCCTTTTTGGATAAAAGTTTGCTACTGGTTAGAGTCTAAGAAAATCTAATTTAACAAAATAACAGGATGCTGTCAAAATTAGCCAAGAAACGGAATAAATTGTTTTACTATTAATATTTTTTTAATAATAATAATAAAATAGGCGTTATGATATATTCTGTAGCCAACAAGATATGTCAGTAAAGGTTTATTTAATAACAGGACATACAGAGTTAACGAATCGCCTGGCACGAATGGGTATCGTTGACGATATAACCTGCAGGGCCTGTCAGGAAGAGGACCAAATACTGGAGCACTACTTGTGCTACTGTCCAGCTTTTAGCCAAGTCGGAAGACATACATTTAATCAAGAGATTATACAGGAGATGGAATTTCTTTGGGGTTCTAATTGGAGGGACTTAAGAAGATACATTGAAGAAACGAGGTTCCTAACGTAATCAAATTCAAAGGTTTCCATGGTACTAGTGGAGGCTCCCTGTGGTAGAATGTGAACTTCTTGTAATAGAACGCACAACAGGCCCATGAGGCCTAAGTGTAATTCTGAGCGGATTGGGATAGCTTATGCTTCTCTTTTCGACCTAACCTAACCTAACCTCACCAGGTGTGGTCACATTTAGGCAAATATTTGACTAAAAAAATCTAACCACTAAATACTAATAAAAAATATTTATTTCTGCAAGTTTTTATTGGGTTAATATCTAAGTTGCCAATAATATTTGATGCTGCGCTACTGACTAAATAATTAATATTTACATTCCTGATTTTCGTAAAAAACTCGCATGTTAATCGAAATATTTTTATTTCAAGATTTGGTGGTTAAATTGTTTTGGGCAAATATTTGCCAAGGGTGACCGTACTTTTAGGAACGATCTTGCGATACATAAAAATCCGATGCTTTAGAATCAACAGCTAAGACGATCTCTATCATCATCTGTTAGGGATTATCGCAGAAAAGCACTTGTAATTCTCATTTAGTTCGTATGGCCACTATTGCGTATCTTCTTATTATACGCATCGTTGGAGCAGATAAGTCAACTAGTAGATATAAAATAATATAGAACGAATAGACTTGCATCTCATGGGGTTAAATATGGAGAATATACTGGATGGGCCAGCAAAAGTGTGTAGCCTAGTTCTTCGATTTTCGCCATACTGAATACCCACGTGTTTACTCGTGCATCGGCGTGAAATTGACTAACTTGTCTGCTTTTAATGGCTGTAAAATACCAAATAATTAACGCAAATTGCTGAAAAATTTGCAATAGTCCATTAAAGAAGGCGTTTGTTAAAGTCACTTTACATTGATCAAATCCCTTCAAGCATTATGATCCTGTTAGTGGAAATAAGTTTGTATCTATGACGCTGACGATGCCCGATGAAAAATACTGGGATCCCTACATTAGCTTGATAGTCAAGCAGTTCTCGTATGCAATTGTTTCACTAAAATGAAAACTGTTTTCTAAATTAAAACTGTTCCCATATTCAACTGAGTCACTTGGCGCGTGGCAATAAGCGAATGCTCATGAGTTCTGATGCTGGTCCGTCCTGCTGTGTGAATTGAAAATTAAATTGAGGTTGATTCATTAAAAAGGATTTCAAACTGAACTCTCACTCAAGATGTTGGATGGCAAAAACAATATTATATGAACTAATTTCAGCTTCAAAATGTGTAAGAAAATTGTAAAATAATATGAAAATTAGGAGGACGTGCTAAACAATTTTCATTTCAAAATACAAAGAATTATCAAACAGCCCTCCTATTCGCAGTTCAAATGAAAGCAAATGGTATTTGTTAAAGTCTTGTTTTATTTTATTTATATAAAATAGTTTTCTACAAAACGCAGTTGTTTTAAATCGCTTTCAGCACGTTCAGCAAATTGAACAGACAGACGGCTTGTTAGTTTTCGAATATTGAAGGCATTTATTTTTTAGCACAACAAAACTCAAGCAAATGAATAAATTTTAAATTAAAACGCCAGTAAAAAGGAAACAAAATTAATTGTCAAACTCAATCGAAATTTTTAATCGAGGGTCCTGTTGTATTAACATCAACTGCCACAGAGAGATAATTTTGATAAAGTCGACTTTAAAACTTAAAAGTATATGAGAAAATAGGTTCTTCAAGGAATTACAGTGCACACCCTTTAATAGTGTTTTCACGCTGCCATGGTTTTAGTAAATTCTGGATTTAACGTTAAAACCAACTGGTTTTAAAAACCTGGTATCAGCACATAAAATGACTTTTGTTGAGACCAAATTAAGTCACTTTTGAATTGGCTTGAAGTAGGTTTTGTAAAATGCAATCTTGTTCGTGCATGCTTTTCTTTGTGCTGAGTTGAGTGCTGCCAAGTTTTATCATCTGATAATGTGTAAAGAAAAATCACCCTTATCGTGTTTGGCGTATTCGCCTTCCAAATTCGAAAATTTGTAATAGAATAAAGACAAAAAGCAAAACTTGTCTTTAATCTATTACAATATGACGAATTTAAAGGTGAAAAACGCCATTTACGATAAGGGTGAATATGAATATTTTCCTTCGCAGTTTCCTTAATGAATTAATTGATGAAATAATTTTTCTTTTCAAGCATTTATTTGCTCTGCATAAGTATTTCCCTATTTTTAAAAATATTAATGTGCAAAATATAATAAAAAAATCCTTCCTATTTTCAGGTGAAATCCAAATTGTTTAATATTTTTATACCAACAAAAACAGGAGCTGCACTGTTTTACTAAACTCTAGTTTTAATATTATATTGAACTGTTTAAACCTGGTTTAGCCATAGAAAATGATGGAGTTAGAACCAATTTAAAGATAGTTTTTAATTGGTTTATAAAAAACAATCTTGCCTGCTTTTGTTTGCGCTGAGAGGAGTGCTGCCAAGTTACATATTGGAAACATCTGTTATTGTGTGAAGAATGCACAGAAAACTCCACCACATCGGAATTTTTGCTCTCCGAATTTGTAGGATTTCATATGAAATCATGTGTTTTTGCAGCATTTATTCGCTCTATAAAAGTATTTCCTTATTTTTAAAATATTAATTCAAAATATATTAAACAATTCTTATTTTGAACTGCAATGAAAATTTTTAGTTTTTTTTTTTATACAAATAAAAACTGCTGCAGTACAGTTTGTGCGTTAAGTGTTATAATATTTAGAGAACTATAGTATAACAAATACAACGTTTTAAATAAATGAGGCATTTAATTTATATATCAATATATAACTTGTTTTGTGATAAGGAAAAAAAATTAAGAAATAACTTTTACCATCTGAATGAAATATAAAAATCAAGAAATTACTTTTATTTTCTGATCGAAAAATAGAAGTCAAGAAATATTTATTTTTTATGATAGAGAAGCTGAAGTCAAGAAAGGATTGAAATTCACTGGTCGAAAAATGAAAATCAAGAAATATTTCTTATTTTCTGAAGAACAAATAAAAGTCAAGAAATCACTTTAATTTTCTGATCGGAAAATTGAAGCCAAGAAATCGCTTAAATTTTTTGAACGAAAAAATATTTTGAAATGACTTTTATTTTCTCAGAAAATAGTCGGTAAAATTAGTTTTTTTTTTTTAATAAAACTAAAAAGAAAAATACAACAAAGAATTAATACATTTAAGGACATGTAACAACGATTGCCTTGATTTATTGGTTCAGCAGGTAGCCCATGACTTTTAGTTGATTTAGTTTTGTATTTAAATTTGAAATTAGCAGGTCTCTGGTTAATACAAGTTGCTAGAGCCTGGTTTTCTTTAAATTCATAATTATGCATTTTTAGAAATTTAATTAATTGTGATTAAATTTATTGGACAATTTGTTTGCTAAAAATTAAAACTGCAGTGTGAATACAGAATCACATGTTCAAGGTTTTCTTTTTCAAAGTGAAATCACTTTAACATACGATCAGGATTTTGAGTTTAACAACTTTCAAAGCCGCTGCTATTTGAACTACAAAATAGCACGAACTTCTTGGGTAGACCCTCGTATATATCTACTATTACATTAGACTTATTCACATATATATATACTTGATATATAATTTTCACTACATATTGATTGATAAGTGTTTTCATTTTCCATATTTTTAAAGTGTGTTAAGAAAGGAGGTACGAGTAACTATAATTTATGTGAAAGAAATTAAACAAAACTGTAAACTACCAGACTGTTAAGGACCAGGGATAAAGACGCCGCTGACGATGTAGCCACAATGTGTCCAACTGTGAAAAATGTATGTATTATTTGTGTTAGTTTATTTAGTTCTTCTCCATTTGCTGTTTCAATTCTTCTATATAAAAATGAATTTTATATATTTAATTATTGTATGCTAAATAGTTTGTGTTAAGTCTTACTCGAATTTGTGTGTGTGTTTTTTTTAATGTTTTTGTTATTTTAAATTTAGTTTGTAACTAAATATTTATTACCTATTTTCTATATTGTGTTTTAATTTGTGCTGCTTTTTTTCTCTCTCTAATTGTACAATAAATAAATAACTATTTATCAAGAAAATAAAGCTATTTGTTATAGCAATATGGACACACATACATGTGCGTGTGTGTGTGTGTGTGTGTATGGGTGTGTGTGTATAAAAAATAAATAACTAAGAAATGTTTGCTAAAGCCACAATTTATGCTTGTAAATACGAGTGTATGATTTCATATATTTATTTTATTATTTTCAGCAATAAAACAACACAATTTTTAAGCTCTACATTTTTTATAAATTGTAAACTTTTTATTAAAGATTATAAAATTAATTGCTTAAAATTTTTCTGAATAAGAAATTATTCGTTTTAAGATATTTCAAATATTTCTTTGTAGAAAATGTATTTTGAAATTGAACACTTTAAAAATATATATAAAAAATATAAAAATATTTATTTCGTTATCGTTCTAAAAGCTATAAAATTTGGTAAAATATTAAAGCACCAAAATACAGGATAACATAAAATAAAAACTACTAGTTTTAAAGAAAGCATTTCTTAAGCTACAAAATATATTTTTATGGAATATGTTTCTCCATATTTAGATCAAATAATTTTCAATTAAAAAACAAATTAATTTCATCTCGAATATATTCAATTTCTGGTCACCCTACACACATATATTAGACTCTTTAAGTTGTTTTCTTTTCCTACACTTTTCAATAGAATACGGCAACAATATTTTATAAGTGGAGTATTCAGAAACTGCAATAAAATTTCATCTGTAGTCACCCCATTGTGCAGTCAAATGGGGGGAAAAAAATGTAAATAGAGTGAAAATCTAAAGTAAATATATTTCCTCATGAACTGTTTCATTTAACTCTGTTCAGTTTGCTATTTATCTTTGTTTTAAGCCACAATCTAAAATTCTTTTGTGTAAAATAAAAATAAATTTTTTTTCATGACTAGACGTCCTGCTTGAAAACACAGAGCCTTTTTATTAAATCATCCATTTCTAAATAATTATTAGAGTTAATTTTTGAGAATAATTTAAAATTTTCCTAGAAACTGCCATTTTGTTTCGATTTTTTTTGTAACTACCCCACAGTGCAGTGCCTGTTTTATTAAAAAATATAGAGTGTTTGAACCTCCATTATAGTCCGTAGGGGCCATTTTAAATCACAGGTGTTGCATTTTAAAATTTTTACAATCTTCGATTTTATTTATAATTTTTACCCTATTTTCATTCTTCTATTTAATTCTTAGGCATTAAACACAATCACGACAGCAGGCTGCAAGCTACAACCTGTCAATATTAGAATACACGCATTGAAAACGGGAATGACTATTTTAGCGACGACACAGCCACACGACTACCGACCACCGTAGTAGCTGCAGTCAAAATTAAACTAATTTCGATTTTGGTGAGCGACAATGAGTAGGTGCAGTGTTGCCAGCATAATATAAACAAATTCAATTATTGTCATCTTGAAAATATTGTTGTTTCATTTTACAAAAATAAGCAACAAACTATATTTTCAAGCTAATGAAATGATTTCTTGACATATATTGTGGACTTTAAATATATTTAATTGGAATAACACTATTTAAAAGTATTAAATATATGAAAGCGGCTACACTGGCTTATGAAGAAAATTCTACTACAAACAACAACTCATGGTTATTGATTTGGTGGTGTCGTCTTAAAAATAATTAAGTAGCTGACTACAAGGCAACGATTGTAGTCGGTGTTCGTGTAGCCTGTTGCCGTTATTGTGTTTAATGCTTTAAACAACTTGAGCGTATTATTTTGATAGATACGAGTTTATATTATCATGTAAAAAATAAACAAGAACTGAGAAAAATTCTTTTAAAAGATTAAATTTCTCTTGGAATCACTGTATTTTATAAGGACAAGGGCTGGGCAAATTTGAGGTTAGGAAGTAAATTGGTTGTTATATAAAGAAATGTCAACAATTGAGTTGTCATTTTTTCACATTTATTTAGTAAAAAGTGAGGAAATTTTAATGACGGAACCTTAAACTCTTGAGACAAGAATTTTAATTGTAAAATGTTAAAGTTTTGTGTGTTTGAATTGATAAATAAATTTGAGAATGTGAAAATGTCAATTATCCGCCTCTTTGTTGTAATTTAATACAGATATATTATTTACTACAGAGCTATTTGAAAAACAGGGCTAACGTGGACCAACCACAAACAACTGCTGCTCTGAATGATGAAATTCGGCGCTGCTTTGACGAGATAAACTCTGAAACTCTGTTGCAAAAATTGAAAATTTTGTGAAAATAGGAAAAGTTTGCCGACATGTTGCAGGTAGTCATTTGCCCGATATCACGTTTCATTAAAAATTGCCATTTTCCTACTTTACATCGGTATCAATAAGACTGCATTTATTAAAAAAGAAGTGTGCTTTTAAGCCAATTTGCTTCCTAACCTCAAATTTAAACACCATTTAATTTTGTTCATAGAATTTACAAGGATGACAGAATTTTATTAGTAAACACAAAACAAGCATCGCAAGAAGGTTTTTTAATTCACATTTTATACTTTTAAAATTTTGACTTATGATACTATTATAGCAAAAGCCCGATATGTTTTTAAAAAAGCTTTAAGTTACAATAATAATGAATATCTCTTCTTATTAACTATGAGTTACCGTGTAAAAATAATTGTGATAAAAACTTCCACTTTCCTTAACTTCCAAGCAGGGTTCTCATCAACAATTAAGATTTTCGGGGCGTTTAAGATAAATTTCGGGGTTTTATGTTATATTTTCAATATAAATTAAGCCCCTTTTTTCTTTGTACTGGCAGTTAGAGGTTGACCCCTTCGTATACGATACGTTACATTGAGGACAATTCCTTAAAGCCATTTTATTCTTTAATTCGCAGGGAAGTTTATATTATAAAACCTATTAAAATTATTAAACAGAGAGTAAAGCTGTTTCGTCATGCTCTGCTAAACTAAACTCTGTTCAATTCGCATATCAAGCACAGGGAAATCTTCTGACAATATCTGGCTCATTATGTCTAGTTTCAACCAGAATCTAAGAATTGTTTTGTGTAAAATAAAGAGAAGGAGATTTTAATTTCTTCGAAATTTCCATGCACTTGACGTTCTATTTATTCAGTCATCTGTTTCCAAATAATTATTGGAGTCAATTGTTGAGTTTAGAAACTGCAATACTATTTCAAATTTTCCTTCTGCAAATTTTGGTATTTTATTTCGATTTTGTTTGTATAGGATGTTTTTTTTACAGAGTGGTACAACTTTGAGTTGGCACCACCGCTTTTTTTGACTACCCATTTAACAGCTGATGGTTGCTTTTTAATTAGTTTTTTTTTAATTTCATTATGAATCGACTTGCACCAGAGCAACGCGTGCAAAGTGTGGAAATTTTTAACCGAAATAACGGTTCTGTTCGTCAAACTTATCGTGCACTTCGTCCATTCAAAATTTTATTTTCCGATGAAGCCCATTTTTGGTTGAATGGCTACGTAAAGAAACAGAATTGTCGCATTTGGAATGGGGAGAATCCACAAGATTTTGTCGAAGCATCATCAGATCCACAAAAAATTACTTTTTGGTGCACTTTATGCGCTGGTGGAGTCATTGGCCCATATGTCTTCAAAAACGATGATAGTCAGAATGTTACTGTCAATGGTGAACAGTGTAGGAACATGATTCGAAGTTTTTTCGTACCTCAATTAGCTGGCATTAATTTTGCTGATATGTGGTTCCAACAGGACGGAGCCACATGCCCCACAGCGGCCGCTACAATTTATTTAGTCAAGGAAACTTTTGACGAAAAAATAATTTCACGAATTGGCCCAATTAATTGGCCCCAAGATCGTGTGATTTAACCCCATTGCATTATTTTCTTTGGGGTTATGTCAAGTCACTTGTCTACATCGATAAACCACAAACAGTTGAACACCTGGAGATCAACATTCGAAGAGTTATCGGCAAAAAACGGCCGCAGATGCTACGAAAAGTTTGTGAAAATTGGTGTTCCAAATCACGCTTTGATGTCACAAAATTGTCTATCCAATAAAGACCGCTTCATTGATATCAAATATATATTACTATGTTTTATTATGATTTAAACTTGTATAACACTATAAGAAACACCCTATAGTTTACCCCATTGTGCAGTTCCTCATTTATGAAAAAGATAAATAAAAAATTGGGTGTATTTCATTATAATCCGTATAGGCCGTTTAAAATTTAAATTACTCGATTCTTCTATTTTATTTATGAAAACGACTTGGGCGTATGATTGATATTGTTCGCTGTGAAATAACAATCATACGCACTGCACAACGTTGTGTAACAATTGTGAATGATAGACTGTGGGAAGTGTTTTGGTGTAGAAGAACTTCAATATGAATTCTAATTAATTCGTTTAAAACTCTGTATCTATGGAAAAGTATTATTCTTATTTGTATATGTGTATCTGAGTGTGCGTGTGTGTGTGTGTGTGTGTGTTTGTGTACTTGTTTAGTGTGCTGTAGTTTACAAGTTTGTATTAAGAATATATGAAAAGAAATCTGCAACTACGTTTACAATGTATGAATTATTTACAAGGGAAATACATCTGTTGGTTTTAATTAAATATAAAAGTAACAAAGACTGCAAACGAAAAAAAAACAGAAACAAAAACAAAAACAAAAACAAAAACAAAAACTATTCGTATGAAAAGATAAAAATAAAACTGAAAAGAAAACTTTTCAAAATATCAGCAATTAAATCAACAGCTACGAAACATTAAAGAGAAAAAAATGTATGAAAATAATAAAAGTTTTTGATTCACAGCGTACAAGAAAAGAAAAATAAATTAATTATAACTAAAGGGTGATGTTTTGTTTGAACGTATTTTTTATTAAACAATTATTGTCTATGGCTCGAATGAGGCACAAGCTGAAGTTAGATAAGTTTTTGATTTATGATAAACAAAAAGCGGAAGATTTTTTTCACTTCCATAATAAAAATATTGATGGAAACCCTTTGAAAAGTATGGAAGTATTTTTTACTTGCAAAAAACTCATGGGAAACTGGTAGAAGGATGGATCATTTAAAAGTTCAGATTCAAAATTTTAATAACAGAAACTGGTTTTAAAGTGTTGCCAAATTGATTTTTTTATTGTGAAAAGTGAAATAAAATTGTTCCGATTAGAGATGAAATATATTTTTTTTTAACTCCGAAATTATATATCTGTTATATAGTCTTCTCCGTTCTTTTAAAGTAAGCGGGAGAATAACTTTCCTGAATTAGAGATTTCTTGTATTTTTAACCCATTCGAACCGGCAGATTTTAGAATATGTTAAAAACTAAGAAGAAAAAATTTTTCAAAGGGGGTTTTTTTTTTAGAATATAGGCTTTACCGATGAATTTCACAAGCCAATCAGCTATTGTCATGTAAAGACCGCGTCGACCAACACACATCGGGTTAAAATCGGTTAATTCGTTCGCAAGATATCGTTACGAAATATTCCAAAAAGAAGTAATTTTTTGTAAAACTCCGATATTATATATCTGATCGGTTAATATTCTGATCAGTTAGCGGAGCGTTCCTGAATTTCGTTTTTCTGTAGGTTTAAACCGATTCCAACCGGCGCATCTCAAGATGTCTAAAAAACTTGAAAAAAGAATTCCTAAAATAATTTTTTTAAATATTTTTTTAGCGGCTTCCCTGATTGTTTCCACAGTCTAATCAACTCTAATAGTAAAATAATAAAAAAGCACGTCGACAACCGTAAAGCAGGGTCAAACTCATATAATCCTTTCGTTAGATATCGAAAAGAAAATTCGAAAATTTTTTTTTAAACTCCGAGATTATATAACTGATTAATTAGGGTTTTCGATTCTTTTAAGATAATCGAAAGAAAAGCTTTCCTAAATTACAGATTTCTTGTGTTTTTTAACCCATTCGATCCGGCAGATTTTAGAATATGTCAAAAACTAAGAATAAAACATTTTTCAAAGGGGTTTTTTTTAGAATATAGGCTTTACCGATGAATTTCACAAGCCAATCAGCTATTGACATTTAAAGACCATGTCGAACAACACACATCGGGTTAAAATCGGTTAAATTGTTCTCTCTTTTGAAAAACTCCGATATTATATAACTGATCGGTTAGTATTTGAAAGACTTTTATGGTAATCGAAAGAGGGTCGTGCCTGAAATTAGTTTCTTTGTGAGTTTAAACCGTTTCGAACCGGCACTTTTCAAGATATCTAAAAAGTTAAAAAATTAAATTTTTTTAAATTATTTTTTCGAATAAATTTTTAACGGCTAATCAACTGCAATATTAAAATAATATAAAAACTACGTCGATCACCATAAACCGGTAAAACTCGTATAATATTTACGTTTGATATCGAAAAAAATTTTTTTTTTTCGAAAAATGTGTTGTTTTTTAAAACTCCGAAATTATATATCTGTTATATAGTATTCTCCGTTCTTTTAAAGCAAGGAAAGCTCTTCTTTCCTAAATTAGAGATTTATTGTGAATTTTAACTCATTCGAACCGGTAGATTTTAGAATATGTGAAAAAATTAAAATAAAACATTTTCACAGGGTTTTTTAGAATATCCTTTCAACGGCTCCACGATAAATTCCACAAGCTAACCCGCTATTAAAATTTAAAAACCACGTCGACTACCACAAAGCGGGTTAAAATCGGTTAATGCGTTTGCGAGACATCGTGAATGAAAAATTCGAGGAAAGTGATTTTTTTCAAATCTCCGAAATTATATATCTGATGAATTAATCTTTTCGATCCTTCTATAGTAACCGAAAGCTACAGCGCTAATCAAGTAGGAGTCGGTTGATTTGAAGCTTAAAATATTAGCGTTTTAGCTCAATGAGTTCAATGGCATAGAATAACACAAAAACCCGGTTACGACAGGTTTGCGGTTAAAATTAGCGGGAGGCTACTTTTAGGATCAAGAGTTTTTAGTATTTTTTGTGTTGGACCAGCACTCTGGGGACGACCTCTATATGTGCGGTGCATTGTGCCGGAACTAGAAAAGGGGCGATAGTGTTAAGAATGCAGATTAAAAGATATAGAATTTGTTGCAGCTTTTTTTTATTTAGCGACTGAATTTTTTGTTGCAGAAGGAGGGCGCTGTATTCAGCTCTTTTAGCACATGATGCTGTCGTTAATTTTCAGCGACCAGTGAAGCATTGAGACAAACCGACAACGCAGATCAGGAAAAATGCAACACTACATGTCAGGTACTGATCAAAATTTCAGCCACGTGTGTGTCCATATTCCCCCTGCATGCGTTACTATCATTGTCGCGTATGGTTCCGATCCAGTGCAAGGACCCGCTTAGATTCGAGTGTCCCTTTAAGACTTCGATAAAGTTTCCTAGATAGGTTTTGTTTAGTTGCAGCAGATCATTTGATGATGACTCTTCTAGGGCATCCTACAGATCCTAGATGGCACTACAAAAAATACTACTGATACATCGTGTCCTGTGGGCTATCGCTTGCTTATTTAGTAGTTCAATCTTTGCTGCCCTGAATGGCCTTGCGCTTATAGGAGTGTTACTGTTTGTAACGTTCTTCCCGTTGCCGCCACAGCCTTCAGCCTGGCACTCAAAAAAGGCAAACTTCGCCACTTACCCTGTTATCATTAATCCTATTCTTGCATGCCAAAATGGTCTCAAATATTACCCCCTCATCCTTGAATGCCCTAATTAAGAACTGGTAACCCTGGCCCTCGTATTTACAATGACGAATTTAAAGGCCTCAGTGAAGTCACGAATTTTAGACTAAAAGCCTGTTTTATAATAATCGATTTCAGTCTCTGATTTCAGTAACAAATTTCAGTCTCTTATTTTTAAAAAAATTATTTAAAGTCCTTTTTTCTTTCGATCCATGCGCAAGCAAAAAACTACCACGAATGTTGGTTCTAGGTTTATATTGATCCAGGAGCGTTTCTCGGTATCAGTGTGTCACATTCGGTTCAAAACGGAAACGTACACTGTTGGACCTGTCCAAAGTCGTTTGTTTTGATGTTCTAGAACGTTTTCGAATGCACTTCATTTTCACCAGTCACTTGTAGATAGTTATACGCAAGATATTACGATTATATAGGGTGTTTTTTATAGAGTGATGCAATTTGAGTTGGCATCACTGCCTTGTTTGACCACCCATTTAACAGCTGACAGTTGCTTTTTATTTATTATTTTTTTTTCAATTTCATTATGAATCGACTTGCACCAGAGCAACGCGTGCAAAGTGTGGAAATTTTTAATGAAAATAATGGTTCTGTTCGTCAAATTTATCGTGCTGTCAGTCGATTCAAAATTTTATTTTCCGATGAAGCCCATTTTTGGTTGAATGGCTACGTAAAGAAACAGAATTCTCGGATTTGGAATGGGGAAAATCCACAAGATTTTGTAGAAACATCATCAGAACCACAGAAAATTACTGTTTGGTGCACTTTATGCGCTGGTGGAGTCATTGGCCCATATGTCTTCAAAAACGATGATAGTCAGAATGTTACTGTCAATGGTGAACGGTGTAGGAACATGATTCTAAGTTTTTTCGTACCTCAATTAGCTGGCATTAATTTTGCTGATATGTGGTTCCAACAGGACGGAGCCGCATGCCACACAGCGGCCGCTACAATTTATTTAGTCAAGGAAACGTTTGACGCAAAAATAACTTCACGAAATGGCCCAATTAATTGGCCCCCAAGATCGTGTGATTTAACCCCATTGGATTATTTTCTTTGGGGTTATGTCAAGTCACTTGTCTACATCGATAAACCACAAACAGTTGAACACCTGGAAATCAACATTCGAAGAGTTATCGGCAAAATACGGCCGCAGATGCTACGAAAAGTTTGTGAAAATTGGTGTTCCAAATCGCGCTTTAATGTCATAAAATTTTCTATCCAATAAAGACCGCTTCATTGATATCAAAAATATATTACTATGTTTTATTATGATGTAAACTTGTATCACTCTATATAAGATTTTAAACAAAATTAGAATAAAATAACAGGGACCGCAAATAACCACTATTTTCCAAAAGTTGAATTAAAAAATTTATCGGAAACTAAAATTATCGACTATTTTGTAAGTTTTATTTATTTCTCAGCAAATAAAAGTTATTTTTTAATTTTTTATTGAGAAATAATTTTAAAATAAAAGAAATGCCGACATTTTTGTAGCGGAGTCAGTTGTGCCACAGAATAAAATTGCTTTTGCACTCGGCCCCATATAAATACTAACGTCTGTTGAAAGTAATTTAATCACCTGCAACTTAAAAATCTGTTTTACTATAACGCTAATAAACTTGTTAGTTCGTTTAATGTCACGTTTATTAATTCCTTTTTTCTTATTTCAATAATATCCTTCTCGTCAATATGTAGAGCATCTCTCTCAGCAGGCAGAGTTAATTTATGTTAATATTAATTCTCAAGCCTTTCAACATTTCAAAAATACAAATTTATTTCAGTTTTAAGAAATTTTGTTTGAACTTATCTTTTCGCATGCAACTTTTAAAGATACAATATGTCCTGTAATTTTCAATCGCATTTTTTTAATTTCGAAATAGTCCTTAAGAACTTCCGCATTTTCTTTTGTTTGTGGCATCAATAGAAAGAAACAAAAGTCACCCAACAGATCAAATCATAAAGGAATTCTAACTAAAACATTTAACAATTAGTAAAAGTGTGAAAAGACAGGATTCTTAAAATAAAATAGTTTCTTTCATACATAAAACATTTTTCTTTAATTATTTATTTTAATACAAAAAAAAACAGAAAAAGGAAAGCAAATAAATTAATTGAAATGAATTTTTTGTTTACCTCTGATCTGCAGTTTAATAAAATGAGTGTTCACGACAGAAGTGTGCAGAGACAGACAGTCGGTAAAAAAGTACCCAAAACACCATAAGAGACAGAGCGAGAGAGGGCGAACAGTTAGTTGTTGTACGTTGTTGTAGTATTGTTGCGTAGTGTTTTATTTGTTTAATTCAAAGAAAGTGTTTGTATAAGTTTTTGTTGTTGAAATAACGGTACAATTAAATTGTTTTTATTGTTGAGTTTAAGTGGTGAAAGTTGTAGTGGTGTAAGTAGTTAACAACAATTTGAAGCATCAGATTATTGTTTGCATTGCCATTGTTAATGAAGTTGAAGTAGTAGATGATGATGATGATAATGATGACGATGACGATGATGATGTTTGTGGTTGCAGTTGTTGTTTATATTAACAGGCCATTTTTAACATCCGAGAGCGAAAGTCAGTGTTGTTGTGATGGTGTTAAATCATGACAGGGTGTGTGTATTTTTTTGTTTGTTAATTGTTTTACAGTTTGTTTGTTGCAGCAAGTTAATATATTTATTTGTTATATATTATTGTTGTTGTTGTTATTATTATTGAGATATGTTAAGACGCATGTGTGCATGTGTGTAAGTTATTATAAAGCAAAAAAGACAACATAACAGATATAAGTAGACGCGCACACAAGCACACCAAAGCGTTATACGGCAACGCAAGAATTAAGAGAAGCAAAAGAAAAGAACAGAAATAATTAGATTTTCTTCAAGCGCTCCCAAGACCAAGAACTGTATATGTTAAATATATAAGAAAAAACAAATAAAAATAAAGCAACAAAACATAGAAAAGGAAGGAAGAAAAGAAATAAAAAGCAAATATTGCCGAAACGGATAATCAACATGATTTCAGAGTTGTTGTTGGCATTTGAAGTGGACAGGAGTGAGTAATTTTTTTATTTGTTCATTTCACGTTTGAATAAATGTATATGTATGCGTGTGTTTGTTCAGGGTGTTGGGTTTGTTAAGGGTGTTAGTAATACGATGGTGTACATAGTTTAATGGCGTGGAAATCAGGATGTTTATTTTTGTTGTTGTTGTTGTTGTTATTATTGTTGTTGTAAGGGATTAATGATAAAGTGAACAAATTTTATTTTTGTTTTGTTTATTTTGTTTTGTTTTTTTTTTGTTTTTTTTTGTTACAGTTTTCCGCAATCGAACCAAAATAATGTTGTAGTGAAGGTATAGAGAGAGGTATTTGTATGGATGTTAAAGGGGGGAAAAAAGAGAGTATAAATATTGTTTGCTTTGTTAAAACTTTAATTATTGATATTTTTTGTTACTGTTAATTAAATTAATTTGTTTTTGTTTCATTAAGCCGTAACACTAAATATACTAAACCATTGAAAGCCAGCCTAAGTAAACACCAAAACTGTATAAATTTATTTTTATAAGTATTTCTTTTCTATAAGATTTTAATATGGAAAATATTTAAAGGATCTAAATATTGACTGAAACTGTATGGGCTTACAAAATAAGCCTTAAAAGCCATTCGCTTATATTATGAATGACTACGTCGACGTCACATTAACACGACAGCAAAAAATTGCCACTTGTCATTTAATTTTTGACAACAATTAATTATTATTAACAGCCTTTTGGTATTCTCTAAAGCGTATAATATTAATAGAACATGATATCAAAAGTCAATTTCTGTAGACAAAGACAGGACAAGTGACGCTTTTTTATTGTCGTGTTGATGTGACGTCGACGTCGTCATTCATAATACGGGCAATTATTGAGAAATAGGGTTTGTTAATTTCATCGGAAGGATAAGCTGTTTTTCTTTATTACAGTTTATTTTTTAATCTGAAGTGAGTGATCAGCTACCTGGGGGATGACCCGACTTATAATTTAAGTAGCAGATTTATACCATTGAAGTTGCCATAAATACAGATATATGAGAGCCTTAAAGTAAATTTTATGGCATAGTTTTAGGAGCGGAAATAAAAATCATTTAGTTGTTTGTGTTGGACCACTACATATGCAGTGCATTGGGTCAAAACTAGAAAGGAGGGGATGGCGTTAAGAAAACAAATAAGGACAGATTAGAATTAGAGAATTTCCTGCGATTATGTTTTATTAGCTTCACATGTGTGTATGTGTTTGAAACTCTCTTTATGCTTTTATGGGCATAATTAATAATAATGATGTTGCTCATGCGTCACGTTGTTCTCGTACATTGTTATTGTTGTGGTTCATGTTCTTAATTTCTTAGAAAGTGCAAGTATTTTCACAGGTTTTCTGAGTCAATCAAAAACACTGGATTTGCAAATTAGGAGCAAGGAAAATGACAAGAAGAAACACAACACTTAATAAGAGATCAGCAAAACGCTCTTGTTCTCATTGAGCCGGCCAAGAGAATTATGCCGGATATAATGGAACATCTATATTCGTACGTTGGCACAAAAAGCGCAAAAGAAGAATTTTCTGGTTGCAGTTAAGGCAATTTTGGAAACTTGTTTTATATCTCTTAAGTTAAGAATTTAAGATGCATAATTATTTTGTTCATATCTCGACAACACAACCCTTTAATTAGTATGTATTTCAGCATCATTTTGGACTTTAAGATGCTCAATAAAAGCACTTCAACTCATATATAAAATTGTCAGTAACTCGAACAAAATTACTTCGATTAGTGACCACGTTTCAGTTTTGTTGCTTCGAGACAACAAAGGGTTTGACCAACATTTTCCATATTAAAATCCCTTTGCAGCCAATTACTTTTTTGTTAAATAACCATATAAATTTAATGCATAAGATATTAAGAAAAATTTGCACTAAGAAAAAAGAGACAACACCGCTTAATCGAACAAATACTAAAGGAAAAATATATTGAAATTGGAAACTAAATTAAAATGGAATCACTTACTCTGTATCTGTTATGCTGGTGAGAGGAGCCAAGGGCTGCATTGGCGCCACTATGCTAGAGGAAGGCGGCGACGATGCCCTCGAACTATGACGTGAACCATTCAACGTATGTCGGTGCATGAGACCGGGATTGTTAATGTCATTCACCAGGCCGCCCGAAAGGTGCCCATGATGCTGCTGATGACCGCTGAGTATTTGTTGCGAACTGTGTAGGGCAGGTGATTGATTATGTTGTAAACTTAGTTTACGGGCCGAGGATAAGTGATCCTCTTCGGCTGTGTAGGGAAAATGATAACCATTCTTGTCCGAGCCTTCGGACATGCGATCGGAATGATGATCATTGTGCTGCTGCTGCTGCTGTTGTTGGTGCAAATGTCTTTGCTGCTGTTGGTAGTCATTGCGCAGCAATGAATGCACAGAGTGTAGAGAGTCACCGGGATAAATGGGTGGCTGCTTTTTCAGACTGTAGTGGTTTTCACGCGATCCATAGATGTCGGGAGCTATGCGATCTTTGGACATGTAGGGAGAGCCTATTGTTCTCTGTTTGTCATAAATGCTGTCACTCAAATAGGCGTTGTCATTGTGGAAAGTGCGCATATGATTGACGATTTGTGTGCCGCTGCAGCTGTTGCTGCCATTGCCAGTAGTAGAGCCGTTATTGCCGTTAGTTGTATTGGCTGTGGCACTGTTGCTGCCACCATTATTTTGATTGCCATTCGGGCTGCCATTGTAGTCATGTTCGCTGCCATAGTGGCTGGGTGGTTTATAGTTACTGATGTTCGACGGGATGCCATCGTATTGCACATAATTGTCTGGCCGGCGGCCATACAAACTTTCCCTTTCCAGGCCATCATAACTGTCTGTGGTGCGGGCATTTTGTAGATTTTCCAATATTGAAGGGGTCATATTGATTTTGTTGTGATGCTGCTGCAGGTAAGAGGTATCGGTGAGATCGGGATTGGGTAAAGGATTAGGTGATATTGTCATTTTGGGACCGTGATGTATGTGCTCATTGTCCGAGCCGGTTTCTTGGGACCATCTGCCCATGTTGGCCGGAGGCTGCATGTAAGCATCTGGCAATTGGTTGGACCAACGAGGCGCATAGACCGGCTTATTTACACTGGGAAATAGCTGGGGACTCTGTACCACATTTAGCTCGGGCGGCGTAGTGGCTTGCACATGCTCCGTTATGTTGGGCAAGAAGGAAGGGGTTATGCTCACTGCTGTACTGCGATGAGTGCTGGTGCCAGTGCCTGTAGTAGAAGAACGATTAGTGCGAGACTCATCATCATCACTAGAATGGCTGGAAGCCAATTCCAAAGATCTACCATCTGTTTCAGAGCCTGAATCGGAATCTTTTCTATGTCTGCGGGATTTGCGCTCATGCTGACCACTGGTAGTGGAGGAATCAAATCCTCTCAAGAAACTGGGTGCATCACTGTTGGAATTGTAATTCGAGGTAGAGGTGGACGTTTGCCTTAGCTGGCCATCACTGGGAGAGGAAATACTTTAAATTATTTAATATTTAAATCCTACGAAAAGCATAAAATATCTTGTTGTTGTACAAACCTGTAAGGACTCGAGCTCGTCTTGGCCGTACTTCGTGAGGTGGTGCTGGAAACACTTATACCCACGTTTCGTCGTTGTGTATCGTAGCCGTTGGCATTGAGAAAATTGGGCCTTGTGGTGCCATTAACATTATGCGAACTATTACTCACCACCATTGAAGAGTCCAATAGCGGCACCTTCCTGCCCATGCATCTTAAAAAGGTTCTTTGCAAGTTTTCTCTCACCCTTTTATTGATAATGCAATAGCCGACCAAACAGAATATCGCATGCAATACCACCATCCCCGACAGCAACATGCTCAGCAGTTGTGAACTCTCGGAGGCAGCCAATACGGCCAACACCCACATAACGCCCATTAGGGGTAGAGAGACCACTGAAAGCCACAGCAGAGTGCGCAAATTGCCAAAACCAAGCACATGATCCTTTAAAGTGAATGCTGCCTTAACAGAGACGAAGAGTATCAGAAGATTAACAACCGACATGCCGGCAATGGGTCCCACTAGCCACCATACGACGGGTTCGTACACGGACAGCCAGCAGCTGTAAATTAAGAAGCAGATGACATGAACAACAACAAAAACATGGTCACAAGACAACGTAACAATTTTTGCATGTATTTTAGGTGCACAGGCACGCATACATAACGAGCGGATTGTGTACGTGCATTTTGGTGTGTGCGTGTGTATGTGTGTGGGTGAGCTTAAAAACTTGGCCGTAAAGTTGGCATGTAAGAAAATATAACCAAAAATTTATGGCCAGTCAATGAACGAAACTGTTGCACTATTTTATAGCGAAAACGAAGAAATTTTTATTCACCAGCAATATGTTTCTTAAAGAATGAAATTATTTTATGCTAAAAACACAACTGGGACGGACGACGAGTTTTGCGGAGTACGACGAACTCGACAGTCGACGAAATATTAACAGCTGATTTAATTTAAAAAGTTTGTTTGACTGTATGGCCATTTAAAATATATATTATTTAAAAATGTGGTTTAAAAACTTTTTAAATAAATTTAAAAATATGTTAAAACATGTAGCATTTTTCTCATTTCTCTTTTAAAAAGTGTAAGTTTGGAGGAGTTTTAAATCATATTGTATTTTTTGTAAGAAATGCTTCACTAAATTCTAATAAATTCATTACTATCAAATGGCAAATTGTTGTCATTTACTATTAAAAAGTGTAAAAATTGTTGCATTCTTTTCTAGAAAAGAAATCAGCATAAACTTTAAAATAATCTCAATACAATAATGAATCGAAATACAATTATTATTGTGAAAAAATTGTCGGGCGTTGGATATACGACAAATAGGGTACAGAACACATCAGGTTTTTTTTTCAAAATAAAAGCCCGAACAAAATAAAAAAGGAAAACTGATCAGTGAGTTCTTGTTTTGAATTTGATATTTGTTTCAAAGTATGAAATAAATGTCTTTAATTATTCTAAGAAATGTTGGGTAAAGGTTCCCTGATGATCTGCATTAACCCCAGTAGAATGCGCATAGGAACTAGACAAAACTCCTCAACTGATCAACTTGAATTTTTTAGTAAGATTTCGGGAAAAAAGAAGTAGCAGATAATTAAAATTAAAGAGTTTAAAAAGCCCCCAAAAAATAAACTATATAAAAAAGCGCGTGTTATTTTTAGAGTGTCACAACTTTGAGTTGGCCTCACTGCTTTATTTGATCACCCATTTAACAGCTGATGGTTGCTTTTTGTTAAGTTGGCTTTAAAATTCTATTATGAATCGATTTACTCTAGAGCAACGTCTGCAAATTGTTGAAGTTTTTAATCAAAACAATTGTTCTATTCCTCAAACTCATCGTGCACTTTTTGCACTTTGTGATGTACATAATCGTCTTTCAGAGAGGGTAATTTGAGGAACAATAGATCTTTTTCGGACCACATTTACTGTTAGTGATGATGTGCATCCCGTGAGACGCCGAGCCGAGCGCACTGAAGAAGCTGTAGCCGCTGTACAGAAAAGTACTGAAGATGATCCTAATCAAACAATTCGTCGCAGTTCTCAGCAACTGGTATTGTGTCCTTCCACTTTATCAGAGATTTCACAAAAGTCGAGAGACTTAAACTTTTTCAAGATTAAATTTATGCAGAAATCAAAGCCAAACGACCATCGTATGCGCCGCCAATTCAGCGAATGGGCTGAAGTACAAAATGATATTGGTTTTGAATTTCCATTCATAATTTGTTTTTCTGATAATGCCCATTTCAAGATGAATGGGCAAGTAAATAAGCAGAATTGTCTTATTTGCATGGAGTCGAAACACGACCCCATCCATAGGAAATTACTGTTCGGTGCGCTTTATAAGATGGGGGAGCCATTGGCCCACATGTCTTCAAAAACAATGATGGTTAGAATGTTACAGTCAATGGAGAACGGTGTAGGAACATGATTCGAAGTTTTTTCCTACCTCAATTAGCTGGCATTAATCCTGCTGATATGTGGCACCAACAGGACGGAGCTACAGGCCACACAGCGGGCGTGGCAATTGATTTACTTACAGAAAATTTTGATGAAAAAATTATTATACGCGAATGGCCCGATTAAGTGGCCACCAAGGTCGTGTGATTTAAGCCCTTCGGATTATTTGCTTTGGGGTTATGTCAAGTCACTTGTCTACGTCGATAAACCACAAACAATTGAACATCTGAAAATCAGCGTTCGAAGAGTTGTTGGCGAAATACGTCCGCAAATGCTGCGAAAAGTTGCTGAAAATTGGTGTTCTAGATGGCGCTT
This sequence comes from Linnaemya vulpina, assembly GCA_963675445.1. Taxonomy (NCBI): domain Eukaryota; kingdom Metazoa; phylum Arthropoda; class Insecta; order Diptera; family Tachinidae; genus Linnaemya; species Linnaemya vulpina. The sequence goes on along the minus strand of OY776279.1, from coordinate 29,158,055 downwards.
TCTATGCGCCGGCCCTGGCGGCCTTATGGCCGAAATCATATGTAGAAATTAATTTCATTAAATGTCCTTTCAAATGAAGCCTGTTTCATTAATATTAAAAATATATTTCCTTGTGTTTTTATGATTTAAACTTGTGTCACTCTATAAAAAACACCCATAATTAATTTTTTCTGTTCTAAATTGTTCTAAGTTTGTTTTAAATTTTATTTTTAAATTTTTAGTTAGATTTTCTTAAAAAGCGTGTTTTCTTAGTTATTTAAAACTAAATTTATTTTTTAGTTCAATGTGCTTTGAAAGAGTGTAAATATATTTACACGTTAGGAGAAGATTAGAACATGTACTACACCAACCAGTACAACGTAACGTATGAGTAACATTAAGTACACGCGTGGAAACTCAATACAAAAATAAAGTTATAATATTTTCACACTGACTGGTTTCAATAAATTCCGCTTTTAATGTTTTAATTTAACTATTAAAACCTGGTTTTGCCATACAAAATGATTTTGTAAAAATAAACGAAAATCATTTTGGAATTGGTTTGAAATAGGTTTTATGAAATGCAACATTGTTTTCGTCTGCTTCTGTCTGTGCTAAGTTGAGTGCTGCCAAGTTATATATTGGAAACATCTGATTAAATGTGTGATGATGCAAAGAAAAACATGAATTTTTTCTTTTAGAATTCGCATGATTTTATAAGAAATAACGTGTTTTTGAAGCATTTATTCATGTTGCAAAGTATAAAAAAAATCTTATATTAAATTGCAATTTAATTTTTTTATTATTTTATACAAACAAAAAACAACTGCTGTACAGTTTGTTCATTAAGTTTTATCAAAAGAAGAGAGGAATCTAGCAACAAATTGTAAAATTTCTATGAGATATTTAATTTATATTGATTACATTTAATAGACAACCTGTTTGTTTAAAACTACTTCAGCCAACAGCAGCCTAATGCTTGACTCAAGTAAATAATCTCGCAAGCAAAATTTAAAAATTTTTACTTCTAAAACTACTTTCACATCTATCAAATAGTTGATGAAAAATGTGTGATACAAAATTTCTTCTTTAAATTTTTTAGTTTTAGGAAATATATCTTTAAAAAATTCAATATATAATCAGTGATGTCTTTTATCGTTTCACTTGTCGGATATTGACAAGAAATATTAAACAAACGGCTGTCAAAATATTTTATTTCATCAAATATTTTATAGATGTGAATGTCGCTTAAGTAATTGAATATTTAACATAATGATCTTGTTTATAATTTTAGTAATTTTATTTTAAAAAATTCTTAAACTCTTATTGGCTTTTAGAGAAGACAAGAAATTACTTTTGCAAATATTTCAAACTCACTTAAAGTAAATGAATTCGATTTGTTACCACGTTCTTTAACTCATCGGAATTGTGATTATGCCAAAAGCCCACGCACAAACGCATACATTTGTACTACCCCAATAAATAAACGCGAGTAGCAAAGTAAATAACGCAACAACAACAACTACCTAAGCCAACGAAAATAAAATTTAAGCGCGCGTAAAAATAAATCAGTAACTGAATAAAAAAAAAAGGCCGAGACAAAAGTGATTGCAAAAGAAACTATAAAAAAGAAAATCAATCAGAAAATCTCTCAAATACTTACAACAAACTATTGCCATACTCATGTGCCCGCACCCCTACCGATAGACCCACAACTATGGCCGGTGCACCGTAGCCCATTGCAAAGTAGAAACCCATCGGACCATGATTAATATCACGCATCTCCGTCAGCATGCGATACAAATGCACACAGTCAACTGTTGTCCAGGCGAAAGCTGCCAACCAGAAATAATGCAAACAAATCGCAATCAGCTTGCAGGGGAATTCATTTTCTAGCAAATTGCGTCGCGACTGCATGCCCACAAAGAACAGTAATTCAGCAAAGAATACACACAACACGATGTTCTGGTGTATCGTGTTCGAGTTGGTCTGTTGGCCGCGCAGCAAAGCCAAGGCAATTAAAACGCTCAGCAGGACGGGCAGCGATACCAAGAAGGCTGAATACGAAGTGATTTGCACGAGCAGAGAAGGTTCCGGTATGTCCTCGGGATCGATGACATCAACAATGACAGCATAGTTGGAGATGTGTGTACAGGTGCAGTTGACAAGGATGGGCGGCGGGTTCAGCAAGTGGATGTTTTCGTAGTCGGGTATGTCGGTTTGGCAGCCCAAACGTGTCCATTGATTGGTGAAGGAGTTCCAGCGTACACATTGCGGATTGGAACGGGGTCCGAAACGTGTCACATCAATATCCAGCCACATTTGCAGTTTTATCGGTTGCGAGAGATGAGGCGATCCCAATGATCTGTAGGTTATATGTTTGCTTTTTTGTTGCTGCTCATTGGGATATATAACCTCCACTTGACGTTTAACCAAACGGCGGCTGCGGTAAAAGGCTTCGTTCTCCCCCTTTTCCACGGAGTCGTCATGTTCTATAGAGGTCTCATAGTTGTTGTTGTTCGTATTAGCACTCACATCTTCTGGTGAGGCTATAACCTCTTCCCCGGAATTGCCATGGAATTCTATGTTTTCGTCGAATCTAACTCTCAGATGAGGCTCTTCATGGTCCTCTATTTCCACGGCTTCGTTGCTGTCTTCTTGGCGGGAAGAGGGTGCTGGTATTTCATGAGCCGTAATGCGTATATTTTCAATCATATGCTCTTCACTAGCAGAGCCTGCAGAGCTGGAAGACTGGCCCGGTTTTTTTGGTACATCAAATACCTCGATGAACTCCTGTTCAGATGAACCGGTAGCTGAGAAAGTCTTTTGCGAAGATATCTTGCGATAAGGTATTTCAATGCGCTTCTCCTCTGCCTCCGTAGAGGGTATTAACACGGCCAACGATAGTATGGGCGAGGCCACTTCGATGTCTACACCCCATCTGCGGGTTATGGTCTCATCGAACATATCAGGCAGTAGCTGGCCCACATCTTTATATTGGGCATAGGACACTATGGCCTTGTAATCGCTAGTGCCATGGCTAACTTCGTTGCTTTCGGGCGGTGAGATGCCCAACATGTCTAAGGGCACTAGAACTTTGCTGTACTTGTCGAACTTGGTTTTATCCTGAATATAATTGTTGTATTTGGGAAAGGTTATGACAGGCTTTTGTTTTGCCGAGTGCTGTAAAAAGGCACTCGTGTCGGGTAGTATAACACTTTCCGTGGTAAAGGCATTCGGCTTGAGATACTTGGTCTTGTGGTACTCACTCAGCTGCTCCGGTTCATAACCAAACAGCGATTCCATGGTCACAATATCCAGGCCAAAAGCCATGTTGGGTTGAACAATTTCAAAGGGATTGGTGTAGGTGTCGTGCTGAGATCTGGCCAATATGACCATGTACTTGTTGAAAGCGTCTAGTAGATCATCGGGACCACGTTGTATCAGTTCTGCAGCCCTTTTCCATTCCTGAGCATATTTACGGTCCAATATAACACTGGCCGCTTCCACCAAATTCCTAATGAAGTATTTATCTTGTGAATGGGTTAGATTTAAGCCATTTTGCATTAACTCGTAGTTAATGAGTTCCTGCAGCAAACCTTCCGTCACCAATAAATCAGCTCCATATAAACGATCGTGTGTAAATTTCACTTCGTCAGACAGATATTCCATTTCGATTTCGTTGGACCAAACATTATTGTTTTCATTTAGCAGGAAGGAGGACTCCATTTTATAACGGCGATGATCTTTTACAACAGGCTTCTTGTTCACTTTAGTGCGATCTACGGTAGTGCAAGCTTTTTGTAAGTTTTCAGCTGTTTTAATGGCCACAAAGGAGTTGAGTTCCAGTTCCATTTTCTCCAACTGGGACAGCTGTTTACGCAGTTCCACAAACGGCTCGGAAGTGCAGTTGAACATATCTGGTATATTCCAGCCACCCGACAAATTATCACAGGTTCTTTGGCCTTTACCCTTTGCGGGTGTTGGACAATTTTCCACTGTAGTGCTGCCCAAAGGAGTACGTGGCCACCATACACCAGCAGCAAAGGACCGAGGGCAGGCATCATATACAACTTCGCAGCCGTTGAGAGTAACTTCTGCATAAGGATTAGAACAAGAGTCACAGCGTCTGCCAATAACACCTTCACGACATTCACACTGGCCCGTTAGGGGATTGCAAGCGCTGCTGAAAGAGCCAATGGAATAGCAATCACAGGCTATACATGCCGTTTCGTTAGGAGGCTGATAATGATTTGTTTTACAGTGACAATGGCCGGTGGTTTTATGACAATCAGGATGATATCCCTGCTTCACATTGCACTTACAGGGCCCGCACACCTTTTCACCCCACCAACCACCCGGACAAGGCTGTTGCACAATCTTTTCACAATACGCGCCATGTTGGTAAGTAGAATTACATTCACAATAATAACCCCTCAAGTCACTGACATTAGCCCGACAGACACCAGCAGCACAGGGGTTGACTGTGCAAATGGGCAAACAATCAGCACCCACGTAACCCGGCAGACATTCACACTTCGATTGGTCCCAAGAGGTGGCGCAGGAAGAATGGCTAGGACACGATGGAGGACATTCAGCTTTTGATATGCAGCCATCTTCCACATTCTCACGTATTGTGGGCCGTGACAGCACTGATTGAGCAGCACCAATGCGTACATCTTGTATGCAGCCTTCGTAGGGCAGCAGGTCCCCAATATGGCCCCCTATGGAACTATCAGCATTACCAATCACAATTTTGCCCACATACAGGCCTTGAATTTTCTGCGAAATCGGCACCGCTCCCACGCGTTGGCCAAAGTCAACCGAAAATTGCAGCTCAGAGCCCAGCCATTTGATCTCAATGCGATGCCATTCGCCATCAGCCAAATAAGCGCCAGCCAAAAACATGGGCTCACTATCGTAAATGTAATACAAAATACCACTTTTCAAACATATAATAGCCGAGTTGTTCTGACCGATTTGTATTTGTATCAGGAAGGCGTCTTCTTGACGTGTTCTTAGTGACAAAGAGGTTATCCAGGGCAATTGTATGGGCCTCAGTAAAGGATTAAAGCTTAAGCTGCCATCGCCAGCGAAACGCCAGGGAGCTGGTATCGTATCTTGGCACTGGTTGCCAGCATAACCTTCGGGACATTCACAGGTATAGATGTTCCAACCTTCATGACACACACCGCCATTAAAGCAGGGCTCTGAAGAGCACAACGGATTCTTTTGGGGACAACCTGATATGGTACCATTATCCGCTACATATGAATTTAAGTCTATAAAACGTTCATCGATGCGCAGATCCGAAATGCAGCCTACATAATCCTGATTTTCTATGGGAAAATGGGCCGGCAGTCTGGGCAAACCTCCTACTTGCAAAGGTCCCGTCAAGTCCAAAAATCGATGACAAGTTTCGGTCAGCAACGAGCATTTCTTATCCAATTTCAAAGTAGTTTGATTGGCGCAATTCCAGCGCTCTCCCAAATGCCCCGCCAGGGCTATGGCAGTATCGCAGTTGTCTAAAATTAAAGTAATTGTGCGATTGAGATACACCACCTCCACATCATGCCACTGGCCGTCGGACACTTTAGAATGCTGAACTATTGAAACCTTTTCAATGCGATCTCCCAGAGAATAGGAAAACGTGACATGTCCTTGTGCCAGTTCCAAGGCAATGAAATCGTGCAATTCATTATAACGGCCATTGTACAACAGCAAACCGTTTTCATGGACCGTAGCAAAACGTAATTTCAAATTGAAACGATGGCGTTGCTTAAGACTTTCGAAGGTGAGAAATGAGTTGCGTGAAAATGAACGTGAGCGCAACTCACATGTGGCCGTATAGGGTGGCGGTTGTGAGCTCAAGTAGTTGTTCATGCAGGATAAACCACCCTCACAGACGTCCGACATGCAGGGTTTCAATTTTCTTATATCAGTTTCACAATTCACGCCCGTATGAGAAGCCGGACAAACGCAGGTGTAACCACCCTCTCTTCTTACACACGTGCCACCATTTTGACACGGGTCCGAGTAGCACAAGTCGACTTCGGTGTCACACAAGTAGTGTTCTTTACTGCCGGTAAAGCCTTCAGGACAGGAGCAGGCAAAAGTGTTGACAGGATATATGGGACGAAATAGCACAGTGTCGCTGTGAATGAAGTCAGAAGCATTGCCGAACTTTAGCACTGTTAAGCACTCCTCGAAATTCAAACAGGGTTCTCTTACACACAAATTGTCGTCGAAAGGCAACACCTCCACGGTGGCCAATCTAGCCAATATGGCACGATTTAAATACACACGTTCTTGCAAATACTGAGGAGTGTAGAACTCCTCATGTGAGACATCAGGGCGTTTGGCTGAGAAGCTGACGTTTAGTATACGCGAAGTGACATCCGTATCATCTTGTATGGAAAATATGAAAATATTCTCTTTAGGGCAGGGTATTATGGCGGCCAAGCCATCCAAAAAGAAATTCAACAGGGGTGACAAAAAAGCTTCCTCAGTCATTTCATTTAAGCGCACTGTCACCGAATTAAATAACATGTCTTCGGTTATCAAGCGCACCGCCAACTGCATAATAGCCTTGGCCTCGTTAATACCATCCGTTACGGATACTTCCATGGTGGCAAACTTCGGCACGTTAGTATTAAGTTGAGGACTTAGACTCAAACCGCCACTGGTTTGGTTAAGTCTTATCAAATTGGCATTGTTGCCTGACAAAATGCGATAGGCAAGCTTGTCACTGACATCTGCATCGAAGGCGGGTATGCGGCCAATGTCGCCACTAGGAAAATGATCACGAAAATTGTTAAATATAACCTGGAAGTCTCTCAAAACCGGAGCATTGTCATTGACATCGGTCACCAAGATCTCCACATGAGCATCGTTTCTTAAAGGAGGACTGGCGGCGCGTATAACCAATTCAAAATGTTTGCGATTAGATTCGTAATCCAGCTCCGTCATTGTCAGCAGCTGGGCTCTCTCTGAGCCTGGCCTAGTAACCAAGGAAAAAGAGTTGGAATCATCTCCGCCGATAATGGAATAGTGGACAACAGCATTTACACCTTCATCGGGATCATGGGCATGTATCTCTCCCACAACTGAACCAACTGGAGAGTTTTCCGGTACATATAAAGTGATTTTATCGGAAGAAAATGTTGGCGGAGAATCGTTAACGTCTTCTAAACGTATCTGCACTTCTACTGTACTCGACATGGGAGGAGAGCCCTTATCCACCGCTATGGCTGTCAGATGATATATAGCCACGCTCTCACGGTCCAGGCCCTTGTTGGTTCTTATGGTACCCGATGTAGGATCGATAACAAAAGACCCATCCTCCACATCATGATCGCTCAACAAATATTTAATGCGTCCATTAAGGCCTATATCAGGATCTGAAGCTGAAACTTGCAAAACTGAAGTGCCCACCAAAGCATCTTCCAGTATGGACGATTGATATAAAGGATTTTTAAATTGGGGCGGATTGTCATTGACATCAGTGACACTGATTTCCACATCGGTAGTGTCACTTAAAGAGGGATTGCCGCCATCTTTGGCAGTGACAGTCAACAAGTAGCCACTAGTGGTTTCGCGATCCAACAGAGCGTTCGTTATAATGGCCCCCGTTTGGGGATTTATCGAAAATGGATCGGGGCTGCTCAAACCATTTATGCTCTCTTCGTTTAAGGAATAAGTTATCTGGGCATTAATGCCAACATCGCTATCAGTAGCAGAAACTACCAAGACCGTGGTTCCTATGGGAGCATCTTCGAATACCGAAGCGCTATAAGGAGCATTTTCGAATATGGGAGCAAAATTATTGGCATCTGTGATGTTAATATTGACAGTGGCTGTGTCGGCTCTACCGCCCGAGTCCGTGGCTGTTATGATCAACAAAAATCTCTTTTCCTGCTTATAGTCCAAAGACTGGGCTATAGTTATCAGACCTCGGCCATTCTGCGATGTTATGGCAAAACGACCCCTAGTATTTCCCGAAGTAATTTCATAATGCAAACGCGAGTCTTCATCTGGATCAGTAGCAGTAACTGTACACACAGGGGTACCAGGCGGTTGATCTTCTCCCACATTGGCTTCATAGTATTTGGGATTGAATACCGGATCATTGTCGTTCACATCCTGTACGGTTATGACCACAGTAGAGCTAGCCGATTTGGGTGGTATACCACCATCTTTGGCTATAACTTGAAAAGCGAAACGATTCTGTTCTTCACGATCCAACTGCTTGATGGTTTGTATCCAGCCTGTACGAGAGTCCACAGCTAAAGGAAAATTGTCGTCTCTCTCCAATATGCTGTACTGTATCTCAGCATTTGCGCCCTCATCCGAGTCGTAGGCCTGAACCCTTATGATGTTGTAACCAACGGGAACATTCTCCAGAACCGACTCCTGAAACTGGGAGGTATAAAAGCGCGGAGCATTATCGTTAGTATCCAAGACATTCACCAGCAATTGGGTAGTATTACTACGCGAAGGACTACCACCGTCTTGGGCTCGTATAACCAAACGATAGCTGCGTACACTTTCATAGTCCAAAGGCTTGACCAAACTGACATCACCGCTCATGGAATCAATGGCGAATTGTGACTGTGTATTGCCGCCAATAATAGCATAACGTATGGCCGCATTATTGCCCTGATCGGCATCGGTGGCTCTTATATGGGCCACAACGTTATCATCACCCCAACGATCTTCGGGTACTTGGACTGTATAAGTGCGTTCACTAAATTGCGGATAATTATCATTGTCGTCCAGGATTTTTACTAACACACTGGCTGTGGCCGTTTTACGTTCACTTTGAGCCGAAGCCATATCCGAAGCAGTTACCACAATATTATAACTGTCCGAGGTTTCACGATCCAAAGAAGTGCGAGTGGCTATAACACCACTTCGAGCATCTATGCGAAAAATGGGAATTTCCTGATCTTGCAAAGTGCCAGCGCCATCTATTGGTGGGTAATGAGTATTAAAATATATAAAAGAAATGGAAAGCACTGAACGGAAATTAATTTAAAAATACCACTTACCTGTAACGCTCTCTATGCCATATTCGATTTCAGCATTTTTTCCAATATCCTGATCAGTGGCCCTAAGCGTTATGACTGTGGAGCCCACGGTGGCTCCTTCACGTATGGAGGTCTCAAACTGCTCAGCTTCGAATGTGGGACTATGATCGTTACAGTCCAACACATTCACCTGCAATGTGGTTGTGCCCGATCGCGGAGGAAAACTATCATCGGTTGCTACCACCCGAAAATAGTGCACATCCATTAGCTCCCGATCCAGGGTGGCAGAAGTTGTTACCACACCAGTACGCGAGTCTACTTTGAACAATGACTGGGAACGAGAATCTAACAGAGACACCATGGAGTATACCACAGGCGAGTCCTCAGGATCTCGGGCCCTAACAGTGGTTACCGTGGAGCCAGCTGGCTGCTCTTCCAGAACCGAAGCCACATACAAAGCCTGCTCAAAGAAGGGAGACTGATTTCTCAACTCTCTCCTCACCCGTTTCGCAATATCGGTATCATTGAACTCCTGATGATGATAAACTATTTTCAGGCGATGATCCGAGTCCACAATATCATTACGATCGCATCGTATGTTGAACGTTATGCTCACCTTCCACATAGACTCATGGATACAAACATCGCGACTGGCCACCAAATCACGATTCTGATGTTCTATTGCAAAACGTTCATCGTTGACATCGAGGAAATTCACTTTGCAATGCTGGCATATCGATCGTGGCAAAAAGGCATTTAAGTTGTTAATGAACTGCGATTTCCTCAGACATATTTGATGCCATTTATCGGTCGTGTGTATGGCATAGGAGGCGTACGTCTCCGAGATCCATTGCTTGGCATCCGTAATGCGTCTGTGTAGATTCGTCTCCATGACAAAAGGATTTGTGTTGGCGAACGCACGTCTTTTGCGTGACAAAATGCGATGGCGCATTTCATTGTCATAAGCATCACCGAATATTAAGTCCCCTTCTCGGAAATCATTGCGCGAATGATTGTGATTATAGATCTCCAGTGAATTGTCGGCCACAATATTCACAAGTTTTTCGCCCGCATTCCATCCGCTCTCCAGCAAATCTCTTCTCCTTCTCCGCCTCGAATAGCCCGTATCTTCTTCCTCATAGTGGCGGCCATGGATTTCTTCTTCCACCCGACGATCCTCATTGCAGGTGTGACCCGAAACAAAGATGCGTATGGGCAGACTGTAGTAGTCTATGCTGCGCAATCTATTTGAGGTGGAGTCCACATAAAATGTAAACAAATTTGGATAATAAATGCCATCACATTTCAGCGATTTTCTCAATTGTATTTGGCCATCTTTGTGATTGACAGCGACTAGATGATGTACAAAGTGGGCCGATTTGTGGGCATTGATTTTATAGTGACGCTCCGAACCCAACTTGTAGACGGATGCATTAAATATTACCGTTTCCGGTTCGGTACTTTCATGTACGATTATCAGATACGCATTTGCAATTTGTACTGTATGGCAGATGGTTAAGAGGAGTATTAACAATATTTTTATTAACAATTGCCACAAATGACTTGATGTCTTTGCTGTATTTGAGTGATGGTTGCTGCTGCTGCTGCTGCTGATGCTGCTGCTGTTGACTTTAATCGAATTTCCTTTGGTTGTTGTCCCAAAAGCTTGTGCTGATGATGTTGATGATGCTGATAGCGCTGAGCTGGGTGACAAGTGCAGTGTGTTCGTTGTAGCAGTTGCTGTTGATGGCAGATCATGTTGTAGGTGTTGTCGAAAATACATTTTATTTTTGGTGAGAAGGGAAATGTATGTGTTGTTTAACTTTTTATGTTAAATGAGTGTGTCCGAATGTGTGGTTGTGTGGTTTTTTGTGCAAGTGATTATCAAGTATTTTGTTTTTGTAAGTATGACGAGTGGGCGGTGGGAGTGTTTGTGTGTTGTGCGTTTATAAAGTAGTTGAGTAGAGAGTGCAGAGATTGATGTGGTCAGTGTGTGGTCGAAACCGTAATTAACCGCACATCAAAAATGTTTCTTGCTAAAAAACAACATTTGCTTGTTGTTTTCATTCACTTTGTAGCTTTGATTCTTTTTTCTTTGTTGCCTTGTGTTTTTTTTTTTTTTTTTTTTTTTTGGGTGTCGTGTTTTATGTTAAAAGCTGCAACGAGAGAAAAAAATGGAAAAAACAGTTAAATAAATATATTATTAGTGGAAGCAATGCGCTGTTAATAAATCCAATTGATGATGTGATTTTTGGGACAAAAATAATTGATATTTTTTTGTGTGTCAGAAAATTCTTTTGTATAGTTGAGATGGAAAAATTTAATTAAAGAGATAACAGAAATGATGTACACTTTTTTTTGGCCGTGAAAAGTGGTTCTATAGTTTTGTTAAAAAATATATTTACAAATAAAGCATTAAACACAATAACGACGGCGGACTACAGACTACAACTTGTCAAAAATGGAATACATGTGCGTATATGAGAATGATTATTTTTACTGCTACAGGCAACACGGCTACTGGTTGTTGTCCGTATTGTTTTTGTGGTTGTAGTCAAATTAAACTGATTGCTATTTTGGTGAGCGACAATGAGTAGATGCAATGTTGCCAGTATAATATAAATAAATTCAATTATTGTAAACTTGAAAACATACTGTTTTATTATACAAAAAGAAACAACAAACTATATTACACAGCTAATGAAATGATTTCTTGTCATATATTGTGGACTTTAAATGTATTTCATTGGAATAACACTATTTAAAAGTATTAAATATATGAAAGCGGCTACACTGGCTTATGAAGAAAATCTTACTATAAACAACAACTCAGGGTTATTGATTTGGTGGTGTGCTCTTAAAAACATTTAAGTAGCTGACTACGAGGCCACGATTGTAGCCAACGGCTTTTGTAGTCGGTGTTCGTGTAGCCTGCTGTCGTTATTGTGTTTAATGCTTAAAACAAATTTTTTCACCTTCTTTTATAAAATGGAGGATTTAATTTACTTATAAGGCTTTAATTTGCTTGGTGGTCTTCCATGTGCAATTTGGCCTGCATAATTTTATAAAAAATGTTTTGTGAGGCATATCAGTCCATTACACTACATTAAGAGCGATTTCTTTTGCGTAGAAAAAAAGAGATGGACATAAAAAAGAGTTAAAAAATATTCTGCGGAAATTTTTATCATCAAATTCTTATAAATTCTTTACAATAACTTTATAGCAAAATAATTTATAATCAAGTTAACTCGGATTGATAGTTCTTAATAAGTTTTTAATTAAATAAAATTTATTCTAAGGAAAAGTCCTCATTAATAACAGCTGAGCAGAGCAGCTGTTTTCGAAAGCCACTACACTTTCACCATTAACACTCTTGTGTTTTTCTGCTTAGCAACTAATATAAGGTGGCTTAGAAGTTGAGAACAATTCGTATTTATAAAAATTTTGCTAAGAAATAGCACGAAATATATTGTAATTAAATGAAAAGTTTCGTATCAGGGCAACAAAAGTTGGTACAATTATAATTTTATTATGGCACAATTCCAGTCTAAAGATTATAACAGAATATTAATTAATTATTTAATACAATTTTCCAACTTTCTGAGTTTAAATTATTTATGAAAATTTCCTGATTCATCGTTGTAATTAATTTAGGGTTGCATTGCATCTTTGCTATCATTTCCTTGTGATTAGATTTTTGCATTGGAAACTACAGCCAGCTTCACTCTAATTTTAAGTGTTTTGTATGGATTTATTTATTGTGATATTCACCCCTATCGTGAATAGCAAGTGGAATTTTTGTTCACGTGAAATTTTTATTCCACTCGAGGGGAAAAATGGTATCGTGAATCTCCCGTGAAAAATTATTCCCGTAATCAATTCTCAGTGAATGTAAAAAGAGAAGAAGCTGAAAACAACATAAAAAGTCAAAGAAATTTGGATGTAAAAATATAAATATGTATATAAATATCCTAAAAAAATTTTAAAATACATAATGTTCGGAATTGGAGCAGCTTTGTTGTTATTTCATCATGAACATCTTTTTTCCGTGGCTGTAGATCACTTTGATTTTCACTAGAGTGAGAACACTCTGGTAAACCAAAAATTAAGGAGTTATCCACATCCTCTACAGACTCCTTCATCCCTACCAGTTCGTATATAAATTCTGAATTTGTGAAAGGCACTTGGTTTGATTTGGGCCACCTCCTGTCTGCAACCACATCTTTTCAAAGCTTCACAAAGCCGCCGGGAATCGCTCTGTTGCTTTGCATTTTTTTGAGCATTATATCTGTTTGTGCCTTATTAACGGATCTTGCTCTAAAAATAAAATTTGCAATTTATAATAAAAAAATATAATAAAACTTTGATTTGTGATAAAAACAACTTACATATTTTGTTCTGTTCCCCACCAAAAACGAAGCGAATGAATTAAAGGGAAAAGTGAAAAAACTCGCGGGAAAAAATTCATTCCCGATAAGGGGAATTTAATGTTAGCGTGAAATCATTCACGGGGAACGTCTTCACGATTGCAAATTTAGGGAAAAGGGAAAAATTTCGAGGGAAAAATTATTCACGATAGGGGTGATTATATTTAATTGACCGAAAATTTTAATATTTTGAGGATAAAAGGAAATTCAATATTAGTTTTCAACATACACAACAAAACAATTTGAAGTTCTTTTTTTAAATAAATTTTTGGGGAAAAAGAATCAGCACGATTATATTATATTAAAAAAAAATTAAAATAAAAATTCCCCAAAAAATATACTAGGGTGATTCACACCGGCCTTGTTAATTCGTTAGTCGTTATTCGATAGTTTTTTACGTGTATTTTGTTTTTGTAAAATTAACAAATTATCGAACTGCCGAGTAACAAAGTACCAGTCTGTCAAGCTTGGTAATTTTCTTGTTACTCGGTAACAAAAAACAACAGCTGTGTTTATTTGTGATTATATTCTCATTACTGCAAAAAAGAAAATTTTCAATTAAATTTTTTACTATTTTTGTTTTTGCACTTTCTCGAGGCATTTTTGCTTTTTAATAAATTTAAATCATCTGTTTTGTAGCAAAAGTTACCGCACTACTGAGATAGAACAAAAAGTGTGTTCACAGTAAAGTGTTTCAACAAATTACCAACTAACAAATTACCGGATTAACAGACTCGGTGTGAATACCCCTACTATTTCAAAAACTATTTTTGTTAATTTATTTTGGAAAGTTTTTAAGAGTTTTCTTTTCTATTTGCCCAATTTGCCACCCAAAATACATTCCACACTGTTGACATATAAAAAAGTATTACGTCTTACAGAATTGCTCAATGAATTTAATGGAAACCAAAATGATATATAATTAAATTTATTGAAATAGGAAATGCTCCCGCTCCCACCTCCGAGGAGGCAACTACTTCGGGGAGTGACTTTTTTCTAAATTTATTGTAAAAGCACATTTCAATTGTCCAAACCTGGAATCGAATTTTTAATTTTATTTATAACTTTAACCTAAATCTATATGTATTATAAACTATAAAATATGCTCTTGTAATAAAATAGTTTGTTCTAGTTATTTCAAATACACAAAGTAAAGTGAACTTTCCAGCTCTGGAGTTGTATTTGGCTTTTCTTATTTCTAATTCCAAAAATTTCTTTGAAAAATATGAAATTTGTTTATACATATTATAAAGAAAAAATATTTGTTATCTATGTTTAATGTTATGTAACAATATATATTCCAATTATCCAAACCTGGAACTCAACTTTTAGTTTTGTTTGTTTTATAAGTTTATTTTTGAAATATAAACTGTGTTGGGCCGCCAAAAAAATATTTTCTTTAGTTATTTTTATATTAAAAGAAATAATGATGTCCCAGCTCTGTAAATATTTTCTTGCATTAAATTATGTACCAAAAATTTGTTGTAGAGTTCCAGATCTGGATTTCAGCTGATTTTCAATATCAATCCATTTACGACCATTTCAAATATGTCAAGAACAAAGTCTCTAGATGTTCTGGGGCCTAATTTCTTACACCTACAGCAGGCAGACACACGGACATCGCCTATTTGATTTAGTCATTCATAAGGACCCAGAATATATTTACGTTATGGGGGTCGCATATACAAATTAAGGAATTTACAGGCGGATTGACATGCCTGGATATACTTTTCCACATTTTTGTAAAGGATATAAAATATAACGCGTTTTGGATATGACTATCGACCAGCGTTGTTTTGTTTATGAAATGTTGGCATCACTGGTTGTACCTGTTGCCAGTGTGGATTTCAAGGAGATTTTAATAAAATTTATCGGGCAACTAGATTTTGTTTCCTATGGGAATTCTTACCGAAATCTACCAGATCCAGATCGATATCCAAATTTTGTTCAGTTGTAAATACATTTGAAATAAAATTTTCGACTAAAAACTCAAAACGCATTTTAATACAACTTAAGTTTCCAAGAAATTTGGTAATTTGAAACTTAAATAATAAGTAAAAAACTGCAGGTAAGTGTGTGATTCGCTAAAACTTTAGTTTTCAAAATGTTGCACAACAGTTTTACAATATTTTATTTAAAACTAATATTGAGAATTAATTTAATTTTTTCATTTCTTATTCAAAAGTTTTGAATATTAAAAGCCTTCCACTCAACGTGGTGTTTATTTAAAATCCATTTAAACTTAAAATCTATCTAAAGTTCTGCCAGCTAAAACACAAATCACCATCAAAATACTTCACAAATAAAAAAAAAAACAAAAATCTAATAAATTAAAATAAATATTTTACTCTTCAATACTTTCGCAAAAAACTCTTAATCTGATCCGTCTTAAGTACTTTTTTGTATTCAATAAATAAAAATATGTTTGCATTTGTGTGTGTGTGTCTGTGTCTGCTTTATGTGTTTCCGAGATGTTAATTGAAATTTAAAGGAGAAGTTTGTTGGTTTATTTTTACCGATTTCAAAAATATAGAAAAACTTCAATATGCAAATAATTGCTGTTGCATGTGCACATAAAAATCTTGGGTTTAAATATTTTCCAAATATTCCGTGTGCGTGTGTGTGCGTGTGTTTGTATGTGTGCCTGATTCTTTGAATTTTATTTTCATATATTTTTTCCCTTTTTCGATACGTTTTATAAATATTCATAATATAACCAACTTTCCCTTGAGCTCTGCATAATAATCTTATCATTTGTTGTTGTTGTTGTTGTTATAGTATTTTCTTTTTTTACTTTTTGTAAAGGGGTTTTAGTTGGAGATTTATGTTGGAAATATGTTTTCCCTTAAATTAAATTTATGAATGGAAAATTCTTTTTTTTTATCACTAAATCTCAATTTAATTATGCTGTGTTGTTCAGGTTAATAATTAAAAACAAATTTAAGTGATCTATTTAGCAGGCTTTAACCAGTTTATATATGTTATATAATTTATAAAAATTGTTTGCAAAAGAATCGTGAAAATTTTATTGAAATTGAGTACCAGGTTTTTAAAACTGAATAACTATAAACTTTTTTAGTTTCCTCACCATATCGGTTTTAATGTCGGTCGTTTAATTTATTACTGTTAATTATTTAAAAAAAAGATATATATAAGAAGTTTTGTAAAAGTTGAAAATTTTAAATATTCTAACGGCTGAAGGTAAATTTAAGATTCACTTCTCCTCTAAACAGTAGCGTGCACACGATATTTGTTTGCCAATTTTCATAAAACACAACGAACGATATTGAAATCAATTCTACTTCGCTGATTTAAAAAATTCACTATTTGAAGTTATTACAGTTTTGAAGTAAATGGAGTGTGTAATTTCATATAATATCAATTATAAGGCGTCTCATTATTTTCATAAAAATAATCATTTTTAAATGGTTTTTGTGGTACTCAGGCGGAATCAGTCATGCATGTTGGCCATGTTCCGTTAGCGTATGATTTATATTTATTTAGATATTAAGTATTCGCAAGTACATGTTGGATGCCATTTTTTGTAGAGGGTCTTTCATTAAGAGCTTCCTTTTTTTTGTAATTTAAATAAAACAAAGTGCGAGTGTGGGATGTCATTGAAATTTGTTCCTCCTTTGAAGGATCTAGACTCCATAGTTTGGGTTATGTTGCCTTTACGGACTACTGTAGGTTATAACTGACTGCATTTGAGACGATCATGCCGGGCAGAATATCCGATGCGGCAGGAGCTGTTTGCCATGTTTCATTGTCCTGTTTTGACATTGTTTTTAGCCATTCAGGCTAAAAAAATTTTTTAATCATCGATCTGTAGCGATCGCCCTGGCCAACAATCTTTAGATTTTCTGCACATTATTAAGCCACAATCTTGGGTCATATCCACGTGCAGCATTTGGTCAAACGTTTATTGAACTAGTGGACTCAAAATAGTAGGACACAAAACGCATACTTTTAAATTCGACTTTTTTAAGACGCCTGTTTTCTGATGTTGATTTCTTTTCTAGAAAAAAGTGCCAAATTTTTTAGACTATTTAACATAAAATGACAACATTCTGATAAATGCAGTTAAATAATTTATTAGAAATTGATCCAACATCCGAAAAGCAGTTGCTGTTTTAAAGTTCCTCCAAAACTCCCACTTCTTAGAAAAGATATGAAAAAAATTTAACATGTTTTACAGAAAAGAAAATGCCGTTAATTGTTTTAAACCAAATTTATTTTGTAATTTTTTTCAATTCACAGACTGCCACAGGCCTTTATCGAATTTGAGGTACTTGTTTCAAAAGTTTCACAATTAAGGACTGTGAGCAAACAACCTCTTCTCTGTGGAGATCAATACCGCTAAATCTGCTTCGAAAGCGTGTAAAAATGCTTACAGATTATAAGAAGATAAGAACATGAAGTAGGCCAATAACATTATGCGAGTGGTGACGTATGAGTAATATTATTAAATACATTAAGTATACGCATGGAAGCACAGTACAAGAGGAAAGTTTGATTCACACAAACAAACAAACACACAAGTGAAGCTAATAAAAAGCGTATAACAAAACGAGTGATAAAATAGGAAAAGGAAAGCACAAGTAATAATTTCGGCTCGGGCTCTCACGTTGATATTTTTAAGGTTTCTCAATTCTGCAACAACTGCAACTAACACATGATGCCTGTGGTTTTTCTAAAACTATTTGGTAGAACGACTCCCGGAAAAGCTGCTTTAAGCCCGACAGGTAAGTACATTAAAACTGATACAGTGAGGAAATGAAAAAAGTTTATAATTATTTAGTTTTAGAAATCTGGTACTCAATTTCAGTAAAATTTTCAAGATACTTTTACAAAAATTTATGCAAAAATGGTTATAAATTGCATTTGTTTTTTTTAAGCTAAAAAGTTTTTCATCTTCAATATTATCGAATGAAAGATTGTAGTTATAGTGGAATTACTGCAGCTTGAGAATTCCGAATAACGACATAAATCCTAAATTTTTAGTTCTCAAACTATTTATGGGATTGTGAAGAAAGTTTACACATTTTATGGTTTAATTAAAAAAGTTTTGTTTCTCTTTCTTCAAACTTTTAAGCTCCTCAATGTTGTTATCATACAGAAAGAGGAAAATTTTTAATAGGCGTACAAGTCTGCTGCTCCAACTCCAACTTGAAACAAAACGAAAACAATTTATGAAATTTTTTTTCAAATATAATTTTGCGAAGGAAAGAACTCTATCGATATCGTGGATTAGGCAGTTACAAAATTGTTCATCGGGAGTATGATTTCGTGCTCATGAGAATCATTTTTCTGTATGAGATGGATTTTGAGATATTGAAAACATAAATTAAACATATTCAGCAACTTGTCTTAAATTCTGATTCGGACATGACTTTGGAAAAATAATTTAAGAGCTTTTTTGCGTTTGTGTAAATACTAAATAGAAAGAGAGAGAGAGAGAGAGAGAGAGAGGGAGAGAGAGAGAGAGAGCTACTGTCATTCCAATCGACAGGGGCCTTGTCTAAAACTGTTTTATTTTCTAAACTGAGTGCAACATTTTTAAATTTTTTTTACTCAGGGGACGTCCTCTACATATGCAACGCATTGCTCTGAAGCTGGCAAGTGTCCGTAGACATTCGTTTTAAACTTTCCCAAACTGAAAGTGACGGCGAAGACTTCTGCAGGTAGTTTGCAACATTTATGGCGATTGAAAATTCATTAGAAATCATAAGAAATTAATCCAATATTCCTCAGGAATAACTATTTTTGTTTTAAGGCTCCTCCAAACTGCCACCTTTTCAGAAGAGTAGGGAAAATATGTTACATATTTTCGAAGAAAGAAAGCGCCATAACTCTGTCATTTTGATATGGCATTACCCATATATGACCCCATTTAGGACGTGCTTTTTGCAAATAAACTTTTACTGATTTCTAAATTATCAAACGTTTTTATTTCGTTTTAATACAAAAATTTTCCTTCCATATTTGAAGGTAAATAATTGAATGCGGAATGTTTTCTGGGATGTATTTAAGCGCTTCATTGAGTTAATTTTTATATATTTAATGTGTTTGAGAAAAAGTGTTATAAACTGTCATATTTTAAAAATAAGCGTTTCTGTACATCCGGCAGCAATCATTCTCATTCCAATTTTCCCTACTGCCAAAATATATTTTCCGAGTTCCAGCGCTACTCATTGCATATGTAGGAGTCGTCTTATTCATCAAAAAAAGTGTAAAAAATGTTGCATTCTTTTTAGAAAAGAAAACAGTTTTATTCATTGCCTGCCTTATCGATTGAAATCATTTTCAATAACAATCGTTCGCAGCTGAAAGTTCTTCTGCTATAATTTTATTGAAGCATAAAATAACAATCCATTAATAATATTTATTTTGCCTTTCAAAACATATGAGATCACCGCAAATAAACTTAATATTATTATTTGTTATTTATTTATTGTTAAAATTAATTGCATCCTCGGCTAACAGAAACTGAAAGCTTTGAATTCATGGAAGAGCATCAGAGCTGAATTTGCAAACAAACCGGAAACATCATACACAATGAAATTGTGTTATTAAATAAATAGAAGTGCAGGAGCACTTCTTAATTACACTGCATTACATGGAATTTGATAATGTTATTACGGTTTTAAATGCACAATTTTATAATTAAATTTCATTTAATTGTTCACCCCCAAGTGATGATGCGGTTGCAAATATTTTTAAAGCTCATTAAACGAAATGAACATTAAACAAACGCACAGTGGCATTCGTTTCGGTTAATAATGAAAACAAGTTATTTAAAAAAAAATTTTTAATGCTTTTTTTAACTTCCCGCTAGGAAAATTGATAATTTCCAGCAAAAAGGAATTTACAGCAGCTGAATTTACCCGGCTTTGGATATATCCAGTTCTCTTTATATCTCGACATTTTGAGTCCGTAGGAAGGAAGAGTTCCCAACTAATTTATCAGAGTGTCACTATGTCTGTATGTAGGGTGGACAGTGGAGATAAGAGGGTAACATTCCGTTTTATACGGGACGCGATATTAAAAAGGGACCTTCTAGACTTTGACTTTGCGATGTTGTCAGGCTTCATACGGACGGGATATGTTTCGCTGAATGAGTTCCTACTTCGTAGGGAACTGACGGAGTTTCCCGAATGTCGAGGTGTAGGGGGACCACACGACTGAGAGCATTTGTTGGCGAATATGGCGGCTATGACTACTTTAGGAATTTAGGGGATGTGAGCGTAGTGTTTTCGGGAGGCATTTAGTATCATGTTAGATAACAGCCGGACAGTTAAAAGGCTGGAAATTTATAATTTCCAGCAAAATGGGAAGTTCCAGAATTTAGCCGACTTTGAAAAAATCCAGTTCTCTTTAAATCTTGGCATTTTAAGTTCGTAGCAAGGAAGAGTTCCCAACTAATTTATTAGAGTGTCACTATGTCTGTATGTAGGGTGGACAGTGGAGATAAGAGGGTAACATTCTGTTTAATACGGGACGCGATATTTAACAGTGACCCTCGAGACTTTGACTTTGCGACGTCGGCAGGCTTCATACTGACGGGATATGTTTTGCTGAATGAGTTCCTACTTCCTAGGGAACTGGCGGACTGACCCTCCGAACTTTGAATTTGCCATGTTGTCAGGCTTTATACTGACGAGATAAGGTTCTATGAATGACATCGCACTTCGTAGGGAATTTACGGAATCTCCGGATTGTCGAGGTATAGGTGGACCACAGGACTGAGAGCATGTGTTGGTAACTATGGCAGCTATAATGACTTTAGGAATTTAGGGGATATGGGCGTGGTGTTTTCGGGAGGAATTAGTATAATTTTAATAGGGTTTTAAAAGGGTTGTAGATTCACTGTTTGGTGGTGCTACTTCCCCTGCAGCCTTCTGTTTGTGCTTTTTCTATTTCTCGATTTTATTTTTCTTGTGGGATTACACGTGAGGGTGGCCGGGTCTCATTTTTGCTCGTGTTTATTCTTGATGGTGCTACGTGTAGCCGTTTGGACGTTCTGTCAGCAGTAATGGGTCACCAGTCCCGAACTATATGAAGCTCAACTGGAAGTAGTCTCAGCTACAAAGTCTGGACGGGAACTTAATTCTACTACAATGGGTGTGGAGAGTTATTTCTATGGTTGCGCAGTGGCAGTGGTTTGGCCCCAAATCGAGAAGAGAGCGTCAGTTCATTCTGAAGTTGCATTGCGACCGGAGGCCATAATCTAAAAATCAGTATGAGTTTTAGGTAGGCTCCACTCTTAACGATAGGAGAGGTCACGACCACATACCTGCCTTTCACGTATGGCGGGAGCTGGTAAACGATTTGTATTCATTCAGGGTTAAGAGCACAGTCAGGTGGGGCCTTAGGGTAGGATAGTGACGGCAACTTTGACACGTCTCTTCCTGTATGTATGTATGTGTATGTGTAAGTATGCGACCGACTTATAACTTTTGAATGGCTAAAGACTGCTTATATTGAAACCAACGCGAATCGGTATTTATGGAAAAAAGCAAAATTTTAAAGTGGTAAAAATATCACCCCAGTCAGTGTCGAAATCGGTTAAATCGTTCGTGAGATATTGTGAACGCAAGAACAAGTGATTTTTTCTTTAAACTCGGAAATTAAACATCTAATTTGTGTTCCCGGTTCTCCTATAAAAACTCGAGCTGAGCATTAAACGCCGCGTATCCCATAATAATCGCTTGATTTATCAAAAATTTACTTTAGTTGGAAAATCAAAAAATTATTCTTTAGCTGGAAGAACTTAAAAGCATAGAACAACAACAAACCACGTTACACAATGCATGCAAATGCATGCTCTGTTGTATATTGAGAGGAATTTAGTAATTAAGTTCTTTCTGAATTCCAATTTAAGGGCGTGGTTGTCAGAAGTAATGAACACCAGGACAGCGAATTAAAAGATCCTGCTTTCACGCTCAGTCGTGAGTCTGGTATCGAATTTTTCTTATCAGGGGACATTCGAAATCGATCGATACTTCTATTTAAATTGCATGAAAATTTCGACCGATAGCGAATGCGGTCATTTGGCCTGTTTCATTGACGAGGGCAAAACACTGGTAGCTGAAAATTACCTACAGCGATTGACACCATCATGTGGTTGAGAGCAGAATACAGTACCCGTCTTCGTTGTTACGGTAGCCCAAATCAGCCGCGGAAGTACGATAAATTCTCTATCTTTTCATCTTTCGTCATCCGTTCTGTCAGCATTATCCCCTCTTTTCTACCACCGATAAAATGCGTTGCTTATGTGGAGGTCATCCTCTGGGCACTGGCCCTACTTAAGAAAAAAAATATGACGGCAAGAGTTATTATTTAGTCCCAAGTTCGAAACCGCCAACATACTAATTATTTTTAATTTGTATTCAATTCGAGTTTTTAACTTTCCGCTACGAAAATTGAAGATTTTCCAAAACCATGAACTTACTGGCAAGTTTTGAAAGAAATCGAGTTCTCATCAGATCTCGAATTTATGAAATTCGATGAAGTTTTCCTAACTAATTCTGAGAACCCGTCTGTCTGTGAAGGTGTGTGTGTAGGTATGTGACCCGCTTGTGACTTTGAAACGGCTTCACCGATTCTACTGAACTTAGATTTTCTATGAATTTGAACCGATTCGAACAAGTAGATTTTAAGAAATTAAAACAAAACTAACATGTATTTTAAAGTGGTTTTTTAAAATAACTTTTAAAAGGCTTTCCCGATCATTTCCAGAAACTAATCACCTCTGAAAAACCACGTCGGCCACTGTGAATCGGTAAAAATCGGCAAATCCGTTGGTGAGATATCGTGGACGAAAAAAAAATTTAAAAAAAAATTAATTTTGTAAAAAACTCCGATATTATATATCGAATCAGTTCTCGATCCTTTAATAGGACTTGAAAAACTTCATCAATCCCCACTAATCACGAGCAAATCCGTTTGGATACCGAAAAATTAAAATTTTTTGGTCCAAAAGGGTAAAAAACCGTAGAGCAGCACAACAAACCGCGTTTTGATAGTTTTGCGGATGAAATTAGCGGGTAGTTTCTCAGGGTTGGCTTTTAGAGTCAGTAATTTTAAATATTTGTTTTGTTTTTTATACAAAAAAAAAATAAATTAATTTGAATTTCCCAGCTCTGGAAGCGTACTATGAATCTTGTCGATTTCCAATGATAATGCTATTTAACTTCACCATTTTTAGAGAAGATGATGGAAAATTTGCGGGAAATTGCAGAGATGGCCTTTAGTGTAAACAGTTTAAATTTTTTTTAAGATTTTGAGAAAAAAGCATCAGCACACAATTAAGATTAAAGAGTTTTAAAAAATCGTTTTCCATTTTTTTTATTAAGAGTAGAATTTTTAGTGTACTTTGTTACGATCATCATTTTAGCAGAACCGATCAGTACTGATTTCGGGGACATCGGACATCTCATCAGCGTTCTTGGTTAAATATTTCCATTTTTCAGGGCGTTAATAATAATGAGGAATATCAACTACCTGTTACTTAACATACGAAAATACAATAATATTTGCAATCATTAATGTAAACATGTGGCAACGCTATCGGTTTCAATTTGGCCACCAGTTGGCATGTATTATTTTCTGTTCATAAAATGCTTGCAAATTGATGCGGTGATTGTGGTCCCAATTGTAATTGGACGTAATACTTGTTGTAGTTGTTTGTTTAGGGATTATTTGTCGTAGTATTTCAACAGCAAATACGATTACATTCATCTCGTATTTATTTATTTTGGATTTAAAAAAAAGAAATAAAATGAAAAGGTATCAGAATATGTATCCCTTCGCTTTCCACATGCAAAAGTACTGCACACAAATACATGAACATATTTTATGACTATGGAACGGTGAAAACAAATTTGTTTACATCAGTTCTGGCAGTTGAAGTAGTTGAGTACATCTGACCCTCGCTTGCCGCCATGGATGGTTAATATCGTTGAAATGGAAATGTTGGGGCACGGCAAATGACGTACATCGATTTGAATTATTTTTATAAATTTGATTTTTTTTAATTTTTATTTTAATCAACATTTATTTTGCTATATTAATATTGATGTAGGCTAATTGTTCTTACTTTGTTAAAATCTCTGAAAGACATGATGATATATATTCCTAGGCACATTTTTTTTATTTCTGCGATGTGATGTTGTCGTTATATATTTTTTTTTTCTTAAGTAGGGCCCCACTTTCCACATATGCAACAGAGGGAATAGTGCTGACAGAACAGATGACGAAATATGAAAAAATAGAGAATTTTTTGTACTTTGCCGGCGAATTTCCGCTTTTTGGTGGCTTTTTGATAATGCATACAGCTGTTGGAAATATTCAGCTACCAGTGTTATGCCCTCGTCAATGAAACAGGCCGACAATAATCATCACAGCAACGCAGTAGTGCAGGTGCCAAATGACCGCATCCGCAATCGACCGAAATTTTCATACAATTTAAATAGAAGTTTCGATCAATTTCGAATGCTCCCTGATAAGAAAAATTCGATACCAGACTCACGACTGAGTGTGAAACCAGGATCTTTTAATTCTTTGTCCTGGTGTTCATTACTTCTGACAACCACGCCCTTAAATTGGAATTCAGAAAGAACTTAATTACTAAATTCCTCTTAATATACAACAGAGCATGCATTTGCATGCATTGTGTAACGTGGTTTATTGTTGTTCTATGCTTTTGAGCTCTTCCAGCTAAAGAATAATTTTTTAATTTTCCAACTGAAGTAAATTTTTGATAAATCAAGCGATTATTATGGGATACGTGGTGTTTAATGCACAGCTCGATCTTTTTAGGGGAATCGGGTACACACATTAGATGTTTAATTTTCGAGTTTCAAGAAAAAGTCACTTAGTTTAGATCAACTGAATATATGGTATTCAGGTGGCAAATTATCATATTCACCATCAATCCAAATTTTCATTTAAGTTGTATTAAATTTCGATCGAAACCGAATGCCTCTGGATTCGGAAACTGTTACACCTCCACTGCCAGTACTCATGTGTGGCTTTTTTTTCGATATGGCAATACTTTTTTGGTTAAGCTAATTTTATAAATTTTTTAAAATGGAGTAGAAGGTTTCTGACAGCGATAACAGATTTTGAAATATTTTGGAAATTTTATTCAAATAAACAATTTTAGCCAACTGACGTGTACATCGAGGGTTGCTGTAGTTTCAAATGCTTTTGAATTTATTACAGTTCCTTAGCTACTCGTATTTTATTAGCTTCAAGGATGTATTTACAATTTCTGACTTTATAAATGCAAAGACTTTTCATGTTCATCCATTCATCGTAGTCTATCAATTCAAATGGAGACGAGATTTATTTTTTTCTTATGTTTTTATAAAAATCATCAAGTTGTTACATTAACAAGTGCACGCGCATTCAAAACCACATGCACATGAATACAACAACAACTTGTTAAGAGAAGGAT
This sequence comes from Linnaemya vulpina, assembly GCA_963675445.1. Classification (NCBI taxonomy): domain Eukaryota; kingdom Metazoa; phylum Arthropoda; class Insecta; order Diptera; family Tachinidae; genus Linnaemya; species Linnaemya vulpina. The sequence goes on along the minus strand of OY776279.1, from coordinate 29,132,157 downwards.
AGTGTGTGTGGGTGTGTGCGTGTGTGTGTGTGCAAAATTTGTATTCAGTTAGCAGGAGTACAATTAAATGCATCATGTCTTGAAGGGCTTAGAATTGATTGAATTGTACTTAACGAATCCATCCCTGTTTTATGAAGAAAATTTCTATGAAAAACTTTGTTTCATTATAAATCAAAAGAACTGTGCAAAGGATTTGGGGGTCAGTTGGTTAAACCCCAGGATTGAAGAACAAATTGAATATTTTAGAATATTTAAATATATTTCAAGTGCTTTTAATATTTCCCTTCATCTCATTTTGATGGCATGATTTCTACAATGAAAGTCCTTTTCATCCTGAAAGTTGTTTTTTATTAATAGTTTACTTGACAAATTTGTATACGATATTTATTTTTTATGCTCTTCACTAAAAATGGTAAAGTTAAATAGATTATCATTGAAAATCAGCAAGATTCAGAATACGCTTCCATAGCTGGGAAATTCGAATTTATTTTTTGTATTAAAACCAATAAAAAATTTAAAATTAGAGACCCTAAAGGCCATCCCTGCAACTTCCCGCTAATTTTATCCGCCAAACTATCAAAACGTGGTTTGTTGTACTGCTCTACGATTTTTTACCCTTTTGGAACAAACAATTTTAATTTTCCGATATCGAATTCTCGATTTTGTTTGAGTTTTAATACCAATTTAATTTTCAAAATGTTATAATTTTTGAATTAATAAACCGATTTTCACGTGATTAGTGTGATCGAGTCCTATGAAAGGATATATAACTTCAGAGTTTCTCAAAAAAATTACTTATTTCGAATTTTTTTCGTTCGTAATATCTCAAGAACCGAGTAACCGATTTTGACCCGATGCAGTGGCCGATTCGATTTTTAGTCTTGAGAGTTGATTTCTGAAATCAAATCAAGGTAAAGCCGTTTAAAGGATATATAATTTCGCAGTTAAAAAAAAAAAAAAAATTCGTTTGTTTACGATATCTAACGAACGGATGAACTGATTTTTACCCGGTTGGCGATTGTGATCGATTCTGAGTAGTATATTTATACCTGTTCTGGCTCACTTATTCCATGCAAAAAAGCTGCTCAAGCTGCCAATGTTGCCATATAAATTAGTTGTAACCAAATTTGGTTACTTTTTCTTCATATTTTGTGTACAAATTTTTGTGTTGCAGCAACGCTGACAAGTTATATTGTAGTGGAGCACTTATATTGTTTTGTATTTATACACATACAAATATTCTTATAACGACACGCATACATGTTTGGATATTTGTGTATGCATGTTGTTATAAGAATGTTTATATGTGTATAAATACAAAACAATATAAGTGCACCACTACAATATAACTTGTCAGCGTTGGCGCAACCAAAAAAAATTTTTGTTTCAACAAAATATGAAGAAAAGTAAACAAATTTGGTTAAAAATAATCAATATGGCAACACTGACAGCATGAGTAGCTTTTTTGTATGGAAAAAGTGAGCCAGAACCGGTATAAACTTACTACTGATGTGGTTTTTAAATTTCAAGAGATGATTAGTTTTTTGGAATCGATTAAGACTTTTAAAAGTTATTCTAAAAAAAATTTAGTTATTATTTTCTAATATTTTTTAAATATCTTAAAATCAACCGGTTTAAATCGGTTCTTATGAATTTGAACCGAAATCTAAGATCAGCAGAGCTCTTTACAATACCGTTTCAGTTGATTCGGTCAAGCCGTTTCAAAGTTAAAAGCGGGACATACACTTACACATACACAAAAAAACACATACACATACACACACACATACACATACATATACAAATACACACGGACACAGTGAATGGCTCTCAGAATTATTAAGGGAAGTTTCCTCTAACTCTATTTTATCAAAACGAGGTAAAACCAATAACTTCCCGATTTTATTAAAATCTCATATTTTCGTAGCGAAAATATTAAAAACCCCCGTAACTTCCTGCTAATTTCAACCGCAAAGCTTTAATTTTAGTGAAAAGTTCTCGCTGTCGAAAAATGTTTCGTCATTCCGTGAAACACATTTTTGTTTTTTTACTTTTAATCGACTTTTGTAATAACCAACATACGAGTATTTCTGGATCGCCCTGTAATAAATACGATGACCAGAACAATTTATAATTTTTTCGACCCGAAAAACTCTCACTAAAGTTATAGATTATGGGTACTGGTTTTTGTGCTACTCTATGCTTTTGATATACGTTTGTTTCTTATCCAGAAAATAATGCAACATTTTTCACACTTTTTAATACAAAACGGGCAACATTCTTTGATTTAAAAACAAAGAACTTATTAGAAATCAAACCAACATCTCTTACGAAATTTAATTTCTGTTTTAAAACTTCTCCAAACTGTAACATTTTAGAAATGGAGTGAAAAAAATTTTAAATTTTTTTTAGAAAAGAAATCGTCAATAGTTTTCAATGACTATGAAAGAACCGAGAACAGTAACAGGAGTTTTGGAGTTTTAAAAAGCAAAGCACATTTTTCCTTCACGATATCTTGCGAACAAATCAACCAATTTTGACCAGGTTTACGGTAATCCACGGCGTGTTTTAATGTCAGAAGTTGATGAGTTTGTAAGAGTCCTGCAATTTTTTAACAAACCAAGTTGACTTCCCTGAAGACACGACATTGAGACTGTTATTAGTTTTTGGCAAAATATTTTAGTTGTTTGTGAGGCAGCTGTTAGAGATCTTTCCCCTTCAGAAAGAAAACTTGAGAGTTCTAATCGTGATATTTTTGCTAACTTCAATTAAAATTAAAAGTCTTCAATTAATGCAGAAAGAGATGGTACAATATTGCAGAGCACTAGAGAAAGTCAGCATTAATTTAATAATTCAATTTACACTGCAGGGCAAAACAGCTGTTTTCGAAAGCCGCTGCACTTTCAGCACCAGTAATCGTGTGTAGTTTTGTTAATCCCCACTTATTAGATGGCTGGATTAAACGTGATAACAGGTTTTATTTATAAAAATATTAAGACGAAATAGTATATGTGAACTGTATTGAGGCGTAGGTAGCACTCTTTATTCCTCTGCACTACCTCTTTATTCTGGACAATATTTCGAAAATATTTATATTGTGAGTATTTATGTGAAAATATCTCTTAAACAATGCCCGACTTCATTAAAATTTCGATCGCTAAGATATTTAAAAGTGTACCACAAAAACATGGGCTTGTGTTTAAAAATCAGTTTACAGTAAAACTGTCATAAAAATAAAAACTCTTATGAAACTTTTTGTGTTGGCACATACCAAACACATCCCCAGTTTTATGTGACAGTCCCTGTTGCCGTTTTGTTGGGCAGGATATTTTAATATTCTGTTTTAAAACTGCAATAAACTTTTAACAATTAAAAAAAAAAAAAACAAACAATTAGTTTGTAATTGTGCTATAAAACGGCATACGAATGCCATTTCAGAACTAAAAGAAAACCTGCTGCAACATGCAGAACTTGGAGGTTTTGCAGCCAAATGCTGCAATAAATTCTGAAGAAAGTCCTGAGGAAAAAGCAAATCCAGGGAAAGCAGAAAACCAGCACAGAAATTTAAAAAAAGGTGTTTTAATTTTGATTTAATGAAATAATTTTTCCAATGGAATTATATCTTTTGGCAGGTTCTGAAGCAGCTGAAACTGTCAAGGGTCTGCGCTACCTGTTTAATGGGTTTCGCTTTCTGGGCGTCTACATGCCGCGCAAGAATAAATTTTTGTACATTTTATGGTCGTTGAGTGTGAATATGCTGGTGACTGTTTACCTGCCGCTGGGTTTTGTCCTGAGTTTTGTTACCATTTCGAAGGAGAAAATGGAAATTGGCAATCTCTTGACCTCCGTGCAGGTGTTCATTAACGTTTTGGGCTGCTCATTGAAAATAATTCTAATGGGCTATTTTTTGCCCCAACTTTTGGGTTGTGAGCCGATTATCAAAAGATTGGACCAGCGCTGTCGTACGCCTGAGGAGACGCAGAGCATCAATGATTTCATTAAGAGAGGAAATCGTTTTGTGGTCTTATTTGCCACTTCCTATTGGAGCTATTCGTCCGCTACCTGCCTCAGTGCTGTCATATTTCATCGTTTGCCCTACAACATCTACAATCCCCTGGTCGATTGTAAAGCCTCAAATCTTTCTTTCTTTCTCGCCGTCTGCATGGAAATGATGCTCATCAATGTGGCCTGTTTCCAGCAGGTGACCAGTGATTCGTATGCCGTCATTTATGTGAGCATTTTGAGGACGCATTTGGATATGCTGCTAAAGAGAATTGCTAATATGAATAGGAGCAGCACATTGTCACTGGAGGCCAACTTTGAGGAGCTGAAGAGTTGCATAATCGATCACAAAAATATTGTGGAGTGAGTAGAGACAATTTATGTTTACAAGCAGTCAGCGATTTGATTTGTTTTTTCTCTGCCTCCAGACTTTATAACAGAATATCTCCGGTTATATCGACAACAATTTTTGTGCAGTTCACAATAACAGCCACCATTTTGGGAGCAACTTTGATAAATATGTTGCTGTTCGCCACAAATTTTGTTTCAATTATTGCCTCCTGCTTTTATGTTGTTGCTGTTGTTGTGGAGATATTTCCGTTGTGTTATTACGCTCAATGTTTGATGGACGAGAGCAGCCGCTTGCCGGATGTCATCTTTCATTCAGATTGGGTTGATCAGGATATACGATATAGACGAATGCTGATCTTTTTTATGCATCGTTCGCAACGCACCATCGAGTTTACGGCCGGCAAATTGTTTCCCATCACTTTGAATAGTTTTTTGAGCGTAAGTATTCGTTTTGGAAATTGATATTTTAAGCAGACTCGAAGATTTCTAACTCAAATGATTTGGAATAAGTTTTTGTATTCTTTAATTAAAAAGAAAACTTTGGAAAACGCTTGATCCTAATCCAGGCCATCTAGGCAACCTCCCGCTAATTGGAACCACAAAGAAACCCTCACCTGATTTGTTGTGCTGTTAAAGAGTTGCAAGACAGTCTTTTAATTTTCAAAATTCTATAACTTTTTAATAAATCAAGCGATTCCTACTTGATCCTGAATGTTAATTTCGATTCCTATCAAAAAATCGAGAACACTAACTGATCAGATGTATTATATTCGATATATAAAAACAACTCTCCTTTAAAATATTTTTCGTTGGCAATATTATCGAGAACGGATTGACCGGTTTTGAACCGGTTTAAGGCGATCAAGAGCTGGTGATTTCTGATTTCCCTTTAAGTAATAAAATCCTATAATATTTTTCCATTTAAATTATTTATTTATTTTTTCAATATTTCGTCATTTCGTAGTGCGACTTCTTTGGAATATAAAAAAATATATGAAAAATAAATAAGTTATTTAAATTAAAATAATAAGAACTTGAACTTAAAAATATTATAGAATATTATTGATTATTTTTGTGAAAGCGTACTTTCTTAAAATGAAAATTTTTCATTAAGAACTGGGCCATAACATCGTAGTTTTTCTCGGGATCAAAAAGGGTTTTACTTTAAAGGAATTTTCTTTAGAAACTGCCGCTATAAAACGTTTTTTATTTTATTATAAAACGACTGCTTATTTTATTTGTTTAAATAAAAATTCTCTTTTACGTTAAAAAAAAAAACAGTGAAATGGTCATACAGCACAGTGGTGTACATTCCCGACAATCCTCATAATATTCCCAAGTGGAGAGTACTTCTTTAATTTGATTTTAATTTAATTAAACTATCCAAATAGATTTTTCTTATTGTTTCTTACTATTTCATCTGCCAATTTTCTCGACTGTACATTTTGTGTATTATGATAAATTTTATATAATGAAGTCCCGCATTTTTTGTGGTACACTTTTATTTATCCTAAGTCCATCTATATTGAAAAATCCCATTTAAATTAAAAGGTCTTTCTGTTTAAATATGCAGACTATAAATATTTTATTTTTTATTTTAGCATAAGAGTATTAAAAGAACGTTTTAAGTTGAAGGTGGTTGCCAGAGAAGAAAAGCTGAAGTCTATTTTTTCTAAAATATTGTGAATAAAATGAAATAAAACAAAAAATTCGTTCTTTTTTTTTTAAATTTCGCTAGAAGTTATTTTAAAATACTTTCACTTAAAAAAAATTCATTTATCTGTAAATGGCAAGTAAAAGAGTTTTTTTTCCTCAAGCAATCCTGGTAAAAATTGATATGCTCAATTTGGTAACAAGTTATATTGTAAAAGACATAATAACTATTACAATTATGCATAAAAAAACATTAAAATTATTCAACAAGAGCAAAACGCCAGTTTTCAGAAGCCACTACCCTTTCATAATCAGTAGCTGTGTGTTCTTATAAAGCCTTTAGTTTTTAGTGGTTTAGTTACATCTGATAACAGTTTCAATTGAAAATATTTCAAAAATATTGTTAAGAAATACCATACGAGAAGTTTCACAGTAACAGTGCTAAAATTATGAGTACTCATAATAAATTGGTGTGTTATTTTATGGTAAATTGTTTTGGCTTTTATCATAAATGAAAGAAACAATTGCTTGAGATAGTGGAATTGTGAAAATGTTTTGCCAAAGCTCTTATTGCATTTCAGCTAACGATATGTTTATGAATTGATATTTTCTTTTATATATTTCAGATTGCCAAATTCTCATTTTCGCTGTACACCTTCATCAAGGAAATGGGCATAAAGGAGAAGTTTGCTGATTAAATAATAATATTAAATTGTTTTTCCGAAATCACCACGTTTTTGCAGGGGAGTAAAACATGTTGCAACTTTTATTGCCAAAACCTGCTAATTTTGCACGTAAAGTTTTCGCACAATTTTTATGTTCCATATTTCACTTGCCTTTTCTTTTCTAGAAAACATGTACCATTTTTTAGCTTATTTTCTAAAAAGTGGCGGCTTGGAAAAATTTTAAAACAGAAATTATTTTTCGTGAGGGCTGTTGGATTCATTTCTAATAAATTCCTTATTTGGAAGTGGCAAAATGTTGCCATTTTCTTTCAAAAAGTATGAAAAATGTTGCATTATCTTCTAGAAAAGAAATCGACTTTAATAAAATAATTAATTTCAAAAGTAGTTTTGCTTTAGTTTCTTATTTTATTTTTTTTTTCAACTGCCGGCTAGGGAATTGAAAATAAAAAAATATCGGGAAGTTATTGATTCTACCCCGTTGTGAAAAAAACGACTTCTCATCGGATCTTGAAGTTTTCTGGTTCCAGGAAGCTTCCCTGACTCATTCTGAGAACCCGTCACTATGTCTGTATGTATATGTATATGTAGTGTGAGTGTGTGAGTGTGTAAGTATGTGGCCTTCTTATATAACGGCTTGAGCCATTTTAACCAAACTGATGACGCTCTAAAGGGTTCCACTGAACTGAGATTTTCTGTGAACTTGAACTGGTAGATTTTAAGAAATTTAAAAAAAAACTTAGAAAGCGAAACATTTTTTAAAGTGATTTTTTTAAAAATAACTTTTAAACGGTTTCACCGATCGATTCCAGAAACTTGTCAGCTCTAAAAAACCACGTCGGCCACTTCAAATCGGATCAAAATCGGTTAAACCGTTCTTGAGATATCGTGAGTGAAAAAAATTCGAAAAATATAATTTTTTTAAAAACTCTGAGATTATATATCCAATCAGTTCTCGATTCTTTTATAGGACTTGAAAAACTAATCGATTCCTACTAGTGAGTTCCAAATCCGTTTATTAATTCAAAAGTTATCACATTTTGAAAATTCAGTTGGTATTTAAAATTAAACAAAATCGAGAATTCGATACCGAAAAATTAAAATTTTTTGGTCCAAAAGGGTAATAAACCGTAGAGCAGCATATCAGACCAAGTTTTGACAAGGATGACATTTGGGTTCGGCCGTTTCCCAATTTTTATACCCTTCAGAAAAATGCGAAATTGTATTTATAGGTTTGTCATTCCGTGTGAAATTTCTTCGATATTACTATGGGACCCCATAAAGTCTATATATTCTGGATTCTTATGAACAGCGATGACGATTGAGCGATGTCCGTCTGTATGTCCGTCCGTCTGTCTGTACGTGAAATCCGGTTTCCCAAGCCCCCAGAAGAACTAGACTTCCTTGGAAAGAACTTAAATAGAGTGGTATTGAAACTCAGAAAAATCCGAAACACGGTTCCAGAGCTGGGAAGCTTGCACCTATTTCTCGCCGCAAAATTAATACCAAAAACCAATTATCTTTTTGTTTGTTTGTAAATTGAACCTATTTAATGCTTTGGGAAGCCTCAGTTGGCTATTAAAAACTGAAAAATTATAAAATGATTTTGCAGGGATGTGAAATTAAAAGTTTTCAGTATTTTGTAGTACTTGTAATAACTAAAACGTTTTAAAATTTTAAGTTTTTCTTAAATAAAACCGCATGATGTTTACATGAAGATTTGCATTGACAAAAGAGTTTTAAAAATTACAATTTCGCCTCCAGGGATGGGAAATTGATTTTTTTTTCAATCATAAAAGTAACCAAAAATGCAACTGACGTGGTTTTTTTTGCTAACTAAAACTATGTTATAATTTAGGAAGAACAAAATTGGTACAACGTACGTTGGTGAAGGGCGTATAAGATTCGTCACAGCCGAAATAGAAAAAAATTATTTATGATAAAATTTATTTGCTATTATCCATAATTTACGAAAACAAATTAATGCGTTTTACATAAAATTCTTTTTTTCCCGTTTAATTGTATGGAAATTGTGGCCAATAAACGAAACGTTAACGTTTTCAATCAAACTTTTGAAATGTTTGATAAGCAAACAGCCGTCTTGGCAGGCATTTAAGCTGGAAACTTCTTAAGGGTGCATAAATTAATTCAACATGTTGCGAATTACTGATGGAAGAAGAAAAAGCTTTTCCTATTTTCCCTCAGCAGTTTTCTAACAGTTTCCCTATCGTTTTTGGATTTGCTTGTTGCTCTCCTATTCAAATATTCCAACAGCTGGTAAATTTCTCAAAATTATGAAAAGAAAAAATTAAAACTGAATAAATAATTAAAATAATTTATTAAAATTTAAGTATCTTCGAAGGCTTTAAGTATTTGGCGTAAAGAAAGTACACCCAGAACTCGTTTTTCGCTTCAAATAAACCGGCCTAAGAAAATTGTTAATTTACACAATTTTGTTAAAAAATATCACAGAACAGCTGTTTTGGAAAGCCGCTGCACTTTCACCACTACCATTAATGGGTATTGATGCTAGTGATAAAATTTTATTTACACAAATTTTGTTAAAAAATATCATACGAGAGTTGTATCAATACTAAACTGATTCAAATGAGCAGAAAATCTGTTTTGGAAAGCCGCAACACTTTCACCACTACCATTAATGGGTACTAATGTTCGTGATAACATTTTTATTTACACAAATTTTGTTAAAAAATATCATACGAGAGTTGTATCAATACTAAACTGATTCAAATGAGCAGAAAATTTGTTTTGGAAACCCGCAACACTTTCACCACTATCGTTAATGGGTACTAATGTTCGTGATAACATTTTTATTTACACAAATTTTGTTAAAAAATATCATACGAGAGTTGTATCAATACTAAACTGATTCAAATGAGCAGAAAATCTGTTTTGGAAAGCCGCAACACTTTCACCACTACCATTAATGGTGTACGAGAGTTGTATCAAAACTGAAGCAAGAGACTTCATTCTTGAACTGATGTTAAAGAAATAGTCCTAAAAGGATTTGTATTGGAATGTTGGCTAAATTCAAGTCGCCTTTTCAGAGCTGGAAAGCTTAAAGTGATATTTGATATATAAAAGTAACTATCCAAAGTTAATTAAAGATTTTCTGTAAATTGAAACCATTTAATAATAAACGCATTGGTATGAAATATTAAACCAAAATAAAAATCCGATGCCAGGACTGGATAATTGAAGTTTCTTGTGTACATAGAAATAATCAATTCCAACAGTTTTATTATTTTCCTCTATAAATTACACATAATTGAAGTAATTTAATAAAATTTATTGATAGAAAAATGAGAAAAGACAACAACCAGTCCAGAGCTGGAATAAGAAAACTTTTCGTTAGAATATTAAATTAATTAAATAAATTTTTTTTTAGCAACCGAACACATTTAATATAAAATACCAGTACAAAAATTAAATTGATATTAAAAACTACACAAACTCATATATTCGATTCCAGGGTTGGACAATTCAATTTGTTTTTTGCTACATACAAATAACCAATTAAAACAAGTTTTTGCTTTATAAACCACACATTTTTGATATGTTTGTTAAAAATTTATTGCCACTAGAAATCGGAAGAGGCCAAAAGACAGCTCCAGAGATGGAAAATCTAATATTTTTTCATGATTACTTTAATGAAAATAAACAACTAAAACAAATTTCTCTTTATAAATTAAATATGTTTTTTTAAATCAATTTTATTAGTACTAGAAATAAGAAATCCAAAAAAAGGCTTCAGAGCTGGAAAGCTAAATTTGTTTTGGAATGTTAAAGACAGTAAATAATACTATTTCTTTTAGAAACCAAATATATTAAGTATATAAGAAAGATATTTAAATTGTTATTTAAAATCAAACAGAAGCAAAATATTCAATTTCAGGGTTGGACAATTGATTTTTTTTTTTTTTTGTTGATACAAGATCTGAGTTTCGTCAGATGTCGATGCTTTGAAGTCGTGGGAAGATTCCCTAATTTCTTCTGCGGGCCTGTCTCTATATCTTCGTGTATATGTGTGTATGCATGTGCGTATGGGTGTGTGTGTGTATGTATGTGTGCTTGTGGATGTGTGTGTGAGTAAGTATGTGACCAATTGATAACTTTTGAACGGTTTGACCGAAACGAACCAAACCTGTGACGTTCTTCAGAGTTCCACTGTACGTAGATTTGCTTTGAATTGAATCCATTTGCATGACTTAGCATGCTCGTACTTCAACTCTTGTTTATAATAAAATTTTTAAAACTAGCAAATTCTTTGGTCAATGCTATTAATTCATTTAACAAGATATTTTAATCAAACTTTATTAAAAATTAAAAACATTTGATTTTTTTTCTAATTTCCTGTTTGTAGATTTTTAGATATTAAAAATAAGTAAAAAATTTTTTTAAATCTAGTTTTTTCGAATTAATTCTAAAACAGATGTTTCGATCGATACTTTAAACTTATTAGCTCTTGATATTGTCTAACGATTTTCATTAAATTTTGTTTAAATTTAAAAAAATTACTTGTCATTAAATTTATCCCCTGAACTGCAAACATTTCGCTCCCCACTGTAAGTGGCAAATGTGTCTGTCCATCTATTGCTGTTAAGTACACATTTCTAACAGGTTGCAGCAACATATTGTTGACGGCTCAAAGGTGTTAACAGCATGTGCTTTAACACTAACATTTCAATGCATTCACCTACAATTCCTGCATAAACATGCACAATAGAAATAAAGCCACACACACACACATACACACACGCAAACAAACACACGTATCAATTGTTTATATATTTCCGCGGCAAACTTATTGTAGTTGTTGGTCATCGTTATTATTTTTGTTTCTGTCTTTCTTTCTATTTTCGCATTTCCTTCTATTCAAACATTTTGATATAAAACAGCAGCTCCGGTGTTTTTATGTGTTAGTGCGTGTGGCATAAACATATTTGCAGTTACACGCTTCGCGTAGCAGAAAAATTTAACACAATTTTCATACAAAACGGCAAAAACAAACAGAAGAAACAAAAAAAACAAAGAGAGAGAGAGAAAAAAAATGGTGCACAGAAATTGAAATTGAAACTGAACATGAAGTATGAAGTGAACAAGTGAAAGAAAAATCTGTGCAAAAATTTATTTAATATTTAGTTTATGAAATGAAAATGCAACGAAAAATAACAACAAAAAGAAGTCTTAAAAACTGCTAAACTTTTCGAAAGAGGTCAGTTAGACAGATGGTGCACGAGTACGTGCATGCGTGCGAGTGACTTTTTTGTTATTGGGTTTGTGAAAAGTGGAAGTTGCATCTGCTGAGTTTTGAGGATGAACTGAAAAGTACTTCTAGAAACAGGTGGACTGAAAAAAGTCTGGTCCACGATTGTGCTTAAAAAATTTTTTACTTTCCTAACATTTTCATCGGTTGTTAAAGCGCTGAAGAGCCCAGGACGAGTTTTTGGGTTCACGACATCTTACACACGGATTAACCGATTTTTACCCGGTTACCACGACGTGATTTTTAAATGTTTAGAGTTAAATATTTGATGAAATTCATCGCTGAAGCTGCTGGAAAATTATTTTTAAAAATCCCTTTGAAAAATGCTGTTTGTCTAATGTTATTTGAATCAACCGGTTCGTAGCGGTTCAAATTCACATAATTCAGGAAGGTTCCCCTTTTGATTACCACAAAAGAATCGAGAGCATCAACTCTTCAGATATATAATTTTGGAGTTTAAAAAAATTTTTTTCGAATTTTTTCTCTCAGGATTCACACGAAGGGATCATACGATTTTGACCCGGTTTGCAGTGATCGTCGCGTCTTTTTATTGATTAATTTATGGCATCGATCGCTAAGGCCTCTGGGATGTTATTCTAAAAATATCACCTTGAAAAATGTTAAATTTATTTTTTTTTATATTTTGAAATCCACCAGTTCGAAATCGTTTAAATTCATAAGAAAATTAAGTACAGGAATGCGTTTTAGAACGCTGCCCGTTTGGGATCGATCGGTAAAGACGCTGAAAAGTTATTATAAAAATTAAAATAAATTTGAGAATTTTTTTTTTGTTTTATTTTTAAATCTACCGGTTCGAAGCGGTTTAAACTCATAATAAAATAAGTGCAGGAATGCGTTTCAGATCGCTGCCATTTTGGAATCGATCGCTAAAGACGCTGAAAAGTTATTCTAAAAAATTAATTTGAGAATTTTTTTTGTTACATTTTTAAATCTATCGGTTCGAAGCGGTTTATTTTCACAGGAAAATTAAGAACAGGAATGCGTTTCAGAACGCTGCTAGTGTGGAACTCGATCGGCAAAGAAGCTGAAAAGTTATTCTTTTTTAAAGCAATATTTTGATATTTTTAAATCTACCGGTTTGATTCGGTTAAAATTCACAGGGAAATTTAATTTGGTAACGATCGGTAAAGACGGTAAAAAGTAATTCTAAGAAATCTACTTGAGATAATTTTTTTTTTTTGATATTTTTATATCTACCGGTTTGAATCGGTTAAAATTCACAGGACAAATAAGTACAGGAATGCGTTTCAGTACGCTCCCCGTTTGTAATCGATCAGTAAAGACGTTGAAAAGTTATTCTCACTAAATCATTTTAAGAATTTTTTTTTATATTTTTAAATCTACGGGTTCGAAACGGTTTAGACTATAAGTTAAGGAATGCTCTTCGATCGGTAAAACCGCTGAAAAGTTATTGTAAAAAATCACCTTGAGAAATTCCTTTTTAAAATTTTTTTTTATATTTTTAAATCTAGCGGTTTGAATATGTTCAAATTATCAAGATAACCAAATTCAGAAGTTCACTTTTGAACGCTTTAGTTTAATTCAGTTTAGCCATTCGCAAGAAAGAAGAGGGTCACATACTTTTACACACACACACACATACACACATACACAGTCGGGTTTTCAGAATTAGTCGGGAAAGTTTTCTGGGACTTTAAAACTCAGAGATCTGATGAGAACTAGATTTTTGCAAAACGGAGTTAAGCTTCCCGATTTTTTTTCAATTTTAAATTTTCTTGCGGGAATTTAAAAGAAAATATTTGCAAGAATTATTACATCTTATTACGTATCCATCTCTGCACCTCAAGCATTTCAATCAGCTAAAATAACGCAGACACTTTTCAGTCTGACCTGAATGAAATACTTCCAACGAACAAATGCCCGATTCATGAGTTCCTCATGCTGCTGCACTGTGGCTGCAACAACGTTTGCACCATAACCCATTTATGATAATGGCTGATGATAATGATAATTAATAATGTTGCCTGAGTGATGATGTTCCAAAAAAGGGGTTAGTAAATCATTTACTTATTACGATCCTGCTGGTGCTGCTGGTTGTCATTTAACGTAGTTTTGGATTATTTAGTTTTCAGCTGTAAATGGAAATTTATGTTTTGCACACATAAACCACAATAAGCCGCATGTGAATGTGTGTTGGCAACCGCACACACACACACACACACACATGCACAAAAACACATTTATTTGACAGCAACTGTCTGTCAGTGTATTTGTGTGAAGGTAGATAATAGACTGTTATAATTAAAAATCTGCTTGTCCTTCTTGTCAGTTCCATCGGTGCGAATTGCCGTAATATTTTGTCACATAAATTGTGTTGAAAAATTAATTTTTATTTATCATGAGATATTCTGCAACAGAATGGTAATTACGGAGTGCCGTGTATTAAAAATTGGTTTAATGCGATTGACTTTCGATGACTTCATTTCGCAAACTGTCAACAGCGATTTTAAAAGCGATTGGGATTTAATCGTTACAGGATTTGAAAAAGAAAGAGAAGCTTCAAAATTTAATGATAATATTTACGCAAAATAAATTTCAATCATTCGCAAGGTTTTATGGACTTATTATGTTTTAGGGAACACTTTAAGTCTACATTATTTTCCATTAATACGCCAGTAAAAATTTAATATGGAAACTACAGCGTGTTTTTTTAAGGTGTCACAACTTTGGGTTGGCATCACTAATTTATTAAAGCACTTATTTAACAGCTAATGGTTGCTTTTTGTTTAGTTTGCTTTGAAATTTCTTTCTGAGTCGACTTGCATCAGAGCAACGAGTGGAAACTATTGAAATTTTTAATAAAAATATTTATTCTATTCGTCAAACTCATCCTAAGCTTTTTCCACTTCGTGGCGTACATAATCGTCCTTCAGAGCAGCTACTTCGAAGAGCAAAAGGACACAGAATGCTCAAGTTTATGTCAGTACCTGCTTTTCGGCCTTATCTGACGGTGCTCCCAAGCACTGGAATGAAATTAGTTATCCGCCACCACCCCTGTCACCCTCAGGGGCCACACCAGTGCATCCCCCTAGGCCTTACACAGGCTGCAACTTCACTCATATGGTTTCGCCATAAAATCATATTCATTCACCTTGCTAAGGCGTTTGGGCCTATCCTAAACCCTTGTTACTTCCGCGGAAAGCATGCCGTCAGCACCGAGAGGAACCAAAGTTCAAAGTCGTAAGACTTATCCCTCCTAACACTCCCAGCACCAACAACACACCCTTCCATAACGTCTGCTGATTCGCAGTAGCCCATAGAGACTGCTATCAGCTGGGTCGAAGTCCCAGCATAGTATGAATACGCAAAAACATCAACCCTTATCTGACATCTCTACCAGCGACTCTTGGTATTAAACCACAGCCACCACGTCAACTCATTGAAGAGACCTCAACCAACATCTGGCCACAGAATCAATAAAACATAGGGGAAGAACGAGGTCCGCTACATGCCATCAGTTAGATGAACGTGCGTTAAACAGAGCGTACATACATACAGTGAAGCAGGTGTTTCACACACGTCCAGCCAAAAGTTCACGTGTATGGAAACATCGCCGCTTCACCCTCGAGCAAACATCATCTGTGGGCCCCAACCAGATCCCGTGGCACCAGTGTGAGGAAACTGGTTACGCCTCCAGGTCAAACCAAAATAGATTTGTATTTTTCGTCCTTTGTAATGGCGGAACCCAGGTATCCGTCCACCTGCATTTCTTATCTTTCCCCCAGAAAGCACTACAACAAGGCGTTACGACTGATCAAGTTGTCTATTGTGCCCCTCAGGGGGTACAAAAGGACAATGTACATCCCGTAAGACACCGAGCCGAGCGCACTGAAAAAGCTGTAGCCGCTGTACAGAAAACAATTGAAGATGATCCTCACCAACCAAATCGCCACCGTTTTTAGCAACTGGGGTTGTGTCCTTCCACTTAATGGAAGATTTTACGAAAGGATCTCGGTTTAAAGGGATTTAAGATTCAAGTTGTGTGAGAATTAAAGAAACACGACCATCGTATGCGCCTCCAATACGGCGAATGGGCTGCAGCTGTAATTGGTATTGATTCGAAGTTACATTCAAAATTTTATTTTCCAATGAAGCCCGTTTCTAGTTGAATGGGTACGTAAATAAGCAGAATTGTCGCATTTGGATGGAGTCGAAACACTACCAGATCCACAGAAAATTACAGTTGGGTGCTCTTTATGAACTGGGAAAGTCATTGACCAACATGTCTTCAAAAATGATGACGATCCGCATGTTACTATCAATGGGAAACGGTGTAGGAACATAATTCGACACTTTTTCGTACCTCAATTACGTGGCATTAATCCTTCTGATGTGTGGCACCAACAGGACGGAGTCATAAGCTACACAGTGGGCCCTGCAATTGATTTACTTAAAGAAACTTTTGATGAAAAAATAACTTCAAATAATGGCCCAATTAATTGGCCACCACGATCATGTGCTTTAACCCCACGGGATTATTTTCTTTGGGTTCATGTTTAACGTCCCTTGTCTACGTCGACAAACCGCAAACAATTGAACACTTGAAAATCAGAATGCGAAGAGTTATCGGCGAAATACGGCCGCAAATGCTGCGAAAAGTTGATGAAAATTGGTGTTCCCGATGGCGCCTTCTGCGCACTGGCCGGACGGCCTTATGGCAGACATCATATTTAAACATGAACTTCATTAAATTTTCTTTCAAATGAAGCCTGTTTCATTGATATTAAAAATATATTTCCTTGTTTTATTGTAATTTAAACTTGTGTCACTCCAGAAAAAACACCCATTCTAAGTTTTTAGAGAATATTTCAAAGCAAAAGCGTTTTACTTCCCAGTTGTCAAAAGGACTTTTTAAATAAATTCTTTAACAAATTAACTGAGACGCCTAAATGAAAGAAAAGTTGTGTAACGTAACCTGTGACAGGTCCTTTTTCTCTCTGAAAAATATGTAAATTTTTATTTTTGTTTTGTATAACAACAAACAAATTAAAAGAAATTTTTGATACATAAAATTAAAGAGACCCGAGAGAGTAAAAATGTTTGAAATTGAATTTTTGTATGCGTATTAATTTCACTAACGCCAAGTGGTTTATTCAAATAGGACCCAGTATTTTTTATATAAATTTTTTTTTTAATTTTATTTCCTTTACTTAATTAGAAAAGAAAAAGAGAAACTCACCACATTTTTTTAACTTTTTAAAATGTTTCTATCCTGTTGAATTTTTAACGCAAATATTTAGCCTTAATTGCTTTAAGGCCAATCAATTTTGGTTTAATTATTATACTCTTCACAAAAAAAATGGAAATGGTTTGCCATTCCGTGTGAAATTTCTTCGTTATTAATATGGGGCCCCATAAAGTCTATATATTCTGGATTCTTATGAATAGCGATGAGGACTGAGCGATGTCCGTCTGTCTGTACGTGAAATCGGGTTTCCCAAGACCCCCTAGAAACCAATTATCTTTTTGTTTGTTTTTAAATTGAACCTACTTCATGCTTTAAAAAGCCTCAATTGTTTAGTAACAACTAAAAATATATAATTCTTTTTCCAGGGATGGGAAATTAAAAGTTTTCAGTATTTTGTAGTACATGCAACAACTAAAATGTTTCAAAACTTAAAGCTTTTCTTAAATAAAACCGCTTTACACATCATGCAGATTTGCATCGGTAAAAAAAATTTTTTTAAGTATTAAAATTTCGTTTCCAGGGGTGGGAAATAGATTTTTTTTTTTGTTCATAAAAGTAACCAAAAAGGCAACTGACGTTGTTTTTTTTGCTAACTAAAACTGTTTTATAGCTCAGGAAGAACAAAATTGGTACTTAAAAATATATGTAACGCCGAACGTATGTTGGTGAAGGGTATATAAGATTCGGCACAGCCGAATATAGCACTTTTATTTGTTTTTATTAAATTTTTATTTCTTTCTATTAAACTTTTATTAAAATTTATATTTAATCAAATTTTTATGTGCATAATTAATTTTTATTGTGTCTTATGATATTTTTGCAATTGCAGTGGCGTCTCGGTTTAACGAACAGTTTATAAAACAAATGCTTATTTTATCATTCTTTCTCCTACAGATCGTAGTTTGGAAAAGTTACTGTTTGTAATAAAACTAAACTTTAAAATTGAAAATTGTTAATAAAAATAATTTTTCCTTTTGTATGTCTTACCAGCACTAGACTGTCCATAATAATTTATTTCAATACAGTAAAGAAAGTCCACAATAAACACATATTGTTATTGAATATAATTTCTTTAAATTATTGAATAATAAATACTCGGAAAAGTTATTTACCGATTTCCTGAAAAACGAAAACTAAAATTTTACAAAAAAATAGTTTTTTCCATTTTTCTTCAGGCATCCCCCTTCACATTGTTTTGAAAACATTTCGTTTTCTACGTAAAACAAAAAATATTAAAAAAGATCTGTTCAAAAAAGTTGTTCATGTTTTAACGAAATTATAACAGGAGCAAAAATTAATTCGGTTGCTGACATTTTGGCATTATTTTGCGGAATGTCGTTCGTTCTTCTATTGTTCAACTTAAACAATCGAAATAAAGTTTCCTTTAATTCCGACTACTTGAGAAAATCTTTGCGAATTGTTAAAGTTCATCTTTTAAAATAGAAAATATTTTCTCATTTTTTTGTTTTACTCTCATACTGGCACGTTGCAACCAGCAACAAACAGCCTTAAGTTTTGGTACATTTTTTGGAAAATTGACAAATAAAATTAGTTGTTTTCTTTTGTGAAACGAAAAACTTGTCGCTGCGCTTTATTAAAATAATACATATTCTGGCGACCGCTGTTTCAACGGCATTTAAAAATAATATAACTTTTGTTTTTGGTTGCGTGCGTGAGGTTTCAAACCGGAAATCAAATGTTCAATTGCAATGAAACAAACAAACGGAACTAAAAAAATTGTGGCAGAAACGATGGCAAGTAACCCAACAAGCATTTGAAGACGATTGAATTAATGGAAAGTGAACAAGTTCGGATTAACGAGAGAAATTGTTTTAAGAATGCGACTCTTCCAAACGAGTCGTCTGCGATGCGTTTAATCGTGTAGGGCTTTCTAAATCCTACTTCAAGCAAAAATCGCCATAAAAAAAAATAAAGAAAATAAAACCATTTTAAAGTACCAACAACGTCAAAAACAAATCATAATTTACAAGAGTCAAATACGATTGTGAAGAAATCATAATTTTGTGTTGGTGGTCAGTGGTATGCTTGTGGTGTTTCTGGCTCACTTTTCCATACAAAACAAAAGCTGCTCATGCTGCCAGTGTTGCCACATTGATTACTTTTATCCAAAATTGGTTACTTTTTCTTCATAAAAATTTTTTTTGGTTGCGGCAACGCTGACAAGTTATGCTGTAGTGGAGCATGTATTCACCATCCAGCCATCCTCCCATTGTCAAAATAAAAAAGAAACACAAAACTCCTTATCTTTTATAAAGTGCTCCACTACAACGTCACTTGTCTGTCAGCGTTCTCGCAACAAAAAAAATTTTTTAACAAAATATGAAGAAAAATTATGAAAAAAGTGAGCCAGAAACACCACAAATATACTGCTGTGGTCAGAGTGCTTCAGCGGCGATTTTTTTAATCAAAAGGACCCGCTGGATAATAATTTGGAAAACTTAAATCCGATGGGATAATACGAAAAATTTTAAAACACACATAAATAAGCGTAACCGGCGATTAACTTGATCAACGATCGTCAAAATGCTACGTAAAGGTGAACAGAGAACAATTTGAAACTCACCATTCAACCGTTTGCAGGATAAGAAGAGAGTCGCAAAATGATCGTTCTCGTCAAATGAATGGTAAAATGTCCGCTGGGAAACATTTCGATTAAAATTCGTGGTTTTATATTTGTTTTCATGTATGCGTGTGTATGTATGTGTATGTTTGTATGTGTGTTTTTATTTTTTAGTTTTGCTAACCGCGAGAAAATTGTAAGAGCAAATTGCTTGACATCTTTGAACAATGAAAACAGAACAATTTTGACAAACGCCAAATCCAGTTAAAAGTTTTTGTTTACAATTTTAATTTGAAATTTTTGCTTTTTCTAAAACGGAGTTTTTTACAAAATGAAAATTGCTAAGTGAAAGTTTCTTTCTCACATTTTTCTATAAAAACAATTTTATTTGTCTTTTCCTATATTCTATTAAACTCACTCTCTCACTCCCTCTCTCTCTCTCTCTCTCTCTTTTTGAAACAGAAAAATATTGATTTTAAAAGGTCCAGCCAAAATTTTTTTGTTTTGACAAGCAACAAAGCGAACTGCTAAATTTCGTTTAACATCTTTTAATTCTATAATTATGAGGATTTTTAACTTCAAGAAAATTACCGATATCGATAACTATCGATATGATTTGACAGCTGAGAATGTCAAACTGTTTTCACATTTCTATTCACTCAAGTTTGACAGGCCATCATGAGTCGTTTAACACCAGCATGACGGTTTCAAATTTTAGACTTTTTCTGTGTTCTGTGGAACAAAAAAAACTTATTCGCAGGGTTCAAGGTCCATTCATAGAGCTATTTGTCGTTTTCACACCACTTTCACTCTTCTCGATTCAAACTCACCTAAGAGACAAGGAATTATATGTAGCGAAAAAAATGTATTCCTGCTAAAAACCCAAGTACTGAAAAAAAAAAACGCTGAAGTGTCGATTCCATGTTTTCCTTAACTTGTTGACCTTTTGCCATTCGATAACGTTTACAATAAAAACCGTTCACTTTTGGCAAGAAGAGACCGACCGAGGCACTCGTACATGGACCAGCGTGACCTAAAGCAAATACGCCTGTTTGTTTTGGAGTGTCACAAATTTGAGTTGGCATCACTGGACCCATTTAACAGCTGATGGTTGCTTTTTGTTTAGTTTTCTCTGAAATTTCATTAAGAGTCGACTTGCACCAGAGCGACGCGTGCAAATCGGTGAAATTTTTAATCAAAACAATTATTCTATTCGTCAAACTCATCCTGTACTTTTCCCACTTTGTGGCGTCCATAATCGTTCTTCAGGGCAGCTGATTCGCAGAAGAAAAGGTAGTTGTCTGTAACTGATAATGTTCATTCCGTGAGACGCCGAGCCGAGTGCACTGAAGAAGTTGTAGCCGCTGTACAGGAAAGCATTGAAGATGATCCTAATCAATAAAGTCGCCGCCATTCTCAGCAACTGGGGTTGTGTCCTTCCACTTTATGGAAGATTTTAGGAAATGATCCCGGCTTAAAAGTTTTTGAGATTCAACTTGTTTAGCAATTAAAGCCAAACGACCATCGCATGCGCCGGGCGAATGGACTGAAGCACAAATTGATATTGATTTTGAAGTTCCATTAAAAATTTTATTTTCCTTTGAAACCCTTTTCTAGTTGAATGAGAACGTAAATTAACAGAATTGTCGCATTTGGATGGAGTCGAAATACACCCACTGGGTGCATTTTATGGGCTGGGGCAATCATTGGCCCGCATGTCAATGGTGAACGGATTGGGAACATGATTCGAAATTTTTTCGTACTTCAATAACGGGGCATTAATCCTGCTGATGTGTGGCACCAACAGGACGGAGCCACATGCCACACAGTGGGCCCTACAATTGACTTACTCAAAGAAACTTTTGATGAAAATATTATTATACGTAAATGTATAAGGGGCCATCAAGATCATGTGATTTAACCCCACGAGACTATTTTCTTTGGGGTCATGTTAAGTCACTCGTCTACGTCCATAAACCGCAAACAAATGAACAACTGAAAATCAGCATTCGAGGAGTTATCGGCGAAATAAGGCCGCAAATTCTGAGTAAAGCAAAATTGGAGTTCCACATGGTGCTTTTTACGCGCTGGCGGGACGGCTTTATGGCAGAAATCATTTTCAAACATGATTTATAAAATTTTTCTTTCAAATGCAGTCTGTTTCATTGATATTAAAAATAAATTTCCTTATTTTATTGCGATTTAAACTTGTGTCGCTCCAGAAAAAATACCCATTATTTATTATTAACCCGCATGTTCTGCATTAAACTCGACTTGGATTTCCTCCGTTATTAGTTTAGTAGAAGATTCAATTGCCATTTTCTTGGCAAGTCATTTAGATTCTCAAGTTTATTTGCACGTCCTAAAAGTGCTCCCAAACAAGAGTCTACAATTAAGAGTTTCATTCGGGATGTTTCAGTTTGTTTTCGGTAATTAAAAATCATTTGAAGCTGCAATTTACCGAAGATAAAAAGAAAGCAGAATGGGAAAATATAAATATTTTCTTTAGATTATTGAAAGAAATAAATAAATATATAAAAAAAACCAACTATTCAATAAAACAATTTCTGCAATTTCAATTGCTTCACCCGGGAAACAGACGAGTGGTGGGGGGAGAGGGGTAAGAAAGTAGAAAAACAGTTCAATACTAAAGAAGTCTCACAAATGTTACCTCCTCCTCCTCCTCCTCCTCCTCCTCCTCCTCCTCAGATGCATTAATTTTCTTTTATAGAGTTCGCAACACACACACAAACTAATCACTGGCAACAATTGAGATGTTATTGTTGCCTGCCACACTCGATGTCGAAAGGATATAAAACAATACAAAAACAATCCATAAAGTTAAAGGAAATTTTAGGAAGTCAGAGGGATAATAATTGAGATGTGCAAAGACAAAAGAAGCCAAACAAGAAGAGACAAAAAGTTCATAAAATTGTAAGAAAAAGAAAGAAAAAAGTTTCACAAGAATATTTTGCTGCGAGCGTTCAAGGATAATGAAAGTACGAAAGAAAATAGAAAAATAAACGATGATGCTGCTGCTGATGAGGATAATAATGGAAATGACGACGACAATATTTGATGCAGAAAACCAACGACCAGTGAGTGATGGTGAGGAATTAAATACGGGCTGATTTATATCAAAAAGGATTCCAAAAGGATTCAAATAGTTAGATAATAAAGTTGTCAGCAGAAGTAAAAAAAAAAACAACAGCGACGTAGAAGGGGGCTTAAATTTTTTATTTTTAATGGACGGAAATATTTTAAAAATTTAGAAAAACTTTAAAGTTTTCACATCAGTGGGAGTGAGGAGTAGTTTTTAGGGACCGTAATTTTTAAATGTTGTATTTTGAAACTCCCATTTTGTTTCTCATTTCCTGAGTTTTATTTTTCGCTTAACAAATAAAAGTTATTTTCCTACTTTTATTTATTCTCCAGGTAATAAAAGTTATTTCTTGATTTTTATTTACTTTTCGGAGAATAAAAGTTGTTTCCGGACTTTTATTTTGCGTCAAGAAAATAGAAGTTAATTCTTCTTTTTTGGCTTAGAAGACAAGTCATTTTCAAACTGACAAATTATATTTAAAAAGTTATTTCATTTATCAAAGAAGAGCTTTTACAGGGAATATCGGTCAATATTAATTTTACCAAAATAAGAACTGAAGATTCTGATTGATCTGATTGATTCTGATTGAAAAATAAAAGTCAAGATATAACTTTTATTTTCGAATCGATAAATACAAATCAGGAAATAACTTTTATTTTGTGATGAATTATTGAAAAGCAAACAATAATTGTTATGTTCTGAAGAATTAATACAGGCTGGGAAATAGTCCTTAATATAAAAATCAAGAAAAATCTCTTATTTCCTGATCGAGAAATACAAATCAAGATATAACTTTTATATTCCGATAAAAATAAAAGATTGCAAAAAATAACTTTTATTTCCTAAAATATTAATATAAATCAAGAAATAATTGTTATTTTCTGAAGAGTAAATGAAAGCCAAGAAATAACTTTTATTCTTTGATCGCAAAATAAATGCCAAAAAAAACAATTTTCACTCTCTGCTTGATAAATAAAACTCAAGCAATAACTTTTATTTTCTGAGGATTAAATAGAAATTAAATATAATAATTATTTTTCGAGACATAAATAAAATTCCGGATATAGTTTTATTCTTTAATCGAAAAGTAAATCACAAAAAATAACTTTTATTTTATGATCGAAATATGTAAATTAAGAAATAACTTTTATTTCTTGATGGAAAAATAAAAATCAGGAAATAAGTTTTATTTTCTTTGTTGAAACATAAGAGTGAAAAAATTTTATAATTTAAGAAATTTTCTGTTAAGAAATAATTGTTATTTTCTGAGGAATGTATAAAGATTAAGAAATAACTTTTATTTTCTGAAGATTAAATAGAAACAAGAAAATAATAATAATTTTTCTAATAAGTTATAAGAATTAACTTGTATTTTTTGATCAACAAATAAAAATTGAGAAATAACTTTTATTTTCAAATGTCAAGAGACAACTTTTATTTGCTGATCGATAAATAAAATTCAAGAAATAACTTTTATTTTCCCAAATAAAAAGGACAGAGAATGCTCAAGTTTATGTCAGTACCTGCTTTTCGGCCTTATCTGACGGTGCTCCCAAGCACTGGAGTGAAGTTAGGTATCCGCCACCACCCCTGTCACCCTCAGGGGTAACCAGGTGGATACCAGTGCATCTCCCTAGGCCTTACACAGGTTGCAACTTCACTCATATGGTTTCGCCATAAAATCATATTCCTACACCTTGCTAAGGTGTTCGGGCCTATCCTAAACTCTTGTTACTTCCGCGGAAAGCATGTCGTCAGCACCGAGAGGAACCAAAGTTCAAAGTCGTAAGACTTTTCCCTCCTGACACTCCCAGCACCAACAACACACCACCCCTTCCATAACGTCTGCTGATTCGCAGCAGCCCATAGAGACTGCTATCAGCTGGGTCGAAGTCCCAGCATAGTATGAATACGCCAAAACATCAATTCTTATCTGACAATAAATCAATAATTAGCTCTTAAGACATAATTCTTATTTTTTTTAGAAATAAATACAATTCGAAAAATAACTTTTATTTTTTTATCGAAATTTAAAAATTAATACATTTTATTTTCTGAAGAATTAATAAAAGTCATCAATAACTTTTATTATCTGATGAATAAGTTTTAATCAAGAAATAGATTTTAGCTACTGATCGTAAAATGAAAATCAAGAAATAACTTATATTTTCTGAGGATTAAATAGAGATTATAAATAATAATTGTTTTTCGAGACCGGATATAACTTTTATTGACAAGAAATAGCTTTTATTTTATAATCGAAAAATAAAAATCAAGAATTAACTTTAATTTTCTAAGTGAAAAATAAGAAAAATTAGATGTCACGAATATCAACCACTACCTTGTGCGTGGGCAATGTGGCGTATGGGAAATTGATAACATTAAGTACACGCCCAGGAGCACAATTCCAAAAAGAGAGTTACGAGGAAGCAGAAAGAGGAAATAAAAATAGTGTTTTATGAAAATAGTTAAACTGGAATAGCTCGAAAGCACAGACACCCACGTCAGGATTACAAGGACGACCTTAAGAGTCATTTTGTTATCCTGTTAATCGATGTTGTATCAGTTAAAAATTTGATATCTTTTTATGATTAAAACTAACAAATTTTTAACAGACACTTTGGATTTTTTTCCTTCCTGCATGGAAATAATTTCGGTTCAGTTTAACAAAAACTGATTCCGTTTCTCCCAGGCCAATTCAATGATTTTTCTTCTGTGTTATTATTTTCTCTTCAGTTCACTATAATTCCTTTCCAACTAATTTTCGTATTTTTGCCAGAGTTTTTTTTGTTATATTCTCCTTGTTTAGTCAAATTATCGCAAAAGGATCATTAAAGGCCAACAGAAGGGTTAATGAACAGGAATTACACGTAAGCAAAGAAGATAAACTAGAGAACGTTTTAGCAAACAAAAGCAAAAGAGATAAGAAAAACAAGACGATTTTAGTTCGAAACAAAGAGATTAAAGTTGTTGAAAGAAAGGACTCGTTGGAAAAAGTACTCCAGAAAATTGTTTCATGTACGACAACACAAGTCGCAACTACAGGAACAGGATGAAGTTTTGCCATGCAGATGTGAAGATCCTTGTGTAACGACAGTATCATCATCGTCATCATGTTTTTTTCTCTTGCCACTTATCCTTTAGACATGAACTATTTCCATAGTTGCTGCAACTACAATGGATTTGACGTACGGATGAGTTGTAAGTTCTAGTGAAACTTGCGTTTTAGTTGTTGTTGTCATACACAGCGTATTTGAGGAAGTAGGAAACACAGAACTGCTTCCGTGTGTGCAAGAAGGAAAACAAAATAGTAGAGTTTTTTGTTTTCAAAACAAAACGCATAAACAAGAAAATAATATGTGAAGCGACTTGGCAAAGAGTAACATTTTAATCACAAACATTTGAAAATTGATAACGAAAGGATGTGGTTACATAAATAACAAAAGGATTTTTTTGTTTACTGAAACGCAAAAAACTATAAGGAAATGCATGCTTGAAACTACGTTCACTTAAAGCAAATAATTAAGGATATAAGCGTGACCACTATTTTCTGACAAAGTTTTATTTAATATATCGGGGCTACGGCCGATAATTAAGACCTCAAAAATTAATACTGTTTGTGTATTGATTTTTTTTAACAAACAGGATCACTGTTATTTTAAAAATATCTCCTCACAATTAAAAAAATTAAACCAGAAATTATTGGTTACGTTTATGCTATCAAATATTTCCTAGATAAGACCGTAGCTTAAGACTAGTTTGCTTTAGTGGCCGCTGGCACTCACATAACAACAGTTTAGGTCACTTTTTAGATAAAAAATATAAACACTTAATTACTGATAATGCAAGTGTAGCGGAATTTGAAAACAGCTATTCTGCTCTGTTGTGGAAATTAATTAATCAAATTTATATCAATATTTTCTTGACCTCGTTAGCAAATAGTTTGTCTTTCAAAATATAATTTGAGCTTAAGTGCTGATAACGGAAGTGCAGCAGCCTTTGGAAACAGCTGTTCTGCTCTGCTGTGTAAGTTGATTAATCAAATTGATATCAGTGTTCCCTTGATCCAGGCAGTAAATAGTCTGTCTTTCAATATATAATTTGAGCTTGAATACTGATGATGCAAATGTAGCGGCCTTTGAAAACAGTTGTTCTGCTCTGTTGCTTAAGTACGTGAATCAAATTGATATCAATATTCCCTTGTTCCATACAGTAAAAAGTGTGTCTTTCAAACTATAATTTGAGCCTGAATAATAATTTTCTATTAGAGAACACTTTACGAGTCCTGTTCTAGGAATTCTAGTTAAAATGTGGAACAAAAACTTTACAAAATAAGACATGACGAAAATAATTAAACGACCGAACACGGGGGCCCAACAAAAGTGTGTTACTATCGATTTGTTCCAGTTCTGGTATCATTTTTCATAAGGAAATTGTTACAAAGAGAAACTCGAAATTGCCGACAATGAAAGTGTAGCGGCCTTTGAAAACAGCTCTTCTGCTCTGCTAAGTAAAACACTGATGTTGACGGATTTTTTTTTCAATTTCCATAAGGAAAATTTTCAAGAACCGGAAAGTAATTGATTTTAATCCGTTTTGAATATATCTATTTCTCATCCGATCTCCATGTTTTCAGGTCCTACGAAGCTTCCCTGATAATTTCTAAGGACTCATCTGTATCTGTGTGCAAATATGTGACCCGCTTTTACCTTTTAAGTGGCTAAACCGAATTAAACCAAACTCGTAGCATTTTGAGGAACATTCCTAAATTTAGAATGTAAACCGATTCGAACCGGTAGATTTGAATATATCAAAAGAACCTTAAAAAAGCATTTCTTAAGGTGATTTTTTTCGAATGAATTTTCAGCAATTTGACTGATTGATTCCAAACTGGAAGTAGTTTGAATCACATTCCAAAATTTAGTTTTCCGGCGAATTCAAACCGATTCGAACCGGAAGACTTAAAAATATCAATATATGAAGAATTTTTTAATCTAGTCCAGCCTAACCTATTCAATGTTAATAAAAAAAATATCCCAAAAAATTTTGAAAACTTTCAAAATATTTGATTTAAAATAACTTTTAGATTCCATAAACTAATTGTCTTTTAAAATTTTAAAACCACGTTGATCAGCTCAAATCGGGTCGAAATCGGTTAATTCGTTAGTGAGTTCTTTTGAACAAAAATAGTGATTTTTTTAAGAACTCCCGATTTAAATATCTGATCCGCTAGTGTTTTTGTTTCTGTTATAGTAACCGAAAGCTACATCAATCTCAATTTATCATATGGGAAACGGTTGATTTCGAAATTAAAATTATAGTGTTTTAGGTCGAAGACCTCAAAAGCATTGAATAGCACAAAACCAGGTTAAAATTACCGAGTAGTTGCAGAGACGGCCTCTACGGTCAACCGTTTAACATTAAAATATCCATGTAAAATAATTCACAATAACGCTGTTAGTTTTTATAAAAAGTTCGGGAATTACAAAGTCTTCTATGAAAAAAATCTACGAGGGATAGAACAGTTTGAGTTCCTTTCAAATAACTTTCAAGTCTGTGTGTATTTTTCATAGATTGTCTGAACCTGAATCAGCTGCTACAGTGTTGATATTTTGTTGTTGCCCAGTGTATTTATTGCGTTAAAAACTATAATTATTGCCTTACCTTTTTTATGAAACTTTTGCTGATTTTTAAAAACTCCATTTTATTCATCAAATTGTAGGACATCGTTGCGACAGAAAACTGTAATAAAAATTAAATTATGAGTTTGAAATTTTTACTTTTTCAAAGTAGTTAATAAATTGTTGGACTTAAAGTTTATTTAAAATAGTTAATTATTTATTGAATTTAATTCCTGTTAGAGATTGCCAACACTCCACAGACAAACTGTAAAGGTTCAAATATATATTCCATAATAATATGAAAAATAAATAAAATAAAATAAATTATTCATAAACACAGAATTGCATGATTAGTTTTGCACTTGCAAGAATCGGCAAGTTGTTGAACAAGCTTTTTTTTGTTTGTGTTGCGAATTAAGCTTGATAACGCTGGAGGATCCGATCCGTTTTTAGTACACTCTTAAAGCATAATTGAAGTAGACAACAACTCCTCAATTATCACTTTGAAAATTTGAGGAAAAGGTATCAAATCAATTAAACATTTAATTGACACGCCCCTTATTTATGAATTGATTTTTTAGCTCTTTAATGAAGTAAATCAGCAACTTGAAAGTGAAAGAAATCTCGAACAAAACTTTCTTTTCCAGCGCCTTGTCGCACATCCTTAAGCAGTCGCATTTGAAGGGATTATTTTACTGGAGTGCTTAAGAATCGCTTTTGCTACTTAAGAAATAAGAAAAGCGCAGAAGGTATCAGGGAAATTTTCATTTAAACTAGAGTTTGTCATTTGACTTGAGATGAAGTTTATTATTATTATTTTTTTCCATTATTTATCTTTCTCAGTTGCCATAAAGACACAACAGAAATGTGCGAATAATGGGGAAAACTATTAAATTTTGCTAAAACCTGGATGTCACAGGAAAGCGGATGTGCGAAGGAGTTGAGGAAATAAAAAAAGCAAATAACGGTTTCGGCATAAACCATGTGTTGGAGCGATAAAATTATACGGAATAACTGCAAAATCTTTATGACACGACACTTTTTATGGCTGAAATAAAAATTTACAACATCCCTTTTTCCACTTTGGCTAATTTTCATTTTTGACTGGCTGCCACCCACGTTTTATTTTGTTGATACAGCAAATAATTTACCGTCTTCCTGTTGAGTGCGAGGCAAATGTGAATGCCATTAAACAGAAATTATATAAATGCAAGAGAGTTGTAAGAATTTTATTTAATTTTTTTTATAAAAAGTACTTAAATGGCATTTGAAATATTTTGTATAGAAATATTAAAAGAATTGTGTATTGCAATTCAAATGAGGCCGTAAAAATATTGGCTACAAGTGCAGCGACAAGGAAATTGTTTAATTAACCAAAATATCTTATGAAAAGATTATGGGGGAAAATAAGCAAAATAAGTTATTTAAAAGCGAAAAAAATTATTTAGCAAAACAATCAGAACATTGAGGGGACCTCAATTTATCATACAACCAGTCAATTAGTAAATTGAGCAATTAGTCGTTAATTGTCTCACTAATTGCGTAAAACTCGAATTGCAACCCTGGCCATAAGTGTGTTTATTAAGAACTGTATTCAGTGAGCAGAAAAATTTCCTATAATGGCGAGGCAAACGTCAAAAAATACACAAACTGAATTTTCAAACAGACTGAATAAATTAATAAATAAACAAAAACGAAAAAGCTAGTGAAGAAGATGAGCTTTGAGTTGCAATTTGATTGAATAATGAAAGGAGCATTAGCTGCTGCTTTCTCAAACTTTGTAAAATTGTCCAGTGTTCCGTTTTTTAAGCACTGATAATTTTTAATCAAAAATCGATCGCAATAACTCCAAGAGCTCCATATTTCTATTATATGCAAGTAAAATTTCTTTTAAACCAAAATTTACATGCATTTTTTAAATTTACAAACACGATATTCACGAAACAAATAAAAACAATGTTTTTTCAGCTGTCAAATGTTAATTGAGCCAGCTGAATTGAGCATGTGTGAACACTAGATCTAATTGCGCAGTTAAAATTAAATTAACTCAATTAAAAATGCACGTCTGAACACGGTAAATTCAAACTGATCAATCGAGGGGTTTCAGATAGTCCCTCAATTGATCACTTTGTATTTTTTAGTAAAATTTTGGGAAAAAAGAAACAGAACAATTTAAATTTTTCAATTTTTCAAAAATATAAAATGAGTTCAAAATCATAAAATTTTTTTGTCAAAAGAAAACAAATTAAATTAAATTATTATTATTATTATTATTATTATTTTAATAACAAATAAAAAATATTTTTGAGTTACGAAAAATTTTTTAATTGGAATTGCAAAAAAAAACTTAACAGGGAGAGGAAAAAATTTAGTAAGGAAAAACATTTTAAATATTCTTTTTTTAACGAAAAAATAACATTTTTATATTAAAAATTATACAAACAAAATTAATATTGCTTATCTAAATAAAACTTACTTGAGTTAAAGAGTATTAATTTTATAACAAAAAAATAACTTTTTAAATAGGAAAATTAATGGTTTCGCAAAAAAAAACGACTTCTTTTCAGATCCCCACGTTTGGAAATCCTTAAAAGCTTCTCTAAGTATTTGTGAGAGCCCGTCATTGTGTCTGTATGCCGCATCGAATTCAAGGACATTATTGTTAAGTTGCCGTATAATTTTACATAAATTAACATTTTTTCTACTAAAAATAAATTAACTGATTTAAATTAGAATTTAATTTTTTGTGTCGTTTCCCCCATTTATATAACTGGCAAAATATAATTATTAAAGCACAGGAAAAACTTAAGCCTATTTTGGTAATTTATTTTATTTTCATTGTGGCTGTTTTCATTAAGTCTTAACAAGTTTCAGGAAATTTTCCTTTGACATCAGCAACTTGGCTGCCTAAAAACTGCTGTCGCTGGTCTTTTTTATCACAAACAGTTTTTGCAGAAAATTCTGCTCAAAAGGAGCAACAATTTATGTGGGATTTTTCATTAATAAATCATAACCAGTATTTAAATACGACATTCAATTGCTGCATACTTTTCTCACTCACATTAACTGCATGTAAAAATTTTCTTTGAAATTGAGTAGAAAAAACGTTGTACGACACCGAGAGTTTCAAGTAGAGCTCGCAAATGCCCAGCAGTTCTAAGGAATTATTTGCACTCACAAAAAAGTAAAAGCAAATAGAGTTTATAATTTATTAATTGCATAGAAAAAAATAATTATGCCAAAACTGGTTGAAAATATTTGCTGGAAATTATGTATGAAAAAAAAATAGTCAACCTCGTCAGGGGGACTGGAATCGGGCTGTTCTCTTAAATGCAATTGTCCTATAAAATTATTTCCAATTGAAAACCGTTTTCACCTTCAACTAAGCGATCTAATCAGTGCTAGAAATACACTTAAGCAGTAAAGAGGAAGTGCAGCGGACTTCGAAAACAGCGTTGCTGTGCAAGACCATCATCCCCGTCACTTCCCGCTAATTTTCACCGCATATCTATCGCAAACTGGTTTTTGTGCTATTCCATGCTTTGCAATTCGACCTGAACCGCTATTCTTTTTTTATTTTCAAATTAACCGGTTCGCACGTGATAAACGACGATTAAAGTAGTTTTCGATTGATATAAAAGAAAGAGTCGAGAACACTAACCGTTACAATATCGGAGTTATAAAAATTCACTTCTTTCTAATTTTTTTCATCATGACATCTCCGAAATGGATTAACCGACTTTTACCCGATTTTCTATGATCGACGTGTTTTTTAAATGTTAAGTTTTTTTTTTTTGTTCACGGAATCGCTTACTGAAGTTGCTGAAAATTCGTTCTAATAAAAACACTTGAAAAATTCTACATTTCCTTGTTTTTTGGGACATTTTGAAATTTACCGGTTTGAAACGGTTAAAATTGATAAGAAATAAAAGTTGAGGAATGCCCTACAGTTTGGTTTAAATCGGTTCGGTCCTTAAAAAGTTATAAGCGGGTCGCATAGTTACACACACATTTACAAACAGATAAAGTAACGGGCTCTCGCAATTAGTCGGGCAGTCTTCTTAATACCTCAAAACGTGGAGATCTGATAAAAAATTAATTTTTTTTCAAAGCGGATTTAAACAAATAAGTTTTTGAAAAATTTTTAATTTCCTTTTAATTTATTTATACAGCGTGTTTTTTTTAGTGTCTGTGCGTGCCAGTTGTTGAAATGTTTAATCAAAATAATTGTTCTATTCGTCAAACTCATCCATTAAAAATGTTGTTCTCCGATGGAGCCCATTTCTGGTGGAATGGGTGCTTAAATAAGTAGAATTGACGCATTCGGAGAGAAAAGAATACACGAACTTTTGTCGAAACACCATTAAATTCATAGAAAATTACAATTGGGTACGCTTTAAAGGCTGGCCGAGTCATTGGCCCGTATGTCTTTAAAAACGATAAAGGTCAGAATGTTACTGTCAATGGGAAACGGTGTAGGAACATGATTCGAAATTTTTTCGTAGCTTAATTAAGTGGCATTAATCCTGCTGATATATGGCACCTACAGGACGAAGCCGCATGCCACACAGTGGGCGCTAAAATTGCTTTACTCAAAGAAACTTTTGATGAAAAAATAATTTCAAATAATAGCCCAATTAATTGGCCACCAAGATCGTGTGATTTGAACCCCTTCCATTATTTTCCTTGGGGTTATATCAACTCACTTGTCTACGTCGATAAGCCGCAAACAATTGAACATGAGGAAATCAACATTCGAAGAGTTCTCGGTGAAATATTATTGAAAATTATGGCAGAGATCATATTTAAGCATGAATTTCATAAAATTTCCTTTCAAATAAAGCCCGTTTCATTGATATTAAAAAAATATATTTCCTTGTCTTATTATGATTCAAACTTGTGTCACTCTATAAAAAACACCCGTTATATCATTACTGGACACACTGATGTCAGGAAGTACTTATTTGCTTGGCCACCACTTTATAAGTTTCCAAACATTTTATATATAATCGGCTATAACCATCAAGAGAGTATATCTTAAGAGCTGAAAAGTAATAGCTGACAGTTACAGTCATAAATAGACGTCCGGTTTTAAGCCCTTAAAGTCTACTTTATTTTCGTTAATGCACATGCGTTATAGTTCTCATACGAAATACTTTTCTCTTTAAACTTTAAAGGCCTGATTTAGTGAAAACATTTAGTACTTCTAAGACCTTCTTAATGGGAAATTTTTTTTATAAAATTCGTCTAATAAGCAGTTTATAAACCAGAAATATTTCTTATGACCTTATAAGGCCTTATAAAAATACTTAATACATGACTATGAATGGGCGTTAAAGTGTGCACACAATTTTATTTGCCGAGTTTAATTTTGTTATATGCAAAACACTCTTATATTTTTTTAATGTTTTCTTTTTTTCTTTTCTAAAACATCAATTAAAGTATTTATTAACCCTGTTAAATTAAAAGTTATTGTTCAACTACAATAAAAAAAAACTCTTTTGTCGTGAAAAAGTTATTAAAATAATTTTTTTATTATTTTCACAGCTGCAGCACTTAATTGGATCAGATTTTTATTTCTTATTATTTATATTCTTTTATTGCAGAGTAGCGTCAAAAGAATAGCGAAAGATTAAAATAAATATGAAGCCAATTTATAAGCCCGACAACAGAAGGAGAAAAATCAAAGAAAACAAAAGCAACATAATTTTAATCCTTTTGAATTTAAAATAAAAAAAAAAAAGAAAAGAAAATAAGTCTTAATGTCGCGTTATGCTCTTGAAAGTGTAACCAATTGAACGACAGACTTAATGTTTCTTCTTTTTTCCCCTCTTTTTGTAATATTTTTTATTTTAATAAATAAAATGTGTATAATAGATGTAATTGTTGTTGTTGTTGTTGTGGCTGGTTTGCCAGTGGCAATCCGTCATTTGTCGAATGACTGAGTTTATCTTTACAAATATTTTATGCAATTTTTTTCCCTTCACACATAAAGAAAATTGTTGTTTTTGTAACACTCGTTTTGTTACAGAAATTTATTTCGTTGTGGTTTTGTAGGGTGTTCCTTTTAAGAAGTTATCATATATGTATATTGAAAATCCCTTTGGGAGCAAAATAATTCTAATACTTTACTTCACATAAATTTCATATTTAATGAGTTTTAATTTTTTAGTTTCTCTACCGGGAATAATTATTCTTTCAATAAGAATAAAAATTTGCATGATTTCTATATGTTCTGCAAGAGAAAATTGAAAAAATTTTCGATAGAGCCTGTTACATTTAAGGTCTTATTCATAAACATATATTTGAAGGTTATAAGCTGCTTATAACACCAATTTTCTATTGAAAATGTGTCTTACGAGCAGTAAATTTCGCAACGAAAATCAGTTCTATAAGCAGCTTATAAGCACAAATAATTTTAATGGACTATCACCAGAAATAATTTTAGTTTAATTTCAAAATATATTAAAGATTAAAAAATTAAATAAGAATTTTATTTAATTTCAAAAAAAATAAGGATGAAAAAATTTATAAGTGTTATGGGGTGTTTAATAGGACCGTTACCAAGGAGTGTGAGCTCTACTAATATAATGAATTTTCGCTTTACCGGTGAGTTATCGCCTCAGTATCGACGGAGGAGAGTCTATGATGCTTCTTTAGTACAGGGTGTATTTCTTTCCGTACCGAAAATTTGTCTTATAAGCAGCTTTTAAGAATAAAGTAGTTTTTATGAATAAGGCCTTCATAATGTAACATGTCCCCTGTAATGCTGAAATGTATTATATGTCGATCTGATCATAAAGGTTTTTAGGAAACTTCGAATTTGTATTAAGAGTGATATAATTAAAATTAATTATTATTGTTAATAAACTAATTTTTTGACATATTGTCATTGTACTATTATAATATGAAATTTATTTGTTGGGTGGTTAAGCAATGTCTATATGCATTTCATTGGCGCTTCTTACCAAATCATCAGTAGACTTCAACCACAGTTTTGCAAAGTTTCAAACTTCTCAACTTATTAAAAGACTTCTAAAAACCATCTGAGAATTATGTTAAATAAATTAACTATAAAAATTCACAAACGATTTCAAAAAAATCACATTATAATAAGTGTAGCATTATAATAGAGTCATATCGAATAAAAGTTGTTTGTTGGGTTTGGTTTGTATAAGTTTCATAGCCTGCTACACTTATTATAATGCGATTTTTTTGAAATCGTTTGTGAATTTTTATATCAGATGGTTTTTGGAAGTCTTTTAATAAGTTGAGAAGTTTGAAACTTTGCAAAACTGTGGTTGAAGTCTACTGACGATTTGGTAAGAAGCGCCAATGAAATGCATATAGACATTGCTTAACCACCCAACAATTAATTATTATAATTATTTTACCAGCAGAAGGAATCAGTGCTGACTTCGAGAACGCTACACCATTTTGAACAGGGTTCCTTGTTAAATTTTTGCTCTCTCTATGATGTTGCTACTCAATAGGAAACCAACTATTTATGAAAATCAATTATTCATTCTTAAATTAAATCAGTTTTGGTTAGTAAAAAATTCCCAAATCCTCGTGACTATAATTAAATAAAAATTTTTTTTCTTGGCTTTTTTCACGAGCCCTAATCGAATTTTAAGTTTAAATAAAAATGCGAATTTAATATTAAAAATATATTATTTGCAATTTCGAGGATTTAAACTCAAGCCTCTATAATAATTCTTAGTTTAATAATAATTTTCTTTTAAATCAGAAGCGATTGAATTCTCTGCGGATAACTCCCAAGATCAGAGGCGGGAATCGAATGCACTGCCATTGGACAGACAGACTAGCACTAGCTATTTGCCATCTACAGCGACATCAGGATCATGACTGCGACAGCGGATGAATGAAACAAATATAAACAACCAGATGATGTGCCACACAAATGGTTCCAAACGGAACTCATGTTCTCTTCTAAAAACCAAACAGAGAGTTAGTCAAACCCTGCCTGAATGTCAGCCTACTGTGAATTACTTTAGTGTAATACGGGAGCTCCACAACGAAGAGGATAATTTTTTATCGAAAATTCTTACGAAGGATTTAGCATTTACGAAGCATTTACGTCAATAAACCGTGTCCGCTGGGGAATTGGAAACCAGCGTGTATTGCCCAAAGAGAGTTGCATGGAGTATTTGGGCAGTATTTTATATAACGGATGCTCAAAGGATTTAGAAAAAAAAATTTATATTGAGTGTTTTTGTTTTACCGAAGTTTCAACTTAATTGGAAAAGATGATATTCTTTAAGTGGCTGGCGATGGTCTTGAATCTTTCAATATATTTTTAATGTCCTTCCCCAAGAGTTCCGGTGGTAATTATTCGCCTTCCTAGTGAATACTCTAATACCAAAAGGCTGTAACATTCGGCAATACGGTAGTTGTTTATTATTTATTTCTTGAAGATGAAATTTTAGTAGTATTTTAAAATGGAATAGAATTATACGAATAGTTATAACGAATGTCTTTCTGCAGATTTCGTTATACCCGGGTTTGGCTGTTACATATGTATAACAAAAGAGAAATATATAAAATTTTTTTATATCGGAGTTTCACTGTAACAGCAAGAGTCATAAAGGAACAAATAAAAATTTTTAACACTAAAAATTATAATTTTTATATATTCGAAATAAAATAAATTTTCCTTAAGTTTATTCGTTCTTATTTTTTCTCAATTGAATGAATTGAAAGTTACGTTTCATTATCGGAACACTCCAAAGTTTTATCTCAAAAAACAGATCGTTTTCTTAAAGTTCCCTAAGAAAATCATTATTATTATTATTATTACTATTATTATTATTATTATTATTATTATTATTATTATTATTATTATTATTATTATTATTATTATTATTATTATTATTATTATTATTATTACTTTTTTCAACTCTTCTGTTAACCCTTTAATTACAATCGTGTTTCCCTTAATTATCACGTTACCAGCAGTTGTCATTTCCAATTCAGAAGGACTGTGAAAGTAATTACTTGTGCTTAA
The DNA here is from genome assembly GCA_963675445.1 of Linnaemya vulpina. Lineage (NCBI taxonomy): Eukaryota > Metazoa > Arthropoda > Insecta > Diptera > Tachinidae > Linnaemya > Linnaemya vulpina. The sequence continues at coordinate 29,094,618 of OY776279.1, read as the reverse complement.
ACAGATAAATTAAATGGACTTTAAAGACAAACTAAACGAAAGAACTCAGTTCCAGTGAACGCCTGACATCATTTTGATATGTTTGAACTCAGCCCGAAGTAAAGTATACATTAACTTCCCTATTCATATAAAACAAAAATCAATGTGAAATCTATTTTAAAAGAATTTTGTACAAAATGTTTTGAATTAAATACACTTCAAACCCATTTTTTAATTTCATCAATTCGAGAATAAGATTTCAAAACGAATATTTACAAAATTGTGGTCTTAAGCCACTAAAATATACTTTATGTTGTCTATGATTATGACCAGATGACTCTCGTTTCACAATTTAAACATTTTCTTTCAAAATTTTTTTTTTTATAATTTCTAATGCTCCAAAGTTGGCTTAACTTTCAGTTTCAATGATGTGACAGTCTAAGGCAATTTTCGGCCACTCTCGTTTACACAGGGACTCCCTAATAGAGGCTGGTATTTTGCTATGCATTTAACAATGCGGCTGGCTGATGTTTTTAGCATTTTTAGTCTGTCATTTTAGCCTCTTCACGACACACTTGTCGTGCTGTTCATATGACACGTTCATTTCAGACATTTGAAACATTTTCAACTGACAAAACAGTCACATTCGAACGCTTTAAGCCACAGCAGCAGCAGCATTTGGAAGTCCTTAACTGTTTCCCCATTCACATGACATGACATTGCAATGGAATTTTCTAAATTTCTTTTTTTTTTACTTCGCTGGCTATAAGCAAACAATAACAACAACACTGAAGAGGGTGTTGCAGCCTAACAAACTGGGTATTTTATTGCAATTTCATATAAAAAAGAGGTTGGGGGGGAGGGGAAAAAGAATTGTATAAAAATATTAGGCCGTGAACATGTGACGTGAATACTTTTGATTTGTTTTCAAGTCTACACAACGACTAAATGAGGTTGCGATGGCGAAGGCTTTTTTTCTTCTTCGTTGCCCGTTGTTGTGCATTGAAGAGCTTTTCTCTAACGCTTGTTAAATTTAATGAGTTTTATGCGTTTAACAATGGAATTAATATAATTGGAGAAAATTGCAGGAATCTTAAACAACAGAGAAGAAGTGAACCTCAAGGATGTTTAAATTGGGAAATATTTTTGTATTCATAAAGTTTAAGTTTCAAAAAAATTCATTGAAACTTTTTATTTTATTTCTATCGGGTGTCATTTTTCATTTGAATAGTCATCTGCTGAATTAAAAAAATTAAAATATTATCTTTTTATTTCAAAATAAGCCACATCAATTCATATTCCTGCCAGATGTCCATCTCTTTTTCTTACTTGTAATAACGCTGTTTTATTCCATTTCAATCATAATTAAATTTAAAAAAATAAGAGAGAAAAAAATTCTGATACATGCAGCTGCAAACTATAAATTTTAAAAAATATATATTTAAAAGGATGTAGTCAATTACCCAGCGCTCAAAACAGCGAAAAGAAAAGCGAAACGAGAAATAATTTCAATTTAATTTGAAACACATAAAATTTGAAAAAAAAAAATATTATGACTGTTATGGGGTTTTCAATAGGACCGGCACCCACACTTTGCCGGTGAGTTATCGCCACAGTATCGCGGCAGGAGAGAGTCTGTGATGCTTCTTTAGTACAGCGTGTTTTTTTTAGATTGTCACAACTTTGAGTGGGCATCACTGCTTTATATGAGCCCCTATTTAACAGCTGATGGTTCCTTTTTGTTTAGTTTCCTCTGAAATTTTATTATGAATCGACTTGCACCAGAGCGACGTGTGCAAATTGTTAAAATTTTGAAAACAAGAATTATTGTTCTTTTCATCAAACTCATCGTGCACTTTTCCACTTTGTGGCGTGGACATAATCGTCCTTCAAAGCGGTTAATTTGAAGAAAACAATATCGTTTCAGGACTCAGGTTGTGTCCTTCCACTTTATGGAAGATTTTACGAAGGGATCTCGGCTTAGAAGCCTTAAGGATTCAACTTGTGCAGGAATTAAAGCCGAACGACCATCGTATGCGCCTCCGATTCGGAGAATGGGCTGAAGCACAAATTGATATTGATTTTGAAGTTTCATTCAAAATTTTATTTTCTGTTTGAAGGGGCACGTAAATAAGCACAATTGTCGAATTTGCAGTGAACAGAAACCACAAGTTTTTGTCGAAACACCATTAAATCCACAGAAAATTACCGTTCGGTGCGCTTTATGGGCTGGGGGAGTCATTGTCCTGTATGTCTTCAAAAACGACGATGGTCAGAAAGTTACTGTCAATGGGAAACGGTGTAGGAAAAAGATTCGAGATTCTCTCAAACCTCAATTACATGACATTAATCCTGCTGATATGTGATTCCAAGAGGACGAAGCCACAGGCCACACTCATCTAAGAAACTTTTGATAAAAAAATAATTTCACGCAGTGGCCTGATTAATCGACCACCAAGATCGTATGATTTAACCCCATCAGATTATTTTCTTTGGGATTATTTCAAGTTACTTGTCGATTTCGATAAATCACAAACAATTGATCATGTGTAAATCGAAATTCGAAGACTTGTCGGCGAATTACGGCAGCAAATGCAGCGAAGAGTTGTCGGAAATCGGCGTATCAGATTACGTCTTCTACGCGCCGTCTGCGGTGGCCTTATGGCAGACATCATATTTAAACATGAATTTCATTCAATTTTCTTTCAAATAAAGTCCATTTCATAGATATTAAAATATTTATTTCCTGGTTTCATTGTGATTTAAACTTGTGTCATTCTAGAAAAAAACACCCATTAGTCAGTCGATGCAGATAATGTTAAGCGTCCAATGAATGCTATGCCTGCACCATTGAAACAGGTTGACAATAAGAATATGATAGTGCACTAATTCAGATTAGAAAAATTTACCCTCAAGCACACAAATAAAAAGGTTATAAATGCATAAAAGAGAAGAAATGGAAACAGGTAAAAAAAGTCTACACTAACTGAAGCTCCTTTGGCATACGCGCACAATTACATCGGATAAAACATCTTTTTAATCGTGTTTTCATTTGAATAAAATTTAATTCATAGAAAAATATTCGAATATAAACTATTTGAAAAATTAAAAAATGAATTGTAAGAAAAAAACCATTTATCTAAATACAGACTAGGAATTAGGAATTAAAACAAGACTAAAATTTAATCGACTATAAATTATTCGATTAATATATATAATCGAATAGATATTATATACGATAAAGAGATATTTGTATAAAAAGTACTCAAGAAAATTCAATGTAAAATAAGATTTCTGAGTTAAAATATATTCGAATAAGAACAGTTTCACAAAAGGATATTCGAATAAATTATTATTTAACTAAATAATAATCGAAAATAATTTATGCGATTAAAAGTTAATAAAAAATATACTGTTGATTAAGAGATACTAGAATGATAATTACTTTAAAAAATGTTTACCAAAGATTTATCCGATTAAGAGACATTCGAATAAAAGTTTACCAACCGATTACCAACTATTCAATTGCATTTACATGTATTATAAAAAATTATATGACTCAGAGATATTCGAGCAGATTTTAATTAAAACATATTCCTCAAAGCGATTTTCGTTTAATAGATAATCGAATATATATTAGTCGATTAAACTATATTCGATATTATTTTAAAAGATAATAGAAAAGTGTCGATTAACAAATAATCGAACAGACAGTGTTTGACTATAATATATTCCACTAAACACTATTTGATTAAGACATAATCGAATGTAAATTATTCGATTAATATACTATATGACATTGAAATTTTACAACGAAAATACTGGAATAAAAATGAATTAATAAAACAATTTTGAAATGTGTTAAGTATTCGATTATGAGATATTCGAAGAAAAAGTTGATAGATTTACGGATATTCGATTAAAGCATACTGTAATAAAAACGGTTCCATTGTATACCAACATATTTATACTAAAACATTCGAATATAAAATTCATGGATCAATAGTCATTAACATAAAAATGACTCGATTACAAGTTATAAAAATAATAAATTATTTGACAAAATTATATTCGCATTAACCGACAATCGAATATAAATTATCTGATTATAGAATATTCGGTTTAAAATATTCGAATGAAAATTCCTTGGTCAAAAGATATTCAAATTATTATTGTTGTATTCAAAGATATTTTTTTAAAAACTATTCTATCAAAATATATTCGAATAAAAACAAAAAGATATGCGAATAACATATTTATGCGATAGAAATATATTGAAATAAAAACTATTATATCAATGAAATAATCGGACAAAAATGATTTGACTAAGAGATTTTTGAAAATACAAATAAAATATATTGCGATAAAAATGTTTTTTCTTTTATAATTGAATAAAAATTATTCGCTTAAAAGCCATTCAAACAAAAAGTCTTTTATAAAACAATATGCGATTAATATCCGATAAACAGATATTGAACTAAAAAGCACTTTATTGAAAATATATTCGGGTAAATATTATTCGATTAAAAGCGAATAAAAACTATTCTCTTAAAAGCCATTCAAACATAAAGCGATACGCGAAATATATATTTATCCGACTAACAAATATTGCGATTAGTTTTTATTCGAAAAACTATTATATTAAAAAAGTAATCGGAGAAATGTTATTCGAATAAAAGATCTTTGAAAATACATTATTCTAATAAAATATATTTCAATAAAAATTATTCTTTGTTATATAATCGAATAAAAATTATTCGCTTGAAGGCCATTCGAACAAAAAGTCTTTTATCAAACGATTTGCGAATAACACATTTATCCGATAAACAGATATTGAAATAAAAACCATTTTATTGAAAAAATGATCGGAGAAATATTATTCGATTAAAAGCGAATATAAATTCAAACAAAAAGTTTTTTATCAAACGATATGCGATTAATATCCGATAAACAGATATTGAAATAAAAACCATTTTATTGAAAAAATTATCGAAGAAATATTATTCGATTAAAAGCGAATATAAATTCAAGCAAAAAGTCTTTTATCAAACGGAGTGCGATTAATATCCGATAAACAGATATTGAAATAAAAACCATTTTATTGAAAAAATTATCGGAGAAATATTATTCGATTAAAAGCGAATATAAATTCAAACAAAAAGTCTTTTATAAAACGATATGCGATTAATATCCGATAAACAGATATTGAAATAAAAACCCTTTTCTTGAAAATATATTCGGTTAAATATTATTCGATTTAAAAACGAATAAAAACTATTCGCTTAAGAGCCATTCAAGCAAAAAGTCTTTTATCAAACAGAGTGCGATTAATATCCGATAAACAGATATAGAAATAAAAACCATTTCATGGAAAAAATTATCGGAGAAATATTATTCGATTAAAAGATAGTTGAATGTAAATTATGACAATAAAATATAATTCAATAAAAATTGTTGTTTGACATATAATCGAATAAAAATTATTGTACTACAATAAAATCTATTAAGAACATTCGATAGCAAACTGTTAGAGAAATAAAATCGTTTATAAAAATATATTCGAATATATATTCGAAATTGCAGAATTTTCAAATAACTTCTAATCATGTTACAACAACTAGACTCGGATAATTTTAGTAGATGAAAAATTTTACATTTTTTTATTTTTTTTTTTTTAAACAATACGTTGCCTCGAATGGGTTAAGTGATTCATACGGTACGAAGTTTTTAAAATTGTTGTGATTTTTTTTTGTTTGTTTTTTATATCACGCCACTGTGCATCTTAAAAAATTTCCTTTTAGCGCAACTCACACGTGTCAATTAAAACAAGTGTAAGCTCACACGCAAACTTGTACTGGCGAACACAATACGTAACCCTTTTTCTAAAAAAGCCAACGAAGTTCCTTGCAAAATAAACGGACATGTTTCTTGATCACTCTTCACACAGTCTTTGCAAAAGCGCTGGTTTTACAAGAGCATTTTTCTGGTTTTTTTTTTTTTTAATAAAGAAAAAACTACTGGAGAGTTGTTGTTATAAACGTTTATTTAAAAAACGAGTGACTCAGTTTGAGTAGTTGACCGACTGACTGGTCGACTGGTGTGAGCAGCTCTGCCATCGAATGACCTCCACTTTGTGTGGAAATATTTCACGTTGTTGTTGTTGTTGTTCTAGCCTTTCATTCTTCTTTTTTTTATTTTTTTTAATGTATTTTTCAAATACGACTCTCTCAGATTGAATATTTTTGTTTATTTTGCAATTTGTTTAACAGTTTTCATTTATTTCTTTTTTTAAATATATTTCTTAAATGAAAAAAAAGGAGAAAAGAGAGCGGGTCTTAACTCGATATGAAATCATTTTGCTTAAACGAACAAACGATTCCAGTTACATTCAACATCAATATCTTTGCTCGGGACTAGATGAAGTGGAACGAGAAGAAATATTCAAATTGAATATTTTACAATATTTGGCATGCATTCAGCCAGCGAATGAGAACAAAAACAACAAGAAGAAAAAGAAGCAAAAGAAAAAGAAGAATAAAAAATTACCAGCAAAATGTTTGTAAATTATGGACAACAATATTTTATTTGTTTGTTCATTCGTTCGATCTTGTTTGTTGAAATATTTTCGAATTTTTCAATTCAATTACTTTTGCTGGAGAAAATTTATAGTGACTGGCAAAAAGTTAAAGGAGTTTGTAAATACGCTACAACAACACATTTTGCTGGTTCCGTTTTTGAATTTTTTAGTTGAATGGACTAACTTTTCGTTTATGAGTTCAACAAGTAACAGGTAGAATGAAGTGTGTTTGGAGTTGAAATTTTAAACAAATTTAAAGTTTTACAGTGTTTACAAATTGAAATCGAGTTTTATGAATTTATTTTTGGAAAATAGGTGAAATTTATCTTTCAATAATGTTGAGCTTCCGTGCGTATACTGAATATTACTAATAATGTTACTCATCGTCATTTTGCACTCGTGCAAGGTGTGTTCTTATCTCCGCATAATGTGCAAGTATTTTTACACGCTTTTGAAGCACATTAAATTTAAAAATAAAAAATAAATAGATTTAAAAAACAACAACTCTTTTTTTGAGAAAATCGTTTTAAAAAGTAAAAAATAAAATTGAAAATAAGTTTAAAACAATAAGACACTAATATATAGGGTGTTTTTTATAGAGTAATACAACTTTGAGTTGGCATATCTGCTTTCTTTGACCACCCATTTAACAGCTGATCATTGCTTTTTGTTTAGTTTCTTTTGAAATTTCGTTATGGATCGACCTACAGTAGAGCAACGCGTGCATATTGTGGAAATTTTTAATCAAAATAATGGTTCTGTTCGCCAAACTTATCGTGCACTTCGTCGATTCAAAATTTTATTCTCCGATGAAGCCCATTTTTGTTTGAATGGGTACTTAAATAAACAGAATTGTCGTATTTGGAGTGAGGAGAATCCACAAGCTGTTGTCGAAACGTCATCAACATTCTGACCATCACTGATGATGGTCAGAATGTTGCTGTTTGTGGAAATTTGTGTTCCAGATTGCTCCTTGTATGAGCCAGCCGTGGCGACCACATGGCCGAAATCATATTTTTGGAATATCCAACTCCCGAGGTTTTTTTTTTTTTTTTTTGTAAATAAAGGTTATTTTTCTTTAGATTTTCTTACAATGTTTCTTTTTAGTTTTTCTAAACTGTAATTGTTTATGAAGAATAATAATTTTTATTCGATTAATTAAACTACAATTAAGTGCTTTAATAAAAATTTTATATTTCGCTTTGCTTCACCAAATACTTTTATTAACTACTAACGAAGATTTAAAAGTCAAATAAATTCATATCGATTTAAATTTTATCAGAGCCTTTTCTACCTATTTTAGTGTAATTCTCAATTGGTTGCAAGACAAAATGACTCCAAAGATCGTCAGATCTTTCAAACTTTTTATTGAGTGTGAAATATTTCTTATAATAATTTTAAAGCAAAACAGATCACCACTGATTTCGAGACCACTGAGTCATCTCCTCAGCGTTCTCTGTTTGAAAGAAAAAAATTGATTATTTTATATAGCAGTCATGAGGTTTGGCCTTTCCGAAATAACCCAAAGTGAGTGAAAATTAATATTAGAATTATTTATTCTCAAATTCCCTCTCGTTGAAAAAATTTTATGAAATAATTGATATTCCTGCTGACCTCGAGAGTGTGAAACTTGAACAAAGAACGCTGATGAGATGGCGTAGCGTCCTCGAAGTTCGTAGTGACCCATTCTGCTAATATGATTATTGCAATAAAATATTCTTAATATTCCACTCTTAATTAAATAAAACATAAATTTAATAATTTAAAAATTAACAATAAAATAACATGCGAAAAAAATTAAATAAAGAATAAAAATTAAAAAGGAATATGTATAAAAGAAAGAAATAAAAATATCAATTGAGAAAAAAAATCAGAAAATGGTCATGAACAATGTAATAAAATTTTTTAGTAAGATTTTGGGAAAATAAGAATCAGCACATAATTAATATTAAAGTGGTTAGAAAGCGACAATTTCCCAAAGTATGTACTAAAATAATAAAATAGACTTAAAAGCATGTTACCATCGGTGGGATAAAATTCCCGTATTCTTTTTTATCATAAAATTGTTTGAAAGAGAAACTGTTGTAACGATGCCACCCAAAAAGGTGTATTAAATAAAATAATAAATGAATACTGATGATGGAAAGTGTAGCGGCTTTCGAAAACAGCTGCTTTTCTCTGTAAGCTGAATATTTAGAAACTGATGTTACGTTTCTCTAGTGCTTTGGAATGTTTATCAAGTATTTTTTCGAACAATTTATATTCAAGAATTTAATGCCAAATAAGAAAAGTTTCTTAAACCGAAATAATGAAGTTCGACAGAAATTAAGTTAAAAAAAAGTTTCTTCTTATCAGGCAGGCCTTTAATCCTTTTTCAACAATTATTCGATAAAAATTGAATTTAAAACAAGAAACTATTATTTTTTAACGAAAAAAGTTAATTTAGACAGAAATTAAATATATAATGTCTCTTCGTATCAGACGAGAGTCGAGTCCTTTTCCAACGATTCTTTTTTAATGAAAAAAATTTAATTAAGAAAGAAAGTAAATAAATACTCTAGTCAGCTGCCATTATGAAAATCCTAAATACAACTGGTATCTCGTTTCTGTATCGAGACAATTTTTGCCATTCTGTGAAACACGGGATGAGTCCGAATACATTTTTTTTCAAACTTTTATTTGATTTTTGTAATAATCGACTTAATATTCTTTGAATCGCTTTACAATAAATAGCATGACAATCATAATTTTAAATTTTTTCGATGCGAGAAGTTCTCTTAGCAGATACAGAGACGAGGAACAGAACGCAAAAGCACCGGGTTTATACGAGTTTTTAAAAGCGCCAGTAAACGTTATTAAGTTTTACTTTGTCCTTCACTATTCCCTTCTCTGTTTACATTTACTTTCGTTCTGGTTATTATGTTTTATTCTTTTTCTGCTTTCAAAGAGTATTAAACAAGAACAACTACAAGAAAAGCATAATAATTAAAAATTAAAGTGTAAATGTAAAATCTTGTTTGAAAATTATCTAATAAATCAAGTAGATGAAAGTATTTCAAGGTTTTGAAATCATCTTGTGGATTGCATGCAACATTTTGGTGTTGCTAGAAGTTCAACAAGAGAATATTTTTGGGCACTATAGAAAATAAGAATCTATAATCGCTGAGAGCTCAAAGTTGGTAACTTTTTAGGCCACATAGAACACGCTGCAAAGAGTGCAGACGCAAAGAAATATTTTACATTTACAACTGCCTGGTTTACAGTGGCATCTGTTGTTGTTGTTGTTTCTTATCATTTTAAAATTAAAAAGAAATCCATTTATTATGGATCTAAAAATATGCCCACTGATTAGCAGCGCAGCAGTCATGCCTCAATGGCCTTCGACAGACCATTTCCGTTCAGAAAATACTCGCATAGAAACGTTGTGGCAGTTCATTTATTCCTGTTCATCCTTGAAATACAAATGATGGTAATTGGATTTTAGCTTAAAGTCAATTTTCATTTCATTTTAGATATTTTCTGTGCAAATAAATGCACAAAACGAAATACAGTTAATGGGAAAACTTTTTTTTTTATTAAATAAATTTTATGGAGATAAAAATGAGAGGCAGACGATTTGTAACAAACTCCACGAATTATAGCCTTATGCAAGTGGTAGCGAAAATTGGATTAAACAGAATTAGTTCAGAGAGGATCTTGTTAACGAATCCGTATATTTTATTTCAAATGCAGTTCGATAGAGTGCTGACATGAATGGACATGGCAAGTCATGCTTTTAATGGTCAATGACTTGCCCAAATAGCACTCCGAATACCAACTGAGTTGTTACGCAGTATATGCACAGTGGGGGCATAAAAAATAAAGGAGGAATTATTCAAAAATCTAAAAAGGAAGACCAATCAAAAATCATCAAGGAAGCTGAAAACGATTTTTAGTTTGCCGTCGCATTTTAAATCTCAATTATAAAGAAATTGAAATCTATGTTAATCGGAAGGATTCTATATTTTATATTTTCTTATTCAAGGCAGATCCACTCAAAAAAAAAATTGATTTATTAAACCAAATTGTTAATAGCGAGCCCCACGTTGATTTTGTTGCCCAATTTAATTTGATATTATTTTTTAGGCCATAAAGAGATACACAATTGAGTAGCGCGTTAGGGCTGTTGAAGCCTTTTACGGAAGCGAGCGTTCATATCAAAATATATTTCTTGGAGTTCAAAAATTTACAGAGAAAATCATGTTTAGCGACAAGGCAAACCTTCACCCCAGAGGACTAAATGCCGAAGAGTGAACGTCTAATGGGGCTTATGGGCCAGCAGCGTCATCGGTCATGCTTCTTCGATTATGAGGTAGGCCACGCAGTTACTGTGAATGGTATTTCCTATCGTGAATGGTATATTATATCGAAATTTTTGTAACCAGAAATTGAGAATATGGACCTGGACGAAATGTGGTTGCGAGAAAAATTGTAGGTTTAAAAGCAGAGCAAAATTCAAAAGCTAAACGATGAGTTAATTTCAAACTCTGACGACCCTTCACCTCAATTATATATCACAGCCATGGAATATATGAACCATTGGTTGGGGGTATGCTAACCCCTGGCCTGCTGGGCATTTAGTTAATATTTTATTTTACAAATAATTTTAATAGATTCTTCTATCGAAATAAAAAATATCGCGATAATTCTCCGAAAACTTTATATTTTATTTGCAATTACGATCGTGGGGTTATTTTATTTAAAGTCGTTCGATAATGATTTTAAATTTAGAGCACAAGGAAAAGTCAACTTTGGTTTTTAAATATTCAATTTACACAGCAGCGTAGAACAGCTGTTTTCAAAAGCCGCCACACTTTCCATCATCAATATTCTTGTGTATTTTTATTTATATTCACTTTTTGGGCGGCACCGTTGAACACATCGTTGAAACAGAAGTTTCTATTTGCAACAATTTTATGATAAAAAAGGATACGAGAATTATTACAAACCAATGGCAACAATCTGATGACGGAAGCATGGCGCTGGCCACCATTATTTGCTAGAGAATAAAGCACCCTTCTTTGACAAGATTGAAATAAAATTCAATGGCGAACTAAAGCTTATAAATACATATACGCCATGCCGATTTTTGTGGTACACTTTGAATTATCATAGCACACAGCGTTATTGATGAAACTTAATTAATGTTAAAGGTATTTCAGTGTAGATGCTCTTAAATTTAATGTCTTACTTCAGTGTTGGCACAAACGTTTTTTACGACCATTTCAAGTTTGATACATGTGTGATACACTTGAAAAAATGTAGCTTAAAAACACGGCCGTGTTCCATAATGAAATTAAGCATTTATTTTCATCCCTGTAAATTCCAGGAACGAATAGGTCATCCAAAAATATTGATGGAAAAAAATTGTATCGCTACTTTTTTTCCATGACTTTAATGACACTTCTTTTATTATCAGTATCAGTATTGGAATTACAGCACCAGAAGAGTTTTAATTTTAAATAAATTTATACGAAAAGGACATTTAATTGTCTTAATTTATCAAAGTGTCCTTTAATTTTATTTTATTTTTTTTTAGTTCACCAAAAAGGTGATAAAGTAGATTAAGAAGAAGAGAAATAAACAAAACGAAACAGGAATGAGCACGCTGTCTTGTTCAATGGTCCTTGGAAATGGCCAAACAGTAGAAGAGGTCTTAAAGCGCAATAACTTAATTACCAGGCAAATGATGTTTGAGAGAATTACACAAATTAGCGAAATTTACGTTGTTGGAATGTTTTATTTTTCTAGTTTCGGCATCGACCCCTCGTTGGCTGCATTTTACAACTCTTGAGTGCGGCTAAAGGATATTAAAGGAATAAATGAAAAAATGAAACATGAAGTAGGAAACCACTTGAAAAAAGTATAAAACAGAGAATAGAAGAGAAGAACTTGAAGAGTAACAACAGTTTTCAAATTAGAGAAGACGTTACGAAGACTACAACTTAAGGCCTGGTAATCCTGAACAGTTTCTCCGTTTTTACGTATCAGAAAATACTTTCTAGATAATTTTGCGATATTTAATAATTTTAATAGTTTCATTTGCTTTTAAAAAAAAAAAGTTGAAGATAATTTACGACCCAACTTTGAAATATGTGAAATAACAACACCAATTTGATTTTGCAATAAATCGATAGTTATCTTAAAATGCCACTGAATTCTGAAGTTCCTTTCACTGGCAGAGAATTAAATACATTCAGTAAGTTTTTCGACAAAAAACTATTTTATATGTTAAAAAAATAAATAAATAATAATAAAAATAAAATAAAATTCTGTTACTGCGAGATTAGAACCCGTAAACATTTTTAACTTCCCGCCAGGCAAATTGAAAGTTAAAATCGTTTTCAACCCGTTTTACGAAAATTGAGTTCTCAGCAGATCTCAACGCTTTAAATGCCCGAGAAGCATTCCCAACTAATTTAAGAGGATGTCCTGTATGTATGTGTGTGTAAGTATGTGAGCCACTTATAACTTTTCAATGGCTGAGCTAAATCAAACCAAACTTAAAGCCTTCGAAAGGACGTTCCTGAACTTAGAAATCCTGTGAACTTGAACCGATTCGAACCGGGGAATTTCAAGATGTTTCAAAATTATTTAGAAAAACTGAATTTTTCAAAGTGGTTTTTTATAACCTTCACAAAAAAGTGGAATAGTTTGTTATTCCGTGTGTAATTCTTCGATATTAATATGGGTCCCCATAAAGTCTATATATTCTGGATTCTTATGAATAGCGATGTTGACTGAACGATGTCTATCTGTCTGTAAGTGAAATCGGGTTTTGCAAGACCCCAGAAGAGCTAGAGACTACCGTGGAAATTAACTTAAATAGAGTGGTATTGAAATTCAGAAGTACGGTTCCAGAGCAGGGAAGCTTACACCTATTTCTCGACGCAAAATTAACACCAAAGACCAATTATTTTTTTGTTTGTTTGTAAATTGATGCTATTCTATGCTTTGTGAAGCCTCAATTTTGTATTAAAAACTAAAAACAATATAAATATTTTTTTCAGGGATGGGAAATTAAAAGTTTTCAGTATTTTGTAGTACATGCAACAACTAAAATGTTTCAAAATTTTAAGTTTTTCTTAAATAAAACCGCTTTATACATCATGAAAATTTGCATTCATAAAAGAAATATGAAAAAAAATTATATTTCCTTTCCAGGGGTGGGAAATTGATTTGTTTTTCATTCATAAAAGTAACCAAAAAACAACTGACGTTGTTGTTCTTTTTTTGCTCACTAAAACTATTTTATAACTCAGGAAGAATAAAATTGGTACTTAGAAATATATGCAACGCCAGATGTACGTTGGTGAAGGGTATATAAGATTCGGCACGGCCGAATGTAGCACTTCTACTTGTTTAGAATAATCAACTCTTGACATTTTAAAACCACGTTGGACAATACAAACCGCGATTAAATCGGTTAATACGATCGTGATATATCGTAAACAAAACAATTTAAAAAAAACGATTTTTTTTAACTCCGAAATTATATATCTAATCAGATCGTGTTCTCCATACTTTTATAGCAACTTAAAATTGCATCAATGAACTCTTTTTTATCACGTGGAAATCGCTTGATTTGAACATTTTTTTTATATCGAAGAGCCTGGAATAGCACAAAAGTCAGTTTGCGATTGATTTGCGCTTGAAATTACCGGGAATTTATAGAAATAGGCTATAGGGTCAACTGATTTCCATATAGTTTCAAATGAAGCAAATAAATTTTTTACACGTAAATAGGAAGTAAATTATCTTTGTATGATGATTCAATAAAAATTCCTGGCCAAGAACCATATGAGAAGCAAAATATGGTTGCCAGATTGCCAGTTGTCTAACCGCAAGTTTGACGACTTTTTTGATTTGGCGATTTTTCTTAGAACAATTTTATAGCACCAAATCCTTTATTATTCACTGTCTCTTATTTAATATTAACTCTTTGATTTGTAAATAAAATAAGAATTGTTTTTTTAGGACTTTATATAGGAAGTGGAAGAAAATTTTAGTTTTTTTGTTGTTGTTTCAAAATTGTCATTTATTTACAAAATCAAGCAGTAACAATAATTTGTTATACTTGTTCTATAAAACAGAGGAGAATTCAATTTTAAAACACAATTTTTACATCCTAATTCTAGACGATTTTTTTTCCAATTTCGTCTGGCAACACTATTTATGAATAATAAACTTTTCGAACAGTTTTCCCTTAAAATTCAAGGCGAAATAGTGAATTTGTTTTAGAGAATCAGCAACGCTAGTGATTTATACGGTGCGTAAATCCTTTTACCAGCACAGAGTGCTACCCTTTACACGCTACCCTTCACACAGCAAAGGGTAGCATGTAAGAAGAAAAGAACAAAAAAATATTCTTTCTACATGGAAATGTAACAAACAAAATCCTGTTATTCTCTTTTTTTCGTTTATTTGTGTTGCAAAACAATTCTGCTCGTCAAAGGAAATTCATTTTAAATTTATTTTAAAATTATTCTTTCTAGTCTTTTCTTTTTTAAAAATAAAGAATCCAAAGATGTACAGCAACGCAACAATTGTGCAATTTCTTTTTTTTAATATTTCATTCTTCCTTTATGTTTGTGTTTGTGTTTGCAGTTTGACTCAGGCAGGATGTAAGTCCAGGACCTACATTTCCTTAACAGTTTTCCTACATTTTTATTGCATTCTTTTGCTTTACGTTTGGGCCATTATTTAAACACAAACTCCAGCAGTCACACGTGTTTTTGTTATTAAAGTTGCTTTTGTTTTTGTAGTGAAATATTTTGCAAACTTTAAAGCAGGATTAATTTGTGAGAGTGGTTTTTAATAGGCAACACTATGAAAATGGGACTTTTGATGTGAGAAAATTAAAATGAATAAAAGTCAATTCATTAAACTTCTATTAAGAAACTCTCTTTTTTATAGCTGCTGCTAACTTTTTCGGCTGCTGGGCTCCTTGAAACTTGCAGCCATAAGAATAGTGCATTTTCATTTTACTTTTAGCGACTTTTAATATTCGCTGCCAACTTCTTTCTTTTATATTCTTATTTCTATTTTATTACTATTTTGCACTTTACGGCTTAAACAATAAACTGGATGCATGTGTGTGTATGTGTGTGTGTGTGTGTGAGTTTATTGTAAAATAGTGTTAAGTTTATGTACAAAAAAGCGAACATAAAGAAACTTTTTCCTTTTAATGTTATACATTTTGTCTTTCTTAAGTTCCAGTCAAAAAATAGAAAAAACAACACAAAGAAACAGGGTTATAAAATTACTAACAGAGATGGGAACGTAGGCTAAGCAAAATTAGTAAATAAAAGAGTTCGCAAAGTGCTTTTTTTGCTTTCATTAAGAGTGTGAAGTCGCTTCAATTAGAAAATAAATTTTATTTCAATTAACACGTACGTGCCAGTATGTCAATAAAATATAATTTTTTCTTTTAAAAATTAAGGAAAGGGTTTGAAGTCCTTGTAATTATTTTATTATAATTAATTTTTTTAATTCTTTTAAAAATTTCGTAAAACTGTAGAAAATTTAAAACAAAAAAGAAAATAATAAAACATGACGATGCCTGCCCCAACAACAACGAAAGCTGGCAACGCTCTAATAAATGTTGTAATAACTACAACAATTATTACTTGTTGTTGTAGTTTACTGTTTCTCTAAGAACTACAATTGGAGTTGGATAATAAAAGCCACTCAGTGTGTTATAAAATATATGGAAAAGTTCCAACCCTGGTCTCGCCTTTTTTGATTTTGTTTGATTTCGGATGCCAAATTAAATTTTTCCTGAACGATTAATTAAAAATAAATTAAAATTTAGCCAAGGAATTGCTTATACAAACGAAAAATAAGTTTTAGTTTTCCAGCTGCGAAACCATAACTTTGATTTTCTTGATTTTAAACTAAGCATTATTGCTCCTAAGCATTATTGCACCAAAAAAATTTCCAGTCCTGGAATTATCTTTGTTTCATTTGATTTGAAATGCCCAAGAACTCTTTTCCAACACATACAAAATTTTTGATTACCAAAACAAATAAGTTCTATTTTTAGATACTTTGATGGTACAAAATTAATTTTAATTGTCCAGCTCTGGAACTGCCTTTTTGTCTTAACCATTTTCTAATACGAATAAATTTCTTATAAATATATCATATTTATTTAGTTTATAAAGAAAAAGCTAAAGTTTCTTAAGTCGGTTACACTTCTGTACGAAAAAGGATTTAAATTGTCCAACCCTGGAATTGAAAAACTGATTTTATTTGATTTCTAATACCAATTTAACCTTTCCAAAATAAGTTTGTTTCATATAAAAATATATATAAATTTTCTGTTTTTATTTTTATATACCAACAAGTCGTTTAAGTTTTCCAGCTCTGGTACAACTTGTTTTAAATTTTGGTGATTTTCAATACCAACCTATTTAAGAATTTTTCCAATACATCAGTCCAAGTGTCTATTTCATATGATGACTTCGGAAACCGTGTTACACTTACACACGGACGGACAAGGACACCGTTTATTCGACTTTCCTATTCATAAGGAAATTGCACACGGAATGACAAACCTGGATAAGCACCTTCACATTTTTGGAATTCTATTTTAAAATAAAAAGTTGCATTCTTATTGAGACAGGTCACAGTTTTCTTGAAAATAGAAGAGTTCCAAATTATTAAGAACTAAAACACGATCTTCTTTTTTTATAACAAACACTCGGTTACACCATTTCCTTAAAATATATACTTCTGGCTTTCTCAGAGGATTCTTGCGCAATCTCTGATGAATTCGATGCCGATTGTGGCGACCAGCTTTTCTTAATAAAATAGTTTGTGGCTCATTTATTAATTTTCCGATAGAAAAATTTAAAATTTTCAAAAGTCGTTTTGCAAAAAATTGAGTTCTCATCAGATCTTGACATTTTGCGACCCTGGAAAGTTTCTATAATTACTTCTGAGAGCCTGTCACTTTATCTGTGGGTGTGTGTATGTAATTATGTGACCCTCTTATAACTTCTGAACGGCATAACCGATAACGTTTTAAAGAGTTCTACTGATCTGCTCAAAATTACTATAATCAATTCCAGTAGATTTTGAGAAATCTCAAAAAAAAAATATTATCAGAATATATATTTTTTCAGAAGTGGTTCTTGTCGAAATAACTTGTAGTCGCCTTTAGCGATCGATTCAAAAAACCAATCAACTCTTGGTCAAAGTCCGCAACCGGGTCGAAATCTTCTATTCCGTTCGTGAGACATTCTGGACAAAAAAGTCCCGGAAAAATTATATAACAATCGGTTAGCGGTTTAAATTGAATATCTCTAATTAAAATAAAAATAACCAAAAATAAAATTGACATTAAAAAATTCTTTTAAGAATTACACCCGATTTTATATATCTGTGCCTCGTTTCTGTAACTGAAGTGAGAACTTCTCGCATTTAAAAAATTGTCAGGATGTGTCAGAATACATTTTTAATGCATTTATAATTTTGTTAGGTTTTTATAATAATCAACATATTATTCTGTGGATAAGCCAACAATAAAGAGCATGGCAAGTATAATTAATAAGTTTTTTGATCGAGGAAATTCTCGCATCAGTTACAGAAATTAGGCACTGATTAGTTAGTGTTCTCGATTATTGAATAGGAATCTAAAACTAAATCAATCTTGTGGAAATCGGTTGATTTATTAAAAGTTATAGCAGTTTGTGGATGCTGTTGACTAAAGTAGTGAACAGCAGACTACGAGGTCTCAGGTTCCGAGTTCGACTCCGCTTTCAGTCGGGATTATACCGTCGAATTTTTCTGATCAGCATTAAAGCAGGAGTGTGTCAATTGTTGTCGGCTTGTCTCAATAATGAAGGCCGTTGATTTTTACCGTCAGCGGTTAACGCGGTCATGTACTAAAAGAGCCGAATACAGCGCCCTCTACTAGGGACAAAAATATATTCAGACGAAATAAAGAGAAGTAAAAAAGCATCTACGAAATTTTCTCTCTTTAAGTCTGTCTTCATGTGTCCTCTTAACACTATACCCTTCTTGCCCTGTTCCAGTGCAATATTTTGCATATGTAGGGCTCGCCCCGGAGTGCTGGTCCTACTCATAAAAAAAATTTATTAAGAAATTGTGTGTTTAGCTCAAAGAACTCAAAAGCCTACAACAGAGAACTGCGTTATGAAAAATTTGAGATTAAAATTAGCAGGAATTTGCAGGGATGGTCCGTTCTCCATACATATTTTTTAAGTAATAATTTTTATTCCGGTTCGAATGTCAAACAAAACAGAATACCAGCATAAAATTGGTATAACTCGAAATTCAAATAGACCACCTAACAAGTGGTAATAAATAACAATACTCATGACTACTGATGATGAAAAGTGTAGCGGCTTTCGAAAACAGCTGTTCTGCCCTACTGTGTGAGTTGTATAGTATAACCGTGAAAACTCAGCATCTACAGCAATTGTGGTCTTGGCCGTTTCAAGTTAAAAGCAATTCAAATAATTGAGTGTATTAAAGGTTACCCATCTCTGATGAATGAAAACTATCATTTATAACTCGCCGTGTACTTCCCTGCAATTTTATACCAAAAATAAAAAATTATATATAAAAGAAGTGCCAAGAAACATAAAGAATTTGTTCATTTTGCTTGCAAGTTTATCTGGCCATAATAATTCTTAAACTACCAACCAGAAACAACATGCATTTCATAAATAATAAAGCGCCTGTTGTTCTTAAAGGCCAAAAACAAAAGATGGAACAAAAGAACAACAGAGGAGATAAGCAAACAAACAACAAAAGGAAGAAGATAATAACAACATTTTACATGCTGCTAAAAACGTTGAAAATAAATGTTAAGGAAACAACAACAACAAAAATACATACTGACAATTACTCACACTCACACTCACACTGCAGCAGTTGGGCATGGCTTTCCCTCGTTGGCTTGAGTGTGTCCAAAGCAAGACGCTGCTGTACTCTTAAGCAACAACAACAACAACAAAGTAAAAATAAATAAATAAAAATATGAAAAGAAAAAGTTTCTTAATAATTTCCACTTGGCACTTTAACGCTCACACACACACAACGAATAAATAGTTGCTGCAAGAATTGATGAGATTCGAGGCACTACAAGAATGTTGCAACCAAACAAAATTGATGTAAAGCAGCGCAGATAAAAGTTTTAAGCAGGGCACTTTGCAACAAAATTAATCCTGCACAGTGGCCTGCTCGCAAATACACTCAAGAGTAGAAGTACGCGAGTAGTTTTTGTTTTTCATTTGCGAGCAGTTAATTCGGGTCATTCAAATCCTTAAACCGTTAGACCGAGTATTTCAAATCTCTGTTTGCGATGTTGCAACAACTACTTTCAAGTAAAAGATTTGCAAAATTGTATTTCGTGTGTTCTTAAAAGCACACAAATTTTGTTGTTAATGCAAATCTTGTTGCGAAACTGCAGCATCATCAACATTTTAATTATGTTTTGAAAAAATATTTCGAAGGCTAATGAAAGCAGGAGAAGAAGAAGATGATTGACGGCAGGAATCACGTCTACAACATTAAGTTTATATTCCGTTTGGCTTCTAAGATTGTCCATAACAAGCCTGAATAGAACACAAATAGAAGATTTTGCTGAGGCTTACCTGTTTCCAGCAACGACTATTAATAAAGAACGAGGGTTGTTTCATCTGATAAACAAAATTCTTAGGGGGCACAGAAAGTATTTCTTTAGTTTTCGAATAAACTACCATCATAAAGACCCCTCTTTATAAGGTACATTTTATAATAAGTTATTGGTTAGAAGCCCCTTTTATATAAAAGTACTTTTAATATGAAAGTCCATAAAATAGTACGTTTTATAAGCTACACATCTTGTAACAGTGCCTTCAATTAAGTAATTTTTATAAAAAGTATCTTTTGTAAGAAGTATTAACTTTTTTTAGAAACTGGCTTGAATAAAAATACATCAAAAGTACCTTGCGTTACATTTCAAATCTTTAGGTACTTTTTGTACCTTGAAAAGTAAGAAAATTTTTAAAACAGTTCACATATTAATAAAAATACTGTTGGGAAAATGCAATTTGAAAAAGTATAATTTACAAAAAGTATTTTTACTAAATTTGTAAAAAGTCCATAGAAAAGTACCTTTTAAAAAGTACACATCTTGAAAGCACTGTTTAAATTAAGTAACTTCCATAAAAAGTAGCTCTAGTAAGAAGTATTTGTTATAGAAATAACTTTTATAGAAACTGGCTTTAATAAGAAGTACATTCAAAGTACCTTAAGGTACTTTTTATACTTTAAGATACTTTTTATACCTTAAAAAAAAGGACAAATTTTTACAAGAATACATATATTAATAAAACTACTTTCGGGAAAATGCTACTTGAAAAAGTATATTTTATAAAAAGTACTTTTCAAAAAATTTATAAAAAGTTCGTAGAAAAGTACCTTTAAAAAAGTACACATCTTGAAAGCACTATTTCAATTAAGTAATTTTCATAAGTAGTATATTTTGTAAGAAGTGGTTGTTATAGAATAACTTTTATAAAAACTGGCTTTTATAAAAAGTTCATTAAAAGTACCTTACGGTACTTTTTATACTTTTTATACCTAAGACACTTATTTAAAAGAGTACACACGTTGATAAGGCTACTTTTGGGAAAATGTTATTTGAAAAAGTATATTTTATAAAAAGTACTTTTTACAAAATTTGTAAAAAGTACGTTAAAAAAGTTTATAACAGGTACTTTTTATAAAAATAATTTTAATACTTTTTTTTCTTTCCTTTTACTTTCTAAGCCGTGTATCTTGTAAAAAAGTAGTTTTTGCATATGGTACTTTTTATTTTTGGCAATTTTTACGTATTTTCATAGATGGTACCTTTTTTATTAATGAAATTTTGTATTTTTAATAAAATATTATATTTTGAAAAAAGTACTTTTTATAGAGAATTCTTCGCTAAAAACAATTTTCTACAAGAAATAATTTTAGCAAGAAACTGCTTAAACTAACTCATTCTAATAAAAAAGTACTTTTCATATTTAATAACTTTAGTAAATGGTACCTTTTGTACTCAGCAGTTTTTATAAAAAGTACCCTTTTATTTTGTATATATAAAAAGTGCTTTTATTAAAATTGCAATTTGTAAATACGAGGCTTTATTAAAAAGTACCTTTTGTAATATGAAAGGTACCTTTGTACCAGAGTACAAATATTAACACAAATACTTTAAAATTTTTTAAATTATATTTCATAATAAAAGGAGTGCTTGCGCTTTTATGTTTCTTTCTGTAAAAAGTACTTTATGCTTTTGAATAAATATTATATATTGAATAAAGTACTTTTTATAAAGATTACTTTGCTTTAAAAGTACTTTTCTAAAATCTTGATATACTTGAAAAGTACCTTTTATAATAATTCATTAATATATTTTGAAATATCTTAAAAAAACAATTCCGTTTAATACGAAATAGAAGTAATTGAATGTACTGGTTGGAATTTAACTTTTCAATGTTTTTATAAAATGTGTCCTTTTTGTAAGTACTTTTTATCAAAAGGGTGTTTATAAGGAGCCAATTTTATCGAAAGTTCATTTTTTTAAAGAAACAATTACAAAAAGTTTATCTTCTTAGAAACTCCTTTTATAAAAATCAATTTTAAGAAAAGTTTTTTTGAAATATTTATATTTAACAAAATAGCATGTTGCAAAAGTACTTTTCATGAAAAGTACTTCTTACATTAAGCAGATTTTTTAAGGGGCACCATTTATAAAATTTATTTCCTACCCGAAATACATATATTTTCTTACAAGTTTCTTTAATAAAAAATGTATAACATGACATATTATTCTTTATGTGTTAATAAAAGTACTATTTATTCTAAAAAAAAGTACCTTTTAAGAACATGTCATTTTGAAATTATTTAATATGATTTTTTGGAGATATTTTGTGATATATAAGATTTGCCTTTTCTAAAAAATAGACTGAATTTAAAATATTTATTATAAAATATTTATTTTAAAAAATTTCTTTCTCAAAAATTTCTTTTTGCAAAATAGAAGATTTTCAAAATTAATTTTGAGAAGCCAAAATTTGTAAACAACTTTTAATACACACTCTTTGAATAGTCTCAATTGCGAAAGTTGATTGTTTAAAAAATTATATAATTTTTTAAAAACCAATTTAACTTTATCAACCCTCGTTAATGTGCCATAAAGACAACAAATTCAATTTCAGCTCCTTTATGAGACAGATAAAAGCATAAACTGCAAGACATGCGGCCAAATGCAATATTATTTTGGCCATATTGCATAACCGGACTGTTTTGGACATCTTTTGGTAAGTTGTTGCAACTGAAATTCTCTTGCTTTTATTTGCCAAAAACAAACTACTGCAGCTTCCAACAGTTTTCTTTGCTTAATTAAGCAACGATGCAAGAAAAAAACACGTTAAGATAAAACCAAAACCCGTACTTTTTCTCGCAGTATAATTTTAAGGATTATCTGTGTGCCACTAATGTTTTGGTTTTGTTTTTTTTATAGTTGTTTTTTTTTAAATAAAAATTACCGTTTTGTAACGTTTTTGTGTGTTTTTATTTGCTTGTTAATTTTCAAATTGCCCTGCTTTTATTACGAGTATTTGCAACAAAATTGTTTTTATTTATGGCCGCTCTGGCAACAGATATTTTTCATATTGTATTTCGCATGTTCTTTAACTCGTTTTATTTTATTTTTAATTCTCCTTTTTGTTTTGGAATACTGCAACAGGATTATGCCAACGGTATTGCTTTAATGAGTGTGGCTTAGCAAATTCTGTGCAGCTTTTGCGGTTTTAGTGAAATGTAGTGCAACATGAAAGAGTATTTATAAAAGGAAACATCTATTAGATTGGACACAAGAAATTTGTTGCAAAAGCTTTACAGTGGGCTACAACTCAAAATTAAACTCAAACAAATTGAACTTAAAAAGTGGAGTTACGAAACGAAATATTTTAATAATAATTTTATTTTTTTTCAAAATTCGACCACTTGACTTTCACAATTATATTTAACCCAAATAAATTTTACTAAAAATTAAGGCTATTAAAAGTTAGAAGAAATAACTTTTTAAATATCCTTCTATTTGTTAAGGAATACATTTTAAAACAACAGCAGTAAGACTGTTAGTCCTGTTATCTTTCCAGCTACCACTAAACAAGTGAAAGTACTATATTCGGCTGTGACGAATCTTATATACCCTTCACCAACGTACGTCCGGCGCTACTTATATTTTTGAGTGCCAATTTTGTTCTTTCAAAGTTATAAAATAGCTTTAGTGAGCAAAAAAGGAGAATAACAACGTCAATTGCCATTTTGCGAAAATCAATTTCCCACCCCTGGAAGCGCAATTTGCATTTTTTTATTTATTTTATCAATGCCCATCTTTATGATGTATAAAGCGGTGTTATTTGTTGATTTATCTTTATTGACCTTATCAGTTTATTTTAATATTAATCAAGCTTATATTCGTTTTTTATCAAATTATATTTGGTCTAATTTTTATTCGATATTTCGTTAACAGCTTGTGTTATTTAAGAAAAACTTAAAATTTTTAAGCTGTTTAGTTGTTGCATGTACTACAAAATACTGAAAACTTTTAATTTCCCATCTCTGAAAAACATTTTTTATTTTTAAGTTTTTAATAGACAACTGAGGCTTTCCAAAGCATGAAAGAGGTTCAATTTACAAGCAAACAAAAAACAAAATTTGTTTTTGGTATTAATTTTGCGTCGAGAAATAGGTGTAATCTTCCCAGCTCTGGAACCGTGTTTCGGATTTTTCAGCATTTCAATACCATTCTATTTAAGTTAATTTCCAATCCATTAGTCCAAGAACGATGGATAATTCTGAGGGCTTGGGAAAACCGTCATCGCTATTCATAAGAATCCAGACTATGTATATTTTATGGGGTCCCATATTAATTACACACGGAATGACAAACCTTCACTTTTTTGTGCAGGATATAAAAATGCAAATACAACCCATTGAACGCTAATACAAATCGGGTGTTTTTTATAGAGTGATACAACTTTGGGTTGGCATCACTGCTGTGTTTGACCACCCACTTAATAGCTGATAGTTGCTTTTTGTTAAGTTTACCTCGACATTTTTTTATGGAAAGACTTAAACCAGAGCAAGACGTGCAAACTGTGGAAATTTTTAATCAAAATAATGGTTCTGTTCGCCAAATTTATCGTGCACTTCGTCCATTCAAAATTTTATTTGCCGATAAAGCCCATTTTTTGTTGAATGGGTACGTAAATAAATAGAATTGTCGCATCTGGCGTCAATTAAATTACAGTTGAGTGCTCTTTATAAACTGGGGGAAGCATTGGCCCATACGTCTTGAAAAACGATGATGGTCAGAATGTTATAATGGGAAACGGTGTAGGAACATGATTCCAATATTTTTCGTACCTCAATTATGTGGCATTAATCCTGCTGATATGTGGTTCCAACAGAACGGAGCCATATGCCACACAGCGGGCGCTACAATTTATTTAGTCAAGGAAACTTTTGACGAAAAAATAATTTCACGAAATGGCCCAATTAATCGACTACCAAGATCGTGTAATTTAACCCCATCGAATTATAATTTTTTTTTTTTTAGTTCTGCTCAGTCACTTGTGTACGTCGATAAATCACAAACAATTCGAAGAGTTATCGGCGAGATACGGCCGCAAATGCTGCGAAAAGTTTATGAAAATTGGTGTTCCAGATAGCGCGTACGCCAGCCGTGGCGGCCACATGACCGACATCATATTTAAACATTAATGTCATACAATTTTCTATCCAATTAAGACCGTTTCATTGACATCAAAAATAAATTACTATGTTTTATTATGATTTAAACTTGTATCACGCTATAAAAAACACCCGATGGAAGCGTGTATGTATCAGAGACCTGCAGAGAGCACTAAAAAAAGCGAATCATGGACATACGAATGTTTTATAATATAAAAGTTTAAATAAATATCGGTTCAATAAATAAAAAATGGTTTGAAATTCAAAAAGAGAAATTTTTTTCTCATATATTATAGTTCTACTTCGAGATAAAATATTATGTTCTTCATGCGGCTACCGCGGCTAGCCTCACAGTAGCCCCATGCAATCAGACCACTCAATATCTATTCCCATGCAGTATAAACGAAATATAAGTCAAATCCGTCTAAATTGAAATGCGATCCTGTAAAAATTATCAATCCAATCATAAAAAACTCAAATTTAAAATCTTGATGTTGGTCAGGAAAAAATAATATGAGTTTAAAATATATAAAAGACGGTTCACCCTAAAAGCCAATTTCCCTCTAACATTAACTGCAAATCTTTCGTAAACTGGCATGTTGTGCTATTCTTCACGCTAAGCCCCTGTTATTTTGCTTTTCAAATCATGCGATTGCCATGTGATAAGCGGTGGTTGATGTACCATAAAAAAAATCAAGAGCACAATCTAACCAAATTCGGAGTTTTTCGAAGAATCAATTTTTTCCAATTATTTCGTTTGCGATTTCTCACGAAGAGATTAAACGATTTTGGGCAGGTTCACGGTAATCAAAGTGGTTTTTAAGGTCCAGAGCTGAATCGATCAGTTATATAATTTCGGAATTCAAACAAAAATCAATTTTTAGAATATTTTTCTTTTACGATATCTCACGAGTACATGAACTGATTTCTAAGATACAAAATCGAACCGGTTCAAATTCACCTTCATAATATTTTTTTCATATTTAAATTATATTGCCAGCAGATTTTGTTTTGAATAAAGTAAATTTCATGGCAATTTGAAAAATTCATATTTATTTTGTTCTATTTCAAATTTCTCTACCTCTATAAAAAACACCCTTTTATTTACCCAGTAAATTGCAAGCGATTGAATGAATAATTTCTTAGTGTTTAGAAACGGATGCTAATTCAAATTCAATACAGACGACTTCACTTGTCCAAGATAATTTTTATAATTCTTTTTCTTCACATTTTTCTGTATTCTTCTTTGTGTCATAATTCGCTCTAATTGCGGCAACAGCAGACATAAAATTTAAATTGTGGCAGGTTATTGAATCATGCCCCAAAATTAAACCAAGAGAATAATCATTAAAATAAATTAAAATGAGTTTGAAGTCTCTAATAAATTCAACATCACTTTGAATAGCAATTATTTTCCCTTCTTTCCTGTTTCCCTTCTTTCTTTTTCCCTTTCTTTCTTTCTTTCTTCAATTGCCCATCAACCTTTTACAAGTTAATGATCAGTTGGCCAGTTAAAGATAATTGGAGCCTGCGAAGGTTGAGCTAAACAAAGTGTGCATTTTGTAAAAATAAAATATAAATAAAATAATAAATCAAACTGGGAAAATAAATACTTCAGACACGCAACATAAATTGCGTGGAGTTTGTGGAATATTTTGTTCGATTATTAACCGAAAAAAGAGTTTCAAACTTAACCAGTAATTTAATATTTTTAATTTGTCGGTATGGAAACAAAACACTCAAGGGTGTTGCCTTGAGCTGGGATGGTAAACTAAACATCATTAACCCTGGATGGCTACTCTTCATTTTTTGTACTCTTAAATAAATAAAAATATTTTTAAATTAGTACATATTTTTTTTGGGTAATTGTCGTTTTTTTTTAATTCTTTAAGTTTATTATATGCTGATTCTTTTTTCCCAAAAAAGCCAACCAGTTGCACAATAAAACTTAAGAAAAAAAAAAAGTAAAAGTGGTCAGTGAGGTCTGATATATGTCTAGACTTCTCACTCATTATAGTGGAAGTTTTAAATAAATGTCTTTAGTTAATCTAAGAAATTTTGGCTAAAGGTTCCCTGATGATCTGCGTTAGTCCCAGTGAAATGCGCATAAGAACTATCTAAAACCCCTCAATTGATCACTTTGAATTTTTTAGTAAAATGTTGGGAAAAAAGAATCAGCGTATAATTAAAATTAAAGAGTTTTAAAATATTTTTAGTTAAATAGTTTATCCAAAATGAAATAATAATAATAAAATAAAATATCTTTTTTCTGTCTTAAAATTTGATAAGAATTTGATCAAACATAGAAAGAGTTATACGATAAAGAGTAAATAAGTTTCGACGATCAGTAACCATCCAGGGTTAAATGAAATACTAAACATGTTCTGAAAACAAATTTAACCAGCCTTGTAAACATAAAATGTAATTGAAAATACATGTCCCCGTTTGATGGTTCTGGAAGTAGGAAAATTTGAGCATAGGAAATTTTGAGCAAAATTTCCATACTTCCATAAGTGGTTTGAGTCTGTACTGAGGGTTGAATACAGTGCTACTGGCATACTAATATCATGTCATTCTTTATCAACCTCATTAAATCTGTCCTTGACTCTCGACGGTCCCGCCATATTTCCCTGCTTGACTAGCAGTGTTGTCAACTCGCTGTTTGTAGCAGCACTTTTAGCGTATTGCCGATTTAAAGACGCGAAAAATTTTTAAGTCTGTACTCGCTGATACTTAAAATGGAATATATTTTTAGTTATTTTTTGGTCGTGAAGCATTAAACACAATAACGACAGCGGACGACAGACTACAACTTGTCAAAAATTGAATCCATGTGCGTCTATGAGAATGATTATTTTCACTACTACAGACAACACGGCTACTGGTTGTTGTCCCTGCTGTTTTTTGTGGTTGTAGCCAAATTAAACTGATTTCTATTTGGGTAAGCGATAATGAGTAAATGCAATGTTGCCAGCATAATATAAATAAATTCAATTATTGTAAACTTGAAAACATACTGTTTTATTATACAAAAAGAAACAACAAACTATATTTCCAAGCTAATGAAATGATTTCTTGTGGACTTTAAATATATTTTAATGGAATAAAAAATAAATTATATATATGAAAGCGGCTACACTGGCGTAAGAATTCTACTTCAAACAACAATTCATGGTTATTGATTTGTGGGTGTCGTTTTAAAAATAATTAAGTAGCTGCTACAAGGCGACGATTGTAGCCAAGGACTTTTGTAGTCGGTGTTCGTGTAGCCTGCTGTCGTTATTGTGTTTAAAGCTTGACGTTGTTGATTGATTTTGTCGATTAATTTTACATCTTTCAAGTATTTCTTTTATATTTTGATATAAAAGCAAAAAATTTGTTCTTCAATATTAAAGTAAAAAAATATTTAAACAGTTTAAATTTATACATTTTTATTCGGTTATATTTTCTTTAATATTTTTAAATGGGAAATCTTCAACTCACAGATTTCTTGCTAAAATTATATGATTTAAATGTAAATGTTTGATATAGATATTATTCATATCAAAATTATTTGAGCAAAATGTATTCGAATAATAATTATTCGAATATAAACAAGTGTATAAAGAATAAGTTATAGGAATAACTGCTTTTTGAAATTGAAAATTGACAGCTCTGTTGAGAAGGAATCGAAAATTTGAAAGTATTTTTCAACTCGAATTTAATTGTTATTTTAGATATGAAAAATTAATTGCCACCAGTTTTATTAGTTTTTGTTGCAATTAGCGTTTAAGTAGTTGAACAAAATATATATAAATAAAAATTGTGCGAATAATATTATTCGGATAAAAATCAATCAAATTAAAATCATTCGAAGAATTATTGTACTTCAGCAACAACTATTTAAATTAAAATTACTTAAATAAAAACTATTTCAACGAATATTAATCGAATAAAAATTTTATCAATAAAATGTACACGACTAAAACTAGTTCGAATAATAATGATTCAAATAGAAGTTATTTAAGCAAATCCTATTCGAATAAAGATTGTTCAAATAAAAATTGTTCGAATAATTATTATTCATATGAAAATTATTTACAAAAAAATCCTTTAAATAAAAATTGGTCGAATAATGAAAATGTTTGAGTAAAAAAAATTTCGATTAAATATTATTCGAATGAAATTTGTGCGAATAAAAACTATTTCAATAAACATTAATGAAAAACAAATACTTAGAATGAAAGTTATTCTTATAAAATTTAATCGAATAAAATTTGTTTGAATGGTATGCACATACACACATACCTATACACATAATAATTGTATATTCAATAGTTAGAACGAAATAATGTTTCAATGGGAAAATTGTACGAAAATTTTTGAAATAAGAGTTATAAGAATATTAGTTTTTGATTAGTTTCAATAAATTTTATTCGAATGAAAGTGGTTTCAACCAAAAATTATTCGAATATAAATTGCTGGAATAAAAACTATTTGAACGAAAACGATACGAATAAAAGTTGTTCGAATAAAAAGTATTTAAAAAACGAAAACTATTAAAACAATGAAATATTACGATAAAATTGTTGAACAGTATTTTTAAAATGACAATTATTTCAATAAAAATCAAAATAACAAAATTTATTTGAGCAAAAGTTATCTGAAGAAAATTTATTCGAATAAAAACTATTTCAATTAACATTATTTAAATAAAAATACTTAGAATGAAAATTATTGTGACAAAATTATTCGATTAAAATTTATTTGTATGATATTATATTCATGCATATAAATATATTTATATAAACAAAAATTACACGAATAAAAGTTTTACCAGTAAAAACTGTTTGAGTAAAAAGTAATCGAATGGTTTTATTCAAATGAAAATTATTTCAATAAAAATTTGTTGAAAGAAAAATTGTTCGAATAAAAATGACACGAATAAAAATTGTTTAAATAAAATATATTCAAATAAAAATTATTCTGAGCAACTATTAATCGAATAACAATTATCTTAATAAAATGACGAATGAAAATTGTTTGAATGAAAATGTTTCAGAAAAAAACTAATTGAAAAAAATATTCGATTAAAAATGAATCTGAAAAAATGTTTGATATAAACATTATTCATATAAAAATTATTTGAACAAAATGTATTTGAATAATAATTATTCGAATATAAAGAATTATTCGAATATAAATAAGTGTATAAAGAATAATTTATACAAATTAATTTTTTTAATAAAAACTATTTATATAAAAATTGTTTTAATAGAAATTATTTTAGCAAAAATTATTCGATTAAATTATTTGGAATAAAAATTATTCAAATAAAAATCACTGTGATAGAAATTATTCGAACGATAATTATTGGAAAAAATCAATATTACACGAATAAAAATTATTCATATTAAAGTGATTTAAATCAAAATTATTCGAATATAAATTGTTGGAATAAAAACTATTTGAACGGAAATGATACGAATAAAAGTTGTTCGAATAAAAAGTATTTAAAAAATATTATCCGAATAAAAATTATAAAAGAAGAAAAATTTTTGATATAAAAACTATTGAAACAAAAACTATTGGGATACAAATTGTTGAGCAGTGGTTTTTTAAAATAACAATTATTTCAATAAAAATCAACTAAACAAAAAATATTGGAGTAAAAATTATTTGAAGAAAATAATTTGGAATAAGAACTAATTCGATTAACATTTATTCGATTAAACTTCGTTTGAATAATATTGAATTATGCCGGAAATTGTACGAAAAAAAGTTTTTCGAATAAAAATTATTTAAACAAAAATTATTCGAATAAAAATTGTTTAACCAAAAACTTCTTCAAATATAAATTGTTGCAATAAAAATTATTTTGAATAAAAATGACACGAATAAAAATTGTTTGAATGAAACTTTTTGAATTGAGATAAAAATTATTTGAGCAGTTGTTATTCGAATAACAATTATTTCAATAAAAATTATGGAAATACAATTTATTTACAAAAAAACTATTCGCATAAAAATTTTTTGGATAAAAATTATAAAAATAAAAATTTTTCAGTTTTTTTTTTCAAAAATTATTTTGATATTTTGAACAGTATTTTTTAAAATAACAATTATTTCAGTGACAATAAATTTAACAAAAAGGATTCGACTAAAAACTTTTCGAATAACCAAACAAACATTTGTAGTCTCGGATTAAATTTTTTCCTAGAATTCTAGCCTTTTTTAAATAGACACTTGGCTAAAATTTTAAACTTGTTTTCGGTTATTTGAATTTTTCTAAGAATTTGCAATTTTACAACCCAGAATTTGATCATATTTCATCAGACTATTTTTCTTTTATTTCATTTTGCAAAAATTTTTATAAAATGCCTACGAATCATTTCCATTTTGTTCAATTTTCCCTATTTCCAATGGGGTTTTCCAAACAATTCGTAGTAACAACAGACAATCCCAGAAATAGTAAATAAAAACCGATACAACGTTACGAACAATTCAAGTGTACATGAAATTGTGATTAATTAAAATTTGACTGGAGGAAAACAAGAAAATTTCAAAAATTCCACACGTTCACGGGTCACTGACCACGCGAGTACTGTTGCAGTAGCAAAAAGTCTACACAAGTCGCACTTGTAAATGTGTGTGTGTGTGTGTGTGTGTGTGTGCATCCACTTCTCTCCAAAACAATTCCCATACCAACACACAAGCCAAACACATTTTAAAAGTTCTGTTAAAACATGAAATCCGGCTAAGAAACCAGAGAATATCGTACTGCCAATAATTGCGACTAAAACAGCCAACTTGCAACAACTGACTGGCACTTTTAACTACCAACAGCGACTACTTTGACTGCCACTTAGCGCAGCAGAGTTCGTTTGAAGCTCTGAGAACATACATAAAACATTATGCGACTGCATGTGTACAGGGTGTCGCAAAAAGGGGTAATAAACATCAAGTTATGATGGAGTCAATATCCGCATACAACTTTCGCATGCGATTGTTTTCGTCCAACTAAATCGATGAACGGGATCTTTCATAATATTTCGCATTTCCCATGAATAAAATAGAATGTTTTCATTCAACGAGAATTTCGCCGACGGTTATTCAAAAATGTCTTTTATTGGAAAAAGCTGTAAACTTTTAAACGTTTGAAATGTTTTAACAAAAATTATCAAAATAAAAATTATTCGATTAATATTTATTCGAATATAAGCTAATCGATCAATCAGTTTTCGAATATAAATTGTTCGATTAATAAATCTTATTTAAAAGATTTGAATAAAATCTGTTCTATAACAATGAATAGTTATTCTAAGAAATGCTGGGTAAAGGATTCCCTCATGACCTGCATTAGCCCCAGTGTAAAGCGCACCGTAACTTTTAAAGTGGTCGAAATATTTTAGTGAATTTATATTTAATCGGACTGAATACTTCTTAGCATTTTCGTAGTTTTAATAAAAATTATCAAAATATAAATTATTCGAATATATACTAATCGATTAATCAGTATTCGGATATGAATTTTTCGATTAATATTTGAAATTTTAATATTTATTAAGCTTTTCGAATATAAAATTATTTCTGTAGCAATTAATAGTTATTCTAAGAAATGCTGGGTAAAGGATTCCCTCATGGCCTGCATTAGCCCCAGTGTAAAGCGCACCGTAACTTTTAAAGTGGTCGAAATATTTTAGTGAATTTATATTTAATCGGACTGAATAGTTCATAGCATTTTCGTAGTTTTAATAAAAATTATCAAAATTAAAAATTATTCGAATAAAAGTCATTCGAATATATACCAATCGATTAATCAGTATTCGGATATGAATTTTTCGATTAATATTTGAAATTTTTTATATTTACTAAGCTTTTCGAATATAAAATATTTGAATAATATTATTTTTGTAGCAATTAATAGTCGTTCTAAGAAATGCTGGGTAAAGGATTCTTTGATGACCAGCATTAGCCCCAGTGCAAAGCGCACCGTAACTTTTGAAGTGGTCGAAATATATCAATGAATTGATATTTAATCGGGCTTCAAGTCCAAAAACGTCGTTCTCAATTTTTTTCAGCGTTTTTAATCGTAAGTTAATCGATTAATCAGTATTCGGATTAATAAATTCGATTAATATATATATATATAATAGAATAATATTATAGAATAATATTTATTTATTTCAGCAATAACATTTTCTAAATTTTACTCGAATAAAAATTAATCGATTAAAAGCTATTTCATACATTCTACCATTTCATTTACATATCACATTTCGAATAGTAGATATTCAAGAATAAAAACAAAAATATTTATCCGAAAATATGTTTTTTGATTCAAAATCATAAGAAAAGTTGTCTTAAAATCTATTCCTAAAATAAAAAGTATTATCAAGAAAAAAAATTCTTTGAAAAATTATTTAATTCGCATAAAAATTATTTAAGTTTTAAATAATATGAAAATTAATTGACAAATATTAATTAGAATGAATTTGCTCTAGTGAATAATATGTTCAAATAAATATTATTCGAGTAAAAATTATTATTCGAATAAAAATATGGAAAAAAATTACATGTTGTGCGATGTCACATATTGTTTAAGACTCTATTCAATGATTAATATTGTTAATAATAAATTATAACTCCCTTTTTGTTATTAAAGTTTGAAATTGTTTATAATAAAAATTCTAAAATAACACATCCTTTGGCAGTACCCTGTTTTCTTTAATTTACATAATTATTTGTTAGACTTTGTGTTTCTCTGTAATTTTCTTCTCAGCACTTGGAAAAAGTAAGCGAAAAATTTGTTATTTTAATTTTCCAACAATTTATGAGTCTCACATGACAACCAGTTAAGAGGACGCATACGAGTGAGTGTGTCTTGAAAGTTTCCATGTTGGCATTAAAGTTACTTTTTGTACTCTTATCGTTAATAGGGGAATTCCATATGTTGCACTACGCATCACAGAATTTTAATATTTTTATTATATTTTTAATGAACATTTAAAAGGGGTTAATTTAAAGTTGTTTTTACTCAGGGAAATTAAGGGAAGAGTGCGAATAAAAGGGGAAATGTTTTTAATAAAAGTGTAACTGGAAAATATTTAAAATACTTTCATTGATAAAAATTGCAACTTAATTTAATTAAGTGTCTTAACATGGCAAGAGAGGGAACAGTTTTTATAATTTGGGATCAAGTGAAACGTGCATTGCGGCTGCCGGATATTAAAATTACATCAAATAAAAAAAACAAGGCAAAAGAAAAAGTGACGATTAATTCTTATTAGCCGATTCTAACGGTGATTATGGAGAAAATAATAATTGATATACAATTTCATTGAATCAATTCAACATTTTCGGTACACAATTTTATCGACTTAATTAAAAGCTTTTGATGTACAATTTCATCGGATTAAATCAAGAAAAATGATATACAATTTTAACGAATTAATTAAAAAAAATTTATGTACAATTCTTTCGAATTAGCTACAAAATTTTGATTATTAGTTTCATCGAATTTCTGAAAACAAATTGATACACAATTTCATTGAATTAATTGAAAATTTTTATGTAGAATTTTATCGAATTAATCAATAAAGTTTTATGTATGATTCCATGGAATTACTTGAAAAATTTTGACATAGAGTTTCATCGTATTAATTAAAACAAATTGATATACTATTTCATTGAATCAATTAAAAAAATTTTATGTACAATTTCACAGACTTAATCAAAAAAAATTTTATGTACAATTTCATTGAACTAATTTAAAAAATTGACTCAATTGAATCAATTAAAAAAATTTATATACAAGCTAATCGAATTGTTTAAAAAATTTTGACAAACAAAATTATCGAATTTATTAAAACACATTGATGTACAATTTCATTGAATCAATTGGAAATTTTCTATTAACAATTTAATCGAATTATTTAAAAAAATTGTATATAAAATTTTATCGAATTAATTTAAAAAAATTGGTAAACAAGTTCATCAAATTAATTTTAAAAAAATTGATATACAACTTTATTGAATAAATGAAAAAATATTTACTTACATGTTTATCAAATTGTTAAAAAAAATTTTGATATAAAATTTATTTAAATCAATTAAATATTTTTTACACAACTTCATCCAAATTAATCAAAAAATTTCGATGTATGATTTCATCAAATTAACTTAAAAAATTTTATATACAACATTACCGAATTAGATAATGAAATGCGAGATAAGCGTGCTATAACACCTTCTTAAATACTGAGATAAAATAAATTATTTTATTTATGCTAACGAAAGGCTGCAGCGACCTTCGAAAATAGTATAAATCACGTCATGCGTTGCTTTTATCAGCATTAATTAGAGTTACTTTTTGTTACTATTAATTCTGATTATTAAAATAGTTCTGTGAATTCAATTCCGATTCCTAGTGCAGCGTGTTTTTTTGCCTCCACAACTTTAAATTGGCATCACTGCTTTATTTGAGCAGCCATTTAACAGCTGGTGGTTGCGTTTTGTTTAGATTCCTTTCAAAGGACTTGCACCAGAGCAACGCGAGCTAATTGTTCAAAATAATTCTGCTATTCGTTAAAATCATCTATTCAAAATTCAATTTTTCAACGTTATTTTCATACAATTTTCTTTCAAATGAAGCCCGCTTCATTGATATTAAAAATGTAATACCCTATTTTATTATAATTTAAACTTGTGCCACTCCATAAAAAAACACCCTTTCATTAACACTATTGTTAAATAAATTTTTTGCCCAATCGTTTGGAAAAATATATTTTTTTATTTATTATTTTATAGCCTGAAAACGTATTTTAATAGGATTGTCAAAGAGCTCTTCTCAAACAACGAACACAAAGAAAGAGGTTTAAAGCTTTTGATGTTTTATGCGACAAAAGAAGTTCTTTTAAATATCATTTTATTTCATTTTATTTTATTTAAACTTACGTAATATTTTCATATTCCGATGACACGCTGTTGATAGTCTGAAAGTATAAAGAAAGAGAAATGAAATCATAAAAATTAACGAATTTTTAAAATCGTTTGTAAAATAAAATACTATTTTTAACCCTAGAAGTTCAATGACGAAAATAAAGTTTCATAATGTTAAAATGGTTACCGAATACCAGGTGCACTTCATAGCGATTTTAAGATAGATCATATTCAATATTTTTATCTAAGTAACGTTCAATACATATTTTATATTATTATATGCTGTAATTTTTGTTTTCCGAATTTCCAAGAATGAGGGTTATCTTCAATAAATTTAAAAATATATCTTTACTTATAAAAAAATTTATTGTTAATTGAAATTATATTGGTAACGTTCAGTACAATTATTCGCTGATGTTGGTTTTTCCGGAATAATACTTTTTTTTAAGGATATTTTTGAAAAAAAAAAAATTTAAATTCGTTAATTCCAATTCTATGGATAACGTTCAATACAATTGTCAGTTTTTTTTTTTTGCTGATATCAGTTTTTCAGGAATAAAATATTAAAATAAAAAAATCGTTAATTCCACTGCTATGGGTAACGTTCAATACAATTGTCAGTTTTCTCAGTGATGTCAGACTTTTCGAAACAAAAATTTTTATTGATATGTTTGAAACAAAAAATATCATTAATTCCAGTTCTAGGGGTAACGTTCAATAAAAAAATTCACTGATGTTAACTTTACCCGAATAATAGTTATTTTATGATATTTTTGAAAAATTGCATAACTAACAAAAATCGTTAATTCCAATTCTATGGGTAACGTTCAATACAATTGTCCGCTTTTTGGTGATGTCAGTTTTTTTTTTGCTGATATCAGTTTTTCCGAAGAAATGATTTTTCATATTTAAAAAAAAAAATAATTTCATTTAAAAATCGTTGATTCCAGTTCAATGGGTAACGTTCAATACAATTTATGCGCTAATGTAATTTTTTTAATTCAAATTTTTCGTGCAGTATTTTGGAAAAAAAAACATATTATATAAACAACAACTGCCGATAATTCCACTTCTATAAGTAACGTTCAATACAATTGTCAGTTTCATCGCTGATGTCAGGTTATTCTTAATAATAATTTTTTTACGATATTTTTGAAAAAAAATTAATAACATAAACAACGAAAATCATTAATTATATTTCTACGGGTAACGTTCAATACAATTGTAGGCTGTTGTCAGTTTTTTCGCAATAATAATTTTTTGTAGGCAAAAAAATTTTTTTTTGTAACTTGAATCAGAACTTTAAATTATTATTCAATTTTTTGTTTTCTATATGCCGCACAGTGGCACAAAATAACTTTTTTTGCGAATCAATTGATATCTGCACAACTGCCGTAGTCGTTAATATTATTAACTCTTGAAACAAACTACTATTTCTAATAGAATCTTGGAGGTAAATAGAAGCGGGTTGCGAGTCCCCTGTCCCCTTCATAAGAGGGAATCGCTAATTTGCGATATCTGTAAAACAACAACAGCAAGACTCTCTAAATTTAATGAGTTTCACTCTTAGGCAAGTTGAGAATAGACTATTTATGACAACTTAGAGGTACAGGGGAAGGAAACGGTTGCTCCCCAACTTAAAAAAGAATTATTAATTTTCTATTATCCGTAGAATTACAACAGGAAGGCTTTCGAAATTCAAAGTCGACAACTCTTGGAACAAATTGCGATTTCCAAAAAAGTAATTATATAAATAGTAAGTTTCCATTAATTTTTGTTTTGGCAACACTGTTTATGGCAGATCAGCTGATTTCGTGCAACATGTTACTGTCAAACATGTTCAGTTTGGTCTACAAGTTAATCAAACAAACGGCCAACGCTTAAAGATTATTGATTTTAATTATCGAAATTTATGGTCCATCAAGAAAATACTTGGTCCACTTTCCGCATTTTTAGGAGAGTTTGGACGATCTTCTGAGGGGGCTATACGGCGCTTAAAGTCTCGGCCTTTTTTATATCACAACTTGGCGAATTTCCCAACGTGACTTGGGACTGAACGCGTACAAAACTCTTCTAGTCCAGTAGCTGAAGCCTAACGACCCCTATGTAACCCCTGAATGGTCTCTCAAGCAATTGACAACTGGCCCGTATTTCCATCCAAAGAACGTCTTCCCTGAGACCTGTTTTTGAATAAAGAAATATAAGCTTTTTTTACATGACATCCACCAGCGTGGAATGCATCCCGAAAAACTCGCTGTTTGACATGAATTTTTTGCTGACGGCATCATCGGTCCATATATTTTTGAGATCGACGTTGGCCAAATCATCGCTATCAACGGCGAGCGCTATAGTTCGAATTGTATATTCAGAATATCAACAATTTGAGGTTTGAACATGGCCCATATCACATGGAATGATTTGCTCGAGCTATTTGAGGGTTCTGTCACCTCTCGCGGGAGCCGGCAGCGGAGATCGAGCAATTTGAGTTATATAGACTTTTTTTGGTGGCATTTTCTTAAGTCGCAGGTGTATGGGAAGAACTCTACTAGACACAGCCGTCTTAGAGGTCAACCTAACCCATGGCATCAGCCTATTTTATGCGCCAGTCAAAGAAAACTGGACTCTTCGAATGTGCTTCACTTAGAGAGATTAAGAGGTGGAAAGATCGTTATAAAATACCCTGAAGATAATTCGCTGTCGACTGTAAAACTTAAAATAAAATCGTAAAAGTCGTTAATTAAAAGTTCGATAAGAGCTTCTTCGTCGATTCGCCTTTTCTTATGCGTATTTTTTTTATCAATTCACAATAGTGCGAGAGAGTGAGAGCAGAGTATTTAGTTTTCCCCATGAGAGGTTATAAGAATTCATTTAAGTGAAATACAACCCTGCATCCCCTTTTCCACATCTCTCCCATTTAGATTTGGCCATAATTCTTTAGGGTTAAATAAACTTTATTTATTATAAAATATTTAAACGTTTATTTGTCTGCTGACGTTGTCTTTTGTTTTAATTATTATTTCTTTTTTATGTCAATTTTATTTTTATTTTTAATTTTTTTTGTTGTTGTACGTATTTGACTTGGAAAAGCCTCAGGCTGTGCAAACACTTTTGCAGAGAGTCTCATGGACGTGCATGTTTAATCCTGCCGAAATTTAATACTTTAAATCATTTCATGTTCCGGACAGTTGAAAACGTTTAATAATTGTTCAGCATATAAACAGACAAACAAACAAACTCGTATTTATTTTTGAATTATTTATTTATTAAAAACCAATAAAACTATATAATCTTATAGACAAGTTGGTTTCATGTTTAGTTTTGGCCACAATTAAAATTTTGCCAAACACAATTTTTGCCCACAATTATCAGATTTTGTGTTTTCGCTCAAATGCCTGGATAAACATGGAATTCTTATGGCCATTCATTCATTATTATTGATAATATATTTGAATTGTGTTTAATGATTTTATGGGCATAGTTTTTAATTTAATTATAGATAAATATTGTATTGGAAATCCCCCTGTATTCTAATACGACTTGTATGTATGAAACAATTTGCACGTGATTCACATAAAGTTTCACAATATTTTTGTTATTTTAAATAAGCACAAATCTATAAATAAATAATTATATAAACTAAACTATAATTTAAAACAAACTGAAAAGTTAAAATTACGTTTTATAACAAATTTAAAATAATAATGAACCAAAATACAATTATTATTATGAAAAAAAGTGTCAGAAAAGTGTCGATTTAGGAAAAGGAGGTCACAAAACCTTCACGTTTAGTTTTCACAATTATATTCATATTTTGGTTTCTTGTTGTTTTTATTAATTTTAAAATTTTTAGTTCGATTTTAATTAAAAAAAAAAAAGTTTTTTTTAAACTCAATTTTTCAGTTTAATATTCTTCTCAAACGTGTCAAAATACTTGCACTTTATGAGCGGATAAGAACATGAGCCACACCACCGTATGCGTGACATTATTAATAATATTAATTATACGCGTCGAATAACCACACGAAAATGAGAGAAGTGAAGCGTATAAAAATACTACGAGAGATGGTGAATATTTTCTGCTTGAATGAGATCAACTGTTGTACAGAGAATGCTCAAGTTAACGTCAGTACCTGCCTTTTGGCCTTACCTGACGGTGCCCTTAAACACTAGAGTGAAATTAGGTGTCCACCACGACGCCTGGGCTTACACAGGTTGCAACTTCACTCATATGGTTTTGCCATTCATACACCTTGCTAAGGTGTTCGGGCCTATCTTAAACCCTTGTTACTTCCCAGGAGAGCATGTCCTCAGCACCAAGAGGAACCAAAGTTCAAAGTCGCAAGACTTATCCCTCCTGCTACGCCCAGCACCAAAAACACACCACCACTTCCGCAACGTCTGCTGATTCGAAGCAGCCCATAGAGGCCACCATCAGTTGGGTCGAAGTCTCAGCATAGTATATGCCGGAACATCAACCCTTATCTGACACCTCTACCAGCGACTCTTGGTATTAAACCACAGCCACCACGTCGACTCACTGAGGAGACCTCAACCAAAAACTGGCCACAGAATCAACCGAAGTCTCATCTGTGGGGCTCCACCAGATCCCGTGGTACCAGTGTAAGGAAACTGGTTACGCCTCGCAGGTCAAACCAATATAAGTTTGCAACCTACTATTGATTTTTGATCCATTGTATGGCGGGACCCAGGTATCCTTCCACCTGATTTTCTTCTCCTGACACAAAGGTAATAGGCTACTACTTTTTGTGCACTTATATGCACCCCTGTTGCTCTGCTGCTTCAGAGATAGGGCAGTAACACATAAGTACTATGGACTATCGGCAAAAGCAACGTCAGAAAACCGATAGCCCTTTTCCCCGAAGAGCACTGCAACAAGGCGTTACGACTGACCAAGTTGCCTATTGTGCCTCCCGGGGGCAACTGATTTACAGAGAAGCACAAAATTGTTGGCAATTTCAATATAGCAAAGAGTCCATAACGGCCATGCTGTTATAAACACAGTAATTAGCGAGCCAGCTGAGTCAAAACTATCGACCAAATCCTTAGTTTTGGCCTGAAAAAAACAACAGTCATGTTTGTTTTTCTTATTGTTATAGTTTTCTCAATTGCATCGGCTCTCAAGTGATGAATGCAATTCATGGAATTATCGCAACTATTACAGGAGAGGATGGAAATATTAATGACGGAAAAAATTGAATATCATTGCGGACAGAAAACACTGTATCCTTTGCCAGAGTATGTTCTCCCGAGGAACCTCAGGATATGCATATGCTCTAGTGCCGACAGCTTCGCATTTTCCAATAAGCGCTCTCCCATAGAGCTTCGCAGTATTTTAGAATATGCTCTGAAGTCTCGTCATTTTGCTCTCAATACCAATTCCATTGAGGTGTTTTCTGAAAATATAATGGCTGCAGTGTCTGACAAGCTGAACTTTCTGCTGCGATCCTCTTAAGTTTGGTGGAAATCATTTGTGTTAACTTTTGCCAGTTCCAACAGGACACTAAATCTTTGCGACTTGTTCAAAAAGGAGTTGTCTAGTTTATAAAAATTAATGAAGAAGTTTCAATGATGAAGAGGAGAACGAAAGAGTGTTCCATCTTTCATACCACTGCTGTGCTATAACCTGCGAAAGAACAGCGGCCGTGGGCTCTAATATTCTGGGCAGGCTGAGCAGAAAATCATCCATCTCAAAGAAAACAGGCTGGGTGTTATGAGACGGATGATGACCCATAAGATGTCAAATGCTCCTGGGTATCACACAGGCACCGAATCAACTAACAAAGTGAGATGCATTGAACAATAAGCCTTGAACATAATACTACGATGCCTTAGGTCCAGAGTTCGACACTGCTAGTCGAATTTTTCAGATCTGCACTAGCGCAGGATTGTGTTAATTTTTATCGGCTTGTCTCGATGATGAAGGCCGCTGATTTTTACCGTCAGCGGTTAACGCGGTCATTCACTAAACGATCAGTGTACAGCGGCCTCTATTGGAGCAAAAATATTCTCCGATGAAGTAAAAAGTAAGAAAAGCTTCAACGAAATTTTTTATCTTTTAAGCTGTCTTCATCCGTTCCCACTTCCAACGCAATGTATTGCATATGTAGGCGTCGTCCCCTTAAAAGGTGGTCCTACTTAAAAACAAAACCAATATGTTGTGTCATATAAGTTGAGGATTTGTTAGCCTGTTGCTACTTAACATTTTATCTCATGTTCAATTAACCGAAGAAAATATTACGACCGAAGAAATATTACGTCCCTTGGCCTTATAAAAGCCACTTTGTCTTAAAAACCAATTTAGTGCGCAGTAATTAATTAATAGCAAATGAGTATTGCAGGGCATAGAGGAAAATATTTAAAATTTTTCATTGGATTTCCGGTAAAGCTGGTTTCGTGTAACACTCATTTTATAAGGGGGTCCGTTTTGTTCCCTTCTCTGCCACTTTAGAATGATTATAAAAAATCATCCTCTAGTTTAATTAATTTCATGCAGGATATCGACATGCACAGTCACGTTAACGCACACATGCGTACTTTTCTTTGGAATGAGGGAGAATACGATGGGAATCATTTTGTGCTCTAAATAAAGCCAATTATATCAATTATATTTCCTCTCTATTACTGATTGAAAATATCTTCAATCCGGGAGCGAATCTACACGATTTTCATTATTATTTTTGCTGGAACTAAAAAATTATATGTAAGAAAATGTGTGCTTCTTTTTACGTTCTTATTAATCAAAATTATTTTTACCTTTAACTACTCACATTTACACTGTACTTGTAAACATATTTTTGGAGATGAGTGCGTGGCAGATTTATAAAAATATTTTAATTCAGTATATTAAGCGTTAATAAGATTGCTTGTGGTGCTTTCACACTGACATGTGGTTTTAATCAATTCTGGTTTTAACGTTAAATTTAATTGTTAAATCCTGGTTTTTCCACACAAAAAGATTTTGTTACAACCGACTTAAAATAATTTTTGAACTGATTTTACTTAGATTTTACAAAATGCAACCTTATTTTTGCCTGCTTCTATCTGTGCCAAGTTGAGTGCTGCCAAGTTTCATATTAAAAACAGCTGTTATTGTGCGAAGAATGCACTTTCCGAGTGTCCTCATCGTAGTACAGCAGTGAGCATGACCATTTGTCTCTTCCAAAATACAACGGAGTATGTACAAGCCACTACGCCGCCC
The DNA here is from genome assembly GCA_963675445.1 of Linnaemya vulpina. Classification (NCBI taxonomy): domain Eukaryota; kingdom Metazoa; phylum Arthropoda; class Insecta; order Diptera; family Tachinidae; genus Linnaemya; species Linnaemya vulpina. The sequence goes on along the minus strand of OY776279.1, from coordinate 29,051,116 downwards.
GAGCTAAATGTGGTACAAAGTCCCCAGCTATTTCCCAGTGTAAATAAGCCGGTCTATGTGCCTCGTTGGTCCAACCGATTGCCAGATGCTTACATGCAGCCAACAGCCAACATGGGCAGATGATCCCAAGAAACCGGCTCGGACAATGAGCACATACATCACGGTTCCAAAATGACAATATCACCTAATCCTTTACCCAATCCCGATCTCACCGATACCTCTTACCTGCAGCAGCATCACAACAAAATCAATATGACCCCTTCAATATTGGAAAATCTACAAAATGCACGTACCACAGACAGTTATGATGGCCTGGAAAGGGAAAGTTTGTATGGCCGCCGGCCAGACAATTATGTGCAATACGATGGCATCCCGTCAAACATCAGTAACTATAAACCGCCCAGCCACTATGGCAGCGAACATGACTACAATGGCAGCCCGAATGGCAATCAAAATAATGGTGGCAGCAACAGTGCCACAGCCAATACAGCTAACGGCAATAACGGCTCTACTACTGGCAATGGCGGCAACAGTTGCAGCGGCACACAAATCGTCAATCATGTGCGCACTTTCCACAATGACAACGCCTATTTGAGTGACAGCATTTATGACAAACAGAGAACAATAGGCTCTCCCTACATGTCCAAAGATCGCATAGCTCCCGACATCTATGGATCGCGTGAAAACCACTACAGTCTGAAAAAGCAGCCACCCATTTATCCCGGTGACTCTCTACACTCTGTGCATTCATTGCTGCGCAATGACTACCAACAGCAGCAAAGACATTTGCACCAACAACAACAGCAGCAGCAGCACAATGATCATCATTCCGATCGCATGTCCGAAGGCTCGGACAAGAATGGTTACCATTTTCCCTACACAGCCGAAGACGATCACTTATCCTCGGCCCGTAAACTAAGTTTACAATATAATCAATCACCTGCCCTACACAGTTCGCAACAAATACTCAGCGGTCATCAGCAGCATCATGGACACCTTTCGGGCGGCCTGGTGAATGACATTAACAATCCCGGTCTCATGCACCGACATACGCTCAATGGTTCACGTCATAGTTCGAGGGCATCGTCGCCGCCTTCCTCTAGCATAGTGGCGCCAATGCAGCCCTTGGCTCCTCTCACCATCATAACAGATAAAGAGTAAGTGATTACATTTTAATTTAGTTTCCAATTTTAATATATTTTTTCTTTGGTATTTGTTTGATTTTAATATGAAGAATATTATTCACGCCTTTTATTGTACATCCAGTACAGAGCATCGCATAAGTAAGGGTCGTACACGGAGTGTTGATCTTAATAAAAATATTTTAATTTTCTAAAAGCACTGGCACTACGAGTGTATGGTGCCGTAGAGTTAACTTCTGTTCTTGCTGGTGACTCCACTCACGCTGCCATCTCCCTTCATAAACTTGCAATAATGAGAAGCTTCTATTTGATAGAATTAACAATTTAAATGTGAAATACAAATTGCAGGTAATCAAGTCGTTATTGAAATGTGAGATAAATAGAAAAGTACTGAAGTCGACTACAAGTCGGTTAAAATGTTTGAAAGAATGCACAGTGTAACACAATATTTATGATACACTTACAAAACTTTGGAAATTACCTAAGCAAATACTAATCAATTTCGAATTTTTACACCAAAATTTTTCCTTTTCTTTTGGACTTTCCAAGAAACTGAGTTCAGTTTTGGTACATCGAGTTTACTGCACTTTCGCATGGTATAAAACACCATTTTTTAATTTGAATATGTTGCAAAACAATTTATCTGAAGGTTGTGTGACACACGCCACCAAAAACCAAAACAAATATATGGAATAATTTTGCAAGCTGGAGTGTAATTTAGTAACTTTTAGCCTACCACATTTTTTGAAAAAAAGGCGGAATAACTTATTTGCAACTCACAAGCGTTTTTATTGAAAGCAGGCAATCTATTGTGACGCACGATACATACTCTACAATGCAGCAATGAAACTACGCATACAAAATATATTTTTAGAGCAAGTCTTTTTAATCTTGTCACAAATAGAATTTACTTTTGGGTCGTTTTCAATAGCAGCAACTATTTGGGACAACTGCAAAAGTGCTGCTACCTCAAATGCACCTCAATAAATGCAAACACCGTCTTATCAAAATATATTAACTTTGTCCCGAATACAATCCAGCAAATGCAAATATTTCCACACTGAATGAAATTGTATTTGACCTAAATAAAAAGCGGCAAATTCAAAAAAAATTCTTCTTTAGATTTTATTTTTGAATACAATTTAAAAAAATTTAATAAAAAATATTCGATTGGAACCGGTAAACTTCAAGATATCTCAAAAGGACTTTAAAAATCCCTTTTTCAAAATGTTTGAACTTTTTAACTGCTTCATCGATGGAATCCACAGACTAAAATGTAAAAACTACGTCGATCATCGTAAAGCAGGTCAGCATCGTGATCGAAAAGATTCGAAAAGAGATTATATTGGGAAAACTCCGAAATTATATTTTTAACCAGTTAATGTTCTAGGTTCTTAAAAAAAAAACGAAAGTAGGACGTTCCTAAACTTGTAGTTGCTGTAAATTTTAACCGATTCGAGCCGGTACATTTCAAAATATCTCAAAACACATAGAAAAACTCAAGAAAAATAAAATTTTTCGAAGTGGTTTTTTAAGAATAAATTTTTAGTGTTTTTATTAGTTGTTTCCAAGAACAATAAGAAACAGCGCGATCGACGTAAACCGGGTGAAAATATTGCGAATGAAAAAGTGCAAAAAAGTGACTATTTTTTGGAATCTCCGAAATTGTATATCTAATCAGTTCATGTTCTTGATTTTTTTTTTATAAAAAACGAAAGAAGAGCATTTCTAAGCATTTCTTGTATTTCCTGAATATTTTAACCGATTCGAATCGCTGCATGTCAAAATAACTCCAAGCCCATAAAAAAAAACTTAGAACAACGGAATTTTCAAAGTGATTTTAAAATTATTTTCAGCGATTTCATTGATTGATGCTAATAACAATAAGAAACCACGTCGATCACCGTAAACCGGGTCAAAATCGGTTAATCCGCCTATAAAATATTGCGAATGAAAAAGTGCGAAAAAAGTGGTTATATTTTGAAATCTCCGAGATTATATATCTGATCAGTTGATGTTCTTAATTTTTTTTTTAATGAAAAATGAAAGGAGAGCTTTTCTAAGCTTGTATTTCCAGTTAATTTCAACCGATTCGAACCTATCCATTTCAAAATATTCCAGACACAGAAAAATATAGAAAAACAGCATTTTTTCAAAGTGATTTTTTAAGAATAAATTTTCAGCGATTTCATTGATGGAATCTAATAACAATAAAAAACCGCGTCAATCACCGTAAACCGGGTCGAAATCGGTTAATCCGCCTACAAAATATTCTGAACGAAAAAGTTCGAAAAAAGGGATTATTTTTTGAAACCTCTGAAATTATATATCTGATCAGTTGATGTTCATGACGGGCATTCCTTAACTTGTATTTGATGCAAATTTGAACCGATTCGAATCGGTACATTTCAAGATATCCCAAAAAATATAGAAAAACTTAGAAAACAGCATTTTTCGAAGTGATTTTTTTAGAATTAATTTTCAACGTTTTCATTAATTGATTCCAATAGCGTTTTATTATTATATTCCAATAAAATAAGAAACAACGCCGATCACTGCAAACCGGGTCAAAATCGGTTAATACGCTCGTAATATATTGTGAATTAAAATGATGAAAAAAATTTTTTTTTTTAAATGTCTGATATTATATATCCGATCTTCTGTAAAAATCGAAAACTATATCATTCAGCGTTTATCACATGGGAATCGGTTGATTTGAAAATTAAAATTATAGTGTTGTAGCTTAAAAGCCTGGGTGACGATAATTTTACGATCAAAATTACTGGGAACTTGCAGGGATGTCCTTTGGAGTCAACAGCTTTTTATATATTTTTCTTCTTATTCTTCTTTTATCTTGGACCAGCACCGAGGGGATGACCCCTACAATGCCGTGCAATGGCCAGAACTAAAAAGGAAGGGATAGTGTTAAGAGGATAGATGGGGACAGAGTAGAAGATATGAAATTTTATTGCAGCTGTTTTTTTTTTACTTCGCCGGTTAATTTTTTGCTACAGGCATCGACGAAGAGGGCTGCTGTATTATGACAGAATTTTTGAGCAGCCGTGTAGCGGGTGATCTCTCAGAAACATCAGAGATCAGACAAGAAGGCGTGAATTTTTTCACTTTTTCTAGTCACAGTTTGAAAAATTTATTTTCAAAAGGGACACTCGATTAATATCTGATCTCTACTATGGTGTGTTGAAATATCTTTTATATATATTTCTAAGATCTACAACAACATGATCAGATTCTTTTTTTAATTTGGGAAAAAAGAGTCAGCACGATCAAAATTATTTTTAAGAGTTGAAAATAACCACATATTTTGGTTTCATTTACATGCTATTGGGCAAAGAATTTGCTTACCCAGCTGAATTTTTTGAACCTTTGATTTCTTGCCACGCTGTAAAGTTCTTAAGCATCTTTACGGAAAAACTAAACTATATATGTATGCAATTCTTTTTACACAAAATTTTCCATATTAAGTGTGAGAAAAAAGGAAAATTAAAAAAGAAAGATTATTTCTTCTGTTTCTCATATGAAATAAATAAAAGAAAATAATAAAGAAATTTGTTTGCGGCAAAACTCTGTTACCTGTAACTCTTTTTTTGAATTTCCAATTGCATGTTTATGCAAGAAGCGGCAGGCACGGCAGTAGTTAAAGTGTGGGAAAATGATTTCAAGCGTAAATAGCATTAATTGTTGCAACACACCAACAACAACAGTGGGCAGAACGGCACATGTGCAGTTGCCTTCATTTAGGAACGCAAATATAATTTATTTTTATAATTTATTTAGGTACGAGTAAATTTTCACAGCACAGTGGGGCAGAACTGCGGCAAATGATGCTGGTCTTTTTTGTTGTTCGTAAATTCATTAAGATTTTTTATTTCGATTTTTAATGTATAAAAATTAAGGCTCTAGTTTTTTAAATCACTGGCCGTTAATGAAGTTTATAAGACAGCAAAAATATATTTTTTTAAAAACTTGAATTTTTTTTTCTTGTTTTTTAAGAACTTAATTGACGGAACTGACGTTCAGAAATTTTTGTTTTGCTTTGCCTATTAAAAAGTTTAACATTTTTATATTTTTATTTTAAAAATTTTTTAAATTTTATTTTGCGTGCATATGAATTTCACTAACGCAAAGTGATTTATAAAATTAGGTTCCAAATCAATCATGACCTTCATAGAAACATTTTTTTTTGTCTTCGACCAGAACTTAGACGATGGCCCCTCGCATGGATAAACGATTCATTGTGCCACAACAGGGGAAATCGTTTGTGGAAAAAAGAGTAGCGAGAGTGCCAGGATGTTGGATTTGAATCTCCTCGAGTTAAACGTAATAGGAAAGATCGCGGCAGGAAGTTCATTCCACATACGAACCGTTCGGCCAAAGAACGGATTATCTCTATAATGCGTAGAGCAGTTCATTGTCAACTCGATCACAAAAGGATGTGCCCTGTGTGAAAAGCGCGTAGCTCTTCTATAAATTTTCGGTCACAAATTCCCTATTTATTGTAGTATCAGTTGCAGAATCGTTTAAAAAGTGAAACACAATCCACGTTGCACCGAATGCTCCAGCGAGTCCACAGAGTTGGCTATCCTACTGTCAACAATGAGCTTCTTCCCTCCCTTCTGCACGCGCTCGAGTAGCTACAAAATAGATTTTAAACCTCGGGTCCGTACATGGGAGTTGTACTCCACTTTCGGTTGGATTTAGTTGTCGTATGTAGTGACGAGATCAATAGGTGTGGAACATGTCTTCCACCGTTTAATAAAACCGATACACTTGATTGCTTATTTGAGACATGAAAGATGTGCTCCCTCCATCCAGCACATAAATAAATACGGATGAGGCAGCATCATCCACCAGCAGCGTAAGCGTGAGCATGCAATACTGCGTCTTTCCAGGGTTAAAGTTAACCCTGTTCGCACGTCCTTAATGGCAGATTGACTGGAGATCACTTGTAAGTAACTCATTCATTGCTTGCCTTTTGGTATCAACATCCTACAATCTTGGCCAGCGGGGGAATGACCACGAGAGATCAATGCTGCTGCCATTTGCAGACGTATAGAAGGGTTAGAATTTTGAGAACTCTTGGGTTAAGATGGGCTAAAGTAGAAAATAGTTATTTTGTTCAGTGTATTTTTAAAAACTCTGGACTTTTTATTTTAGACTAGGAAGCTGAAAAATTGAAAAAATATGCCAAGAAAATGTAAAATTTTTTTAAAATTTTTTTTATATTTTGAACAGTTTGAACGAATTATCGATAGTAAAAAATATTTAAATATTTCATGTTATTTAAATGTATTGCACACTATGAACCATCCCAATGTGCATTAGGGAATTACTAGAAGAATAGAACGTAACCACATTTTTCAGAAAACAATTGTGAAAAAAAATATTTCATTATGAAATTTCTCAAAACTATTTCATAACAGAAAAGGAAAAGCATGGCCCAGTGATCTCGATTGATTTGGGGCCAACATATTCAGGTTTAGTTTGTTTTTCTTTTTTGTTAAGTGACAATTACTCTTCTCTTAACTGTTTATTTAATTCACAATAGATTTTGGAGTATTATTTGGACATTCAATATAATTCACAATCGATTTCAGAGTTTCGTTTTATTTATTTTGCGCAAAATGGACTTTGACGATTCTTCAAATATTATATAACTTACTTATATATATAGTTTCGATTTATAACAGGTTTATACAACCAAATTTCTACAAAAAAACTTACTTTATAAAACTTTTATTATAATTAAAATATATTAATGAATAAATACCATATAAATTTGATATTATTTAAGCTACGATCACACTTGTCAAACATTTACCCAAAAAACGTGACCACTAAACATAAAAAAAAGTGTCATGAGGCACGTGCTTTTTAAGTAGAACAGTTTTATATAGAAGTAGAATACATTATTAGTTGAAAGCACTTAACTTGATAAAAACTTGTCTGAATTGAAATATTTTTGACTAAAATTTAGTGGTCACGCTTTGTTGGACAAATATTTGCTTACATATGACTACATCTTTAATAGCCTTAAATGATACAGCCGGTCACATTCAACAGCTGAATCAAATGTGAGAACATTTTAAAACCTATTCAAACAGAGTTTTAAGAGCACAAACATATTTAAGTAGGAGTGTTCTTGTTGCACAATAATACAGAGAGTTTTTTTTTCTTGCCATGAAATATTATTTAACAAGCGTTGAAGCTGAAAGTAAAACATAACCTGCAAATATGGAACAAACACGCACACACAGCCAGAGAGCTTAAGCACGCAACAAATAAATCTATTTAAAAGTTGTAAATGTTAACAGAAATTAAAGGCTGGAGGTATTCATAAAAATTTATCAGAGGTTTATGAAGGGTTTATGTAAAAAACTTTGTGAATTATAATGAAAAGTATTATGAAAAAATTGGCGTAGAATTATAAAATCGTTGTCTAGAAGTCACTGCAAAAGTGGTAAAAATACAGAATGATTTTTTTATCATTAATTTTTTTATTTAATTTTATTTTTTTATTTAATTTTATTTTTTTATTCAATTTTATTGTTTAATTTAATTAACTTTTTTTTAATTTTGTTGTCAGATTTGGGAATATTGCTGTAACCAAAATAAGTTATTTTGCAAAATTTATATTAAATATTTTGATAGTTAATTTTCTTAAATAGTTCCTACTGTTGCCAGACCTTTAAAAGTATAAAAACTTAACGAATAAAGCGTTAACGAATGTCGTAGCGGCTTTGATATTTATACTGATATTTTTTAGCAGTTTCAAGAATATATTCTAAATATTCTACTCGTAATAAAAATTAGAATTTGAAGAAAACTTTAAAAAAGAGTTATTTGAAAATTCGAAGATTTGAATTCGAGACTGAATAACAGTTTTGGACTGAATAAAATGCTCTTCCTTGAGGTTTATTTTATTAAAATATGCAGGATGTTTTTCTACACGCTTTAGAAAGGATCAACTGCCAAAATAATTTTCATTTGCCATTCATAATCCATATAAAAACTTAATCTGCCAATCATGATGAATCGATTATCATCAAACAATTTGATCAAATTTACTTGATTTATCTTCAAATTCTGTGGAAGAAAACTGAGTCAAAATCAGATCCGCTTGTTTGTCTACTGTCGTGAATGATAAAAAATATTTTATTTAAAAAAGAAAAATTTAAAAATTAGAGTTACCGATAGGATTCGATAAACTCCATCAATCACCGCAAATCACGCGAAGAATTTTTAAGTCATTCAAAAGTTACTGCAGTTTGAAAATAAACAAAAATTAAATTATTGATAATTTTTTTCCAAAATTTACTAAAAATTCAAAATGATCATTCAGGAATTTATAGCAAGTTCCGATTGGCATTTCACTTGGCATAAGTATCAGGGAACTTTTACCCAAAATTTATTTAAAAAACTAAAGGAATTATTTCAAAATTCCACTCAAATGAATGAGAAGTTTAAACAAACTCAAAGACATAACAAAAACTCAATCAACACTTTATTTTGAAAAATATACAAAATAAGTGTTCTCGGTAGGACTCGAAAAACTGTATCGATTTTTATTACTATTGTTTTTTTGTATCAACAAACATTCAATAATGCCAGCTGCACAATGGGGCATTTCGCCAATTATTTTTTGTATCAACAAACATTCAATAATGCCAGCTGCACAATGGGTTATTTCGCCAATTGTTTTTTTTTTTTTATCAACAAACAATCAATAATACCACCTGCACAATGGGGCATTTCGCCAATGTAGCCAGACATTGCCGCTGATCACGCCAGGACTTTTTAATTCATTCAGAAGTTACTGCAGTTTAAAAATAGTGATTTATTATTTTTTGATTGAAACGCTGCCATTCAATTTCAATTGTGCTGATTCTTTTTTCCTAAAATTTATCAACAAATAAAAGTGATCATTCCTATTGGCATTTCACCAGAGCAGATCACAAGCGAACGTTGCCCCAAAACTTCCTAAAAATAACTAAGGAAATTACTCAGACTTCCACTCAAGCGAATGAGAAGTTGAAACAAACTCTATTATTCTGCATTTGCTGTCCTTTTTTACCACTGTCATCTGAAGTTGTAAGATAATATGAAAATAACAACAACAAAACTATTTTAATGCAGAAAAAACATAATTCAGAGTATTGAAAAGTTTGGCTTATTTTGCGCAGGCGCTCTTATTAAATTAATATTTTGAAGGACTTTTTAATTCGTCTATTTTATTTTAATCCTGCTGCTTCTTTTGTTCCCCAAAATTACCCTAAAAGTGTTTTATTAAACTCTTAGAAGACACGCAGAGCTAAAAATCATACAACAGAAGACAGATTCGCTTTACGATGTCGTTTAGGGACAAACTTTTTCTATTTTTTATTTAAATTTTTTCATAAAATTTATTAAAACACTATATCAGTTTTATATATTCAACTTACACAAGAGAGCACAACAGCTGTTTTCGAAAGCCGTTACACTTTTATCTTAAATTTAGTTTATTGCCTCTTGTTAAATGACCTTGAAATTTCTTAATTAGAAACTATTTTGAAACAATTGGCTTTTAAAAATTATATTAAAAAAAATATTTCTGCTCATTTTAAAAAAGATTTTGAAATTGAAAAAAAGTCGCCAAATAAAAAAAATTAATTACAAACGCCTTTTTGCGGACTGCATTTTTTTTATTATTTTCTGAAAATTTCATGGTTCAATACAAATTATTTACAATTAAATTTTTTTAATTTGCATCATAAAAATAAAATCTTTCCAAAAATTATTCTAAGAGGCCTTTCACAGAACATGAAATCGATGTGAAATCTCTATTCGTTTACCCTCGAATTCACATATTTCAGATCTTTGAAAATCGTAAAAAGTTTTTAAAAATATATAAAAAATTTTTCAACTTTTTGAACTAAAAACAGCATTCCGAAATGACAAAATCCTTGAGACTGCAGCACACGTTAAAGGATTTTATTTTCTGTCGAAAGGCGTTCTTAAATTTTCACATTTTTGCTAAGAAATGTTTGTCCCAATGTCCGGCTAGATTGGCGAAATGCCCCAATGTGCAACTGGCATTGTTGAATATATGTTGATAAAAAAAGTATAGTAATAAAAATATAGATGACATTAATTTCAAAAGGATGTGACATCACAAAGATGTACTACACTACGACCACTTTTGACGAGTTTTTGAAATAAAAATTCGAAAATAAACTGATTTCGAAAAATGTGGATCTTCCTATCGAGATCCCAGGCCGTGGGATTTGACACCTCGCAATTATTGTTTGTACAATTAATCAATTACAAGCGCCGATAAACAAATAAATGGAGCAGAAATAAACGGCCAAAGAGAACTGCGGTAACAACAGCCAGGGTGACCATCTAACCGAAATAAGTCTTAAATTCAATACAATATATTTATTTCTTTAAATTTAATTTTTTTACATGTTCCTCAGCTTCTCATTTCACTTAGTTATTTTAAGCTTGAAAAGTACTCAAACTTATACTTATTTATGTGCGCTTGTATGTGTTCAACAAAATTATTAACAGCATTTACTGTGTATCCTTTACCAGAAGGACAATTTGAATAAAATTGTATTTATCCCACACAAGTTGTTGTTAGTCAATACGGTCAGAGCACCAATTAATTGCAGAGAGTTTACGGGTGCCCATTTTTCAGAAATTTATTTGCAAGGATTATTAAATAAAAAACAGGAGCGTGCAGTCCTGCATGAAGAACATATTTTTTTTGCAACATTTAACAAAATATTTTACAAATTAAAAAGGGGGGGAAAAATAGCTGAAAACAATGAAATTACGAACAGCTAAAAGTTTGTGGGTCAGGCACGAAGGGCGTCTGATGAATTTGCCGGCAATAAGAAAGCAAGAAATTATTTGAAAAAAGCAACGTCAAAGAGTTAAAAATAAGTTTTAAAATAAATTTAAAGCAATGAACTAAATAAAATTATTAATTAAAAAAAAGCATCAACAGTTCTTTAAATGAAAAATGGAACAAAAAGCACCCTCGTGTTTTACACAATAATATTTGCATTTTGATTCATTTTGGTTTAAATTCATTTTAATACACATTTTTTAATTTTTAGTTCGATATTCTTCAAAAGTGTTTTAGCTTTTTTAGCTTTTTTAAATTCTATTTATTTTGTTATGTTCTCGTTTAAGGTGCTTTGAAAAAGTGTAAAAATATTTACACGTTATTAGGAAATAAGAACATGTCGTGTGCAATGTGGCGTATGAGTAACATTATTAATAATGAAGTAAAAATATTTACACTGAAAGACAAAAAAATTTCCTACTTGCCGGCAAAAATACTTCTTGATGTTAATGTTTTCAAACAGACAGAGTATCGTTTTCAGCAAAACTGTCATAAACGTTGTTACAATATCTTCTACATTCAGCCACGAAAAACTAAGTTGCTGTTAAGAACATCGTTAGTAAGGGATTAAATCTTTAATATTAACAATATCAATTTTTTTTTCGGTAATTAACCCTGGAATACTCACGTAAATTCTACTTAAACTTTTTTTAAATTTTTTGAATTAAAATTTTTTTTACCTTTAAATTGTTAAATCTTAATATTTTCTAGAATTCACTTTTTTAGAGATCACTTTTTTGTCAATATTTCGATATTCTGTCGATATTTTCTTCTGGACATAAATTATGACTGAAAGTTATTTAAAAAATTTATATATTAACAGAACATGTTTTCTTGGTTTTTCAAATAAAAATTTAATAGAAAAAATTTCTTTTAACTTAAAATTTTAGTGAAAAAAGTTTTTATGAAAAATATTAAAGAAATATATTTTCTGTTAAAATAATAATTTATTAAATTATTTCAATTATAATTTACGTTGTGACGAAAATATCCACAGAATATCGAAATGTTGACTGTAAACAATTTTTTATATTTTTTTATAAAACAGAGGCCACAAGCGAATTATTAAAAAAAATAATAATAACAAGTGTTTTTGTTATTGTTGCTGCACAAACATCGGCCAATGATATTAAACTTTCTCAATGGCGCTACAATTAACGCGGCACTCTTTTCAAACAGATTTAGTATTCTAAGGTTAATACGCGACCGTATTGTTTAACGGTAAGTTGCTCATATTTTTTTAATATCCACAAAAAAATTTTAATTTTAAAAAATCAGGAAGTTTTTGGTATCACGTTTTGAAAAAATCGAAGTGTTACCAGATCTCTAAGTCTTGAGGAGTTAAGAAGCTTCCCTGATTACTTCTGAGACCCCGTCCCTATGGCTGGATATGTGTTTGTGTCACCCGCATATAATTTCTTACCGATTTAAACCAAATTTAATCAAAATTATAGCTTTTCAAAAGGTTCGCCCAAGTTGGGACCGATTCGAATTGACGGACTTCGAGAAATCTCAAGAACCTAAAAATTAAAACTTATCAAAGTCTTTTTTTTTAAATATCATTCAAACGGAATTTTCTACAAACTTATCAATTCCCAGCATTAAAAAATTATATCGACCATTGCAAAGCGGGTTAAAATCGGTTAATCCGTATGTGAGTTATCGTGAACGAATAATTTGAAGAGAAGTAATTTTTTCAAACCTCTGAAATTTAAACGTCTGATCATTTTATGTTCTCGACTATTTTATAGCATTCGAAGGGTGCACAAATCGGCACTTTTTGGTTACGAATCTGGTGATTTGGAGAAGCAATTAAAAGCATTTTAGCTCGGAGAATAACACAAAAAGCAGGATCAAAATTAGCGGGAAGTTAGAGGCACGACCTTTAGGGTCAACCGTTTTCCATTTTTTCTTTTAGTCATAAATTCCATATGATTTCAAAATAATATAAAGGAAAAGCACTCAGGGGATAGTAGCTGCTGTTGCGCCGGTACAATTCCCAACGACAAACGACTTGTTGCAATGCAGACCAGGGAAAGCGGTAAGAAAGTCCTTCCAGATTAAGAGCATTGATTGGTTATTCATAACACTTATCTTGAGTTGACCGATATGCCGACATCCTCAGCAACGCTCTGAGTGTTTCCGTTCATATGCTGGGGCCCTGAGAAAGCAGTCAATATTCACATCTTCTCGACTTAAAAAAAAACAATTAAAAGTGCTATAGTCGGCTGTGTCGAATCTTATATACCCTTAACCAACGTACGTCTGACGTTACATGTATTTTTAGGTACCGATTTTGTTCTTCCTCAATTATAAAATAGTTTTAGTTTGCAAAAAAGAAAACAACGTCAGTTGCCTTTTTGGTTACTTTTGTGAATAAAAAATAAATCAATTTCCCACCCCTGGAAAGGAAATTTAGTTTTTTTTAATTTTTCTTTTATCAATGCCAATCTTCATGATGTATTAAGTGGTGTTATTTAAAAGAAACTTAAAATTTTGAAACACTTTAGTTCTTACAAGTACTACAAAAACTGAAATTTTTTAATTTTCCTTCCCTGGAAAAGAAATTCATATTGTTTTTTTTAATTTTTACTAGACAATTGAGGCTTCTCAAAGCATGAAACAGGTTCAATTTACAAACAAACAAAAAAATAATTGGTTTTTGCTATTAATTTAGCGTCGAGAAATAGTTGTAAGCTTCCCGGCTCTGGAACAGTATTTCGGATTTTTCTGAATTTCATTATAGGAAAAACTGTTTTTTTTCTATTTATTTTTATATAAAAAGATGCCCTATGGGGAAGTTTATTCTTATGCTCCCACTTTTCTCTAAACATTCTCTGGACAATGTTGCCATACACGAGAAACTTGTTCCCGATTCCTGCCATCTGGCAGCGATTTTCCTGCAGATTCTAAGATGTGAATTTAATTTTTTTTTACAATATTTAACACAAATTCTTCAAATCATTCCATTCAACAACAGAAAGGCGCTGAATATTTAAAATACTACGAATTTTTGTGACTCTCAGAGAGCAACTGGATATGCCGAATTGGTGAAAATGGCAACACCGGAGCCTGTTTGAAACACGAGTACCAACATTGAAAACAAAAGGTCTAATTGAATGTGTGTAAATCGCTAATTTTACTAATTCAACTTATTTTTAGAACAGGCATCGTACCAGGAGACTATGGCATACTTCCTTTTCTATTTTTGCAGGTTCCAAAAATTAAAATTAATTATTTTAAATTTTTTTAAACTCAATTTTAACCCTCTTCAACTTATTTATAAATTTATATAAAACTGAAATCATACGGAAACTTTTCAAACGTCCTACTTCAGGTTATTTTTTGCAAACGAATAAGTTTTTACATGTTTTTTACTCATGCGAACTCCATTTTTATTGAAAATGCCCGGTATTAATTTCATAATATTTTATGTGTTTCTTTTTTCTTCTTGTTTTTTTGTTTCCTGACAATCGCTTTGAGAGTTTAACTGGATTTTATTTAAAATAATTTTCACACAGACAATATTTGATTAAATTTGTTCATGTGGATGAGATGGTTTTTTGTTTTCAAATAAAATTTTAGTCAAATGAAAAAGTGTTCCATACGAAAATAAGGCAAAACAGCTGCCAACAGTTTTTTGCATTTAAGACCCACTGTCGGTTTTCATAAGTCGCAAGAGTTGCTCCACTTTTGATTAGTTGGCTTAGAAATTCAGATTTTAGAACTTGAGTTTTTGCTGCCACTGTTTTCATCATAAAATTGTTACGCTGCTTGTAGTAAAGCCAGAACAGCTGATCGAATGGGATCAGATAATTTATAAACGATGTCTCTTGTAGAGGTAAAACAGTTTAAGTTGGCAATATTTTTTTCACTGGCGGTCACTTTTCCAGCTCTTAAGTGATTTATTTCGGCACTTAAATATGAATAGAAGTTGTGAACATATAATTTTAAAATCACGTTTCCGTTCGAAATCCGTATCGCGCGCATTCTGTTTAGCCATGAGGCTCACTTTTGTTTCAATGGATGCCCCAATAAAGACAGCTGCCGTATATGAAATCATGATAAGATTCAAGTGAGACGCCATTACATCCAGACCAACTGACTGCATGCTTTACGGGCTTCTTTAAGGACGACGCTGGTCAGAAGGGTACAGTCAATGGTGACCGCTTTAGAGCTGTGATTACTAGCTGTTCCGTTCATCAATTGAACGGCCAGGATGAGCAGAAAATGTGGTTTCAAAGAAACGCTGCAATATGTCACTGAGATCGTGCCAAGATTGAAGGCCTCATTTCGTAACCGCATACTTTAACATTTCGGACCCCTGCATCGGCCTCCAAGATCATGCGATTTAACGCCGATAAGCTACTTTTCCGTTTTAAATTCACTAGTCTACGACAATAATCCGATACGATTTACTACTTGCAGGACAACATCCGCTACGTTATTAACGATACACGGCCATATAAGTTGAAAATGTCCTTGAAAATTGCAGCTCCAGGGTAGCCTGCACCCGAGCCAGCCGTGGCAGTTATATGCCACAAGTCATATGTAGAGCCAGAAAATAATATCTCCAATTAAGAAAATTTTATTTCTATTAAAAAAAAAATCATCTCTATTTTATTATATTTCAACGATCTATACCTCTATAAAAAACACCCTTTATTTTTTATCAATTAAGAAATAACAATATATTCTGATCCTTCTGGTATAGAAAAACCAAATGGGGCAAAGTTACTGGCATTTGTTCGCGTCTCCAAATGTCATTATAGACATGGCACAGTGGGGTCAAAAGGCGTGTTTAAAGCCCTGATACTTGCACTGACTTGGACTAGAATGGTATAAACCCTTTAAATGCTTTTGTCTTGCGGTTGAACTGAAACAACGGCGATGTTTAGTGAAAAATCGTTTCATTACAACAGTATGTAAAGGGTGTTTTTTCCATAGGCATCAAATGAGTTGACATATGATCGACCAGCGTAAGCCACGATGGCTAGAGAGTTGTTGTTTGGTGTGCCGTCTCCCCTCCGATGTTTAGACCCACCTGGAAGAGATTTTCGAAAATTCTTATGCGACGGAAAAAAGGGGTAAAAAGGGGCTGAAATCCGCATCTCTACTTCTTGAACACTACGGAAGCTACTCCCAAAATTGCAAAAGCATACAAATAGTGTTCAAAAATTACACGACACGTGTCTTGGTACTTTTTTGCTTAAATTTCTTTGAGATGTTAAAAAGGGGCAAAAACTGATTTTGGTACTTTTTTCAACTCCATTAATCTTTTAAACTATCGTACACAGCCAAACGTGTTTTGGGTATTTTATTTAAATGAAAAAAATCTCAAATATGTTTTAGAGTTTTTTGAAAATTGGCAATTTCAAGGAGAAAAATTGTACCCATTTTCGGTACTTTTATATCAATGATCCAGTACTTTTTATTTATGCAAATGAAAGTAAGTTTGACTGTCTACCGCTGGGGTTTTTAGAGCGCGAAACCGGTATCTTAATAATTCAGAAACAGCTAGAGATAAACTCAAAAACCCTAAAAGCATACGGATGCTGCCTAAGGAATACTTTACACCTGTTTGGTACTTTTCTTTAATTCCTAATTTTTATCGGTACTCTTTCGATAATGATAAAGTGCAGATGTACATGTACGTAAGAATATTTCTGACTTTCTATCACTTATTAAAATCTATTTAAAGAAATAAGTATTTGTTTGGCAAAAAGGGGACTAAAATTACCCAAAATGGTAAATACCGGAAAAAGGTACTATTTATATAATTGAAAAATCCGTGTTAAATATTTTTAACATATTTGGTATAGTTTTGAGCCTTGGCAATAAAATGGTATGTGAAATTTATTTGGTACTATTTGCAAAAGTACTTTTTTTTGTAAATAGGCACCTTGAAAAGAGTTTAAAATCCATTTTGAAAGCAGAATTTTTTTATATTTTTGGAAATGGTTTTATTTTAAATATATATTATTTTAAAAAATAGTCTTTTGAGTCATAATATCTGAAAACGTACTTTTTGGGTTTGAAAATGTTTTGGAGATGGTGCTCTTTAATAGATGTAGCCTTTGATAATAGACTTTATGAAGCGCTTTTGAGAAAATTTATTAACTTAAAACGTGCTTTTAGAAGAAGCCCACTTTTTTAATGGTACTTTTTTGACAAAGGTACTTTCTTGTAGTATACTGATTGAAAAAGGTACTTTTAAGTTAATATAGTGTTTGGAAATCTGACTTAAGATAAGAGTATACTTTTGACTATATTTTACGTTCTACACCTCTAAAAAAAACACCCTTTACTTTAGCCTTTTCACTTTCTACTTTTTATTTTTTAGTTTAATGTGCTTCGAAACCGTGTGAAAATACTCACACCTTTTGACAAGATAAGAACATGAACCACATCAACAACCTTCTATGAGAACAGTGTGGCGTATGGGTAACATTATTAATAATATTAAGTATGCGCTAGGAAGCACAGAAGAGTAGTAGTAAGCTAGTAAAACCAGTATAAAAATGTTTTTAACTGAATAACTTTTCCAAGAAGTGTTTTCCTGAAATAATATTTATTTTATAAATTTTTTTTTTTTTTTGGTAAATGAAGACCACAACAATTGTTTTTAACCAACTACTAACTTCATATTGGCTGCATATTCCAACTACATGAGAACTTAAATTGATAGCACGAGACAAGAATATTTCCGAATATAATCTGCTGCACAATTTCAGGACATTTAATTTGTTTAATATATCAGCTGCGACTTTGAATTAATCAGATCAATATTTGACCATATTTTCCAATAAATCTGGCATCACTTGTAGCTGGAATATGGTCTTCCAAGGCTTACGGAAGATAACAAAATAACTTAACAGATAAGTAGTTGAAGTATTACCGAACCGGCTGTCGAAGTCAAGTTGTCACCAAATCGGTTTTACTATAAATCGAACGTGCTGAACCTTTTTTCATTAGAACCAGCACTCAGGGGATGTGGTCCAAATATACAAAAAAACGAGTGCCGGATTCGGAAAGAAAAGGATAGTGTTGAGAGGACGGTTGAGAGAATAGAGAGTTTATTGTATCCATTTTTCGATTTTTTTATATCCCCGAATAGCGACGAAGGACGAAGGATAATGCAGCCATTCTCCTCTTTAGTCTTAAATGATGGTGGCAATCGCTGTCGGTAATCTTAAGTGACCAGGGCTTTGCCCTTCTTCTAGAGATAAGACGCCATTAACTTAGAGCTGTGCCGAACTTCATCAAACGCTCTCAAATGCTCGTTTCTGACAACAACCCCTAATCCAACCCATGTAATTTAAATAGGTTTGATTAGAGGTTGTTGTCAAAAAACGAGCGTTTGAGAGCGTTTGATGAAGTTCGGCAGTGCTCTACATTAATTAACACAATCCTGCGTTAATGCAAATCAGGGAACTTCGACATGATACTCATGACTGAGTGCAGAGTCGAACACGGCATCACCGGCTTCGTATTCTTACGTTAACTGCTTCCGCCATCAGCACACTAACGCAACTGCATCATCAGTTGAAAATTTCTTGCAGTGTATGAAATTGTTTTAAACTGTTTATTTAAATATATTTCTATAAAGGAACACAACAAAATGGCCATAATTTGTTTTAGTATTTTGCTGGAGTTTGAATTTGATTGCAGCTTAAATTGTTGACAATTTGCAGCCAAACAACAACAACAACATCGAACAATGACCGAAGGCTTTTGAAATGTTATTTTTATAATTATTATTTCCATTATTATTTGCTTGTTTGTGCTGGTTTTCGTTATTTACTCGTGTGCAATCGATGGCCGTTTGAATCACTTGCTTTGCAATCGAGCTGTTCTGATAATTAAATGGCTGCGTATTATTTGATATTTAAGGAAACGTGCCTCAAAGGATTTTATAGTGCGTAGTTTCAATTGGAATTATTGTTGGAAATATTTTTATAATCTTTAACACCAGCCGAGCGACACGTTTTGTTGTCGAGGTTTTTGTTTAGTTGCAGAAGAAATGACTGGCAATTTTGTCTCGTTTATATAGACGGCATGTGGAAATTTGAGGTTAGGAAGTAAATTAACTTAAAAACACATAATTTTTTCGGGTAAATCATGTTTTATTGGTACCGGTGTAAAGTAGAAATGTGGGAGTTAATTAAGAATATGATATCGGCTAAGTGTCCCCCTGTAACACTTCGGCACACATGCGCTGTTTTCACAAAATTTTTTAGCACATTTTGCTACAAGGCTTTGATTATCTCGTTGATGCAGCATCGAATTTCATGTCTCAGAGCGTTAGTTCTTTTTTTGTGGGTTCTTCACGTAAGCCCGTTTCCTTAAAGGGCCCTAGAGAATATAATCCAGTGGGGTTTAATCTCAAAAACTAGGAGTTCAATTGACATCGCCACAAATCACGCTCCGGGGAAATTTCTCATGCAATAACTGAATTGTTAGGCTGGCTGTGTGACTTATGGCGCCGTCTGGCTGGGACCAAAGGCCAGTGGTGCCAGCATTAGCCAATTGTGACCGCAAAAAAATGCTTATCATGGTTCGGTAGCCCAGACAATTCGCAGTGGGAGCGTTTCCTAGTTCTTCATTTTCGAAGATATACGAGCTGATGTTGCCGCCTGTTGCGAAACGGCTCCTTACGATGACTTTCTTTGGATCTAGTGGTTTGATTTTGCGAGGACTTTTTGGGGATCTTGTGAGCCCCATATAGGACAATTTTGCTTTGAAAATAGGCCTCATCACTACAGATGATTTTGTAAAAAAAAAAACGTTTTTTTCGTTCATTATTTCAAACAGCCGATTCACAAAAGCTCGACGCAAGCAATGGGGGCGGCCGTCTCTGAGTCTTGAACCAGTCGAACTTTGAAAACATTAAGATGACGTTCGTTATACAAAATGTTGCCTCTAGTGTTGTCCAATTGCTGCGAACATCGAGGAGTTGATGTGCCAGAATCATTCTCCACAATCTGCTGGGCAGCGGTCTTGTTTGTATCACTACGATCACTACGAGCGTATAGTTTTGGTCTCTTGAAAGCAACAGCACCGTGAGCCTCTTATATAGCGGTTAAATTATGCTTAACGGTCTCAGAAGGAACCTGATTACGAGGAAAAATAGCTTCAATTTTTCGAAGTGAAACTGTGATATTTTCACTATTTTTATAATAAATTTTAACAACTAAATTTTTTAATGAAAATTTCCCAACTTTTTGCTAAATAAATGTCGGAGGATGACAGCTGTGCTCTTGACATTTTAGCAGTAGCCCATTCAGTTTCTAACCTCAAATTCGCCCATAATTTATTACGTTTTTAAAAAAATGCCATAAGTAAAAAAGGATACGCCAATCAACCGCCTCCTAAAACTTTAATGTAGTTCTTGTGAACTTTGAATGGTGTACCGAATAACTGAAAATAATAAATCAAATCAAATTTTATGCCGTATTCATAAAAAAATAATGTAGACTCTATGACTGATTTAAAATATAATTTCATATGAAAACTATATATTGAAGAACACTTCACGTCTACATTATTTTCTATTAATGCTGCGACCGGCCTTTATGGCAACAGAAAAAAAATTAAGCATACGTCTACAAAAGCATACCCGGGTATGCTCATATATTTTCTTCAGTTGCTAAGTTTATTTCTATTTTGATCTGGTTTAAATTGTGTTTTAATACTGTTGGAGTTTTGTTTATATATATATATATATATATATATGTATATATATATATATATATATATATATATATATATTTATCTATTATTACAGGGTGGCGCAGGACCACAATTAGGCTTTAAAAATTTAATAACTTTTTAAATTATTTTTACTTTTTTCTATTGTTATTTCAGATTTTTGTAAACTTGGGAGATTAGAAATGGAACAATATATTTAACTCAACAGCGATCAAAACTTGTTGAGTTAAAAGTCTACGGACAGGGTTTTCATCCTTATTTTTTTTAGTGCGCCCATTTCTATTAGAAATTCCAGGATATGGGCCACGTAGAATCCAAAAACAGCTGATCAGCAACAATTACACCCACTCCAGTGTGCTGTTTGGTGGTGCTGGATATCGAACGATGCTGGAAATTATTTTGAGGCCGACTATAAAAAACTAACCAAAGTGGAAGTGCTAAAGAGATGGACCCACAGCCCACACTTTAAGAGATATGATGACTCTGTTACAGGACCTCTTTGGCGAACGCTTTATATAGAACAGAAACGATATTAATAGGGCTCCCATGTCCACCAGATTTACTAACAGCAGACAGTTTTTATTTTTTATTGGAAGGGTACCCTTTACCCGTAAATAACCAAGCGAGCATAAAAAATTAGATATGGTTATTAGATATTCTAAATAACCAAGCGAGCATAAAAGCAAAAAATTCACAATGAAGTTCAATCCACAAGACCAGGAATTCTATGAAAAAATAATGCAAAATAAACTGGAAAGAACAAGAATTTGTGAAGACAAAAATGGCCACTAATTTCAGGATAATAATTTGTCGTACTGAAAATATTCCTCTTAAAATTTTTTTTTATAAAAAAAAAATAATAATAAAAATAATTAATCACTAAATAAAAAAGTTATTAAAAATTTAAGCTCTAATGCCGGTTTGGGGGCACCCTCTAGTATATTTTTTTTTAAATATTTGTATGTTTAATTTATTAATAATTTAATGACACAGATATTTGATATAAAGATATTTTCATTTATTACATTCGACATACCCGGGTATGTACACTGTTGTCATGAGGGATTTTATCAAAAGAAGAATGGCCAAGTCCTCAGCTATTTTGAATACCATATGTTGATATAAAGTTTAACCAAAATTTTCTTTTTACTTCGATTGTATATTGAATTCCCTTTGCTTAAAAAAGAGGACAGTGCCACGCCTATAAATTATGAATACTTTCCCAACGACTTTCAACTCAACCGTTTCTTTTGATTCCTGAGGAAATCACTGAGATTGAGGGGATAACATATTTTATTATTTAAAAAAAGGGCAGTGACACGCCTACATATAGGCGTTTACATATATATATTGAAAATATTTATATTCAATTAATTATTTTCAATGTTAGTTTTCGTTGAAGTCTTTAAAAAATTGGAAAATCGGAATGGACCCGCCATTTAGAAAAAACTTTTGCATTCAACGAGTTTGACTAACAGAATTTTATTAATTAAAATTTTAATTGTAGTTCTCCTCAGATTATTTTATTTCGAGTACAACTAAAATTAGCGCTTCGAATAACGAAATATTCCTCTGGATTTTTTGTGTCATTTGAGACTTTGTTTTTTAGTTTCTATTGTCAAACAATTATTTGTTGGTTTATAATTCAATCAACAGCTTTTGCTAGAACAACGAATTTTTATGCAACACCATCAGCAACCTGGTGACCCAGTTTACAACTATTTTTCTGAACTTTTTTCAGTTGCCCAATTTACCCACACTTCCCCTCTTTGATTTACCAACCCAACCTAATGAAATTGTAAGCTTTTTATTCAAAACTTTTCACTCAATATTCGTGCAATCGTGCGATACCAACCATGTTTTTGCTTGTTTAATTAAATATATTTTAGTTGATTAAATTTAAATAAAAAATAAAACAACTCAGTTGAAATTTAACAATTCAAATTATTAAAAAAAAACTGTGAAATTATTTAAACTAAAACTAAAACTAATAAAAATTGTTGCAAAAAAAATAGATTTTACTTTTCATTAAACACTTCATGACTTTTTAAGCTTCAGGAAAAACTCGTTTATTAACTTCATCATCGTCTTCATGTTGTAAATTGGCTGGTGAAAGTGCGGTGATGCGTTGCTAATTTATGGAAAAGTATTATTTAATTAAAATTTCAAAAATAACGTCAGTTAATAAACGAGTAAATAAGCCATAAAATATTTTGTTTTGTAATCTAAAACATTAAGGACATTCAAGGAAACTTCCTTTAAAGTGGAAGATTTCAAATCACTTGAATCTCCTAAAAATGTATTATTGAAAAAGCCACGGATGCTCGACAAACGAAAAATAGGGAAAAATTGTTATTTTATATTTATTGGAAAATTTACTTGAACCTTTTTAATTAGATTTTTTTAATTATATTTATTTTTGTTTAATGTGCCTCGAAAGGGTGTAAAAATACTTACACTTTATGACAAGATAAGAACATAAGCCACACCAACAACCTTACGCGAGTGCAATGTGAAAAAAGCAGAGTTGGATTTATAAAAAAACGCTGATAACTCGAAAATACAAACGTATTGAAGCTCTGGAAGTAAATGAAAAGCAGTTCTCCTAAACAGACTTCCAATTTTTTTTTTCTCGGGAAAGAACAAGTCAACAAGAGGAATGCCCTGATTTCGTTTAACGGTCCTGCGTTTATTATTCTACGAACTTTATAAAAGATATCGAGTTTGGTAAAATTTAATAATAATTTTTAAACTCCCGGGTGGGAATTTGTGCCTGAACTATAAGTCAATAATTCGTGCATTCATAAATAATTTGCTTGTACAAACATCGACGACGTGGAATGAGTTGCAACATGTTGCATGTCTCTTAAAGATCGAGATAGAGTTGTGCCGAACTTCATCAAACACTCTCGAACGCTCGTTTTTGACAACAACTTCCAATCCAAACCATTTAAATTACATGGGTTTGATTAGAGGTTGTTGTCAAAAACGAGCGTTTGAGAGCGTTTGAGAGCGTTTGATGAAGTTCGGCACAGCTCTATTTTAAAAATCCAACTCTGCTTTTGTTTTGTGCTTCCTGGCGTATACGTGATATTAATAATAATGTCATTCATACGTTACATTGTTCTCTAGTAAAGTTGTCGGTATGTCTTACGTTCTTATCTTGTCATAAAGTGTAAGTATTTCTACACCCTTTCGAGGGACATTAAGCAAAGAAATAAAGAATTAGTTCAGTTCAAAAGATCTGAAAATAGGTTTTTTGATAAAATAGAACCAAAAATTTTAAACTAAATTTTAAAATTTATTTGAAACAAAAATAAAGCAAAAAAAGTGGGCGCGTTGTGTCCTATTTTCCGTAAAGCGAGCCCCCGACGATATATTTTTACAATAATATTTAGAGTTGGGTCAAACTTCATCAAACGCTCAGTTTTGCCAAAAACCTTTGATCAAACCCATTTAAATTACCTGGGTTTGATCAGAGGTTTTTGGCAAAAATAAGCGTTTGATCGAGTTGGACCCAACTCTAATAATATATTAATTTGGTTCAAGATTGTTTTAAACTTGATTAAAATTTTATTTTTAATTTATTTATTTCGATTTTGTAAAAATCACGGTTTTTTAAATTTAAATTTAGAGAATTGTGAATATTTTGCATCGAACTATTTATTGCAAAATGAAATTAAATCAGAGAAACACCAAAAATATTCCAAAGCGCCAGGGAATGCCAAGACCAGTTTTATATGTTCAACTTACACCCCAAAGCTTAATAACTGTTTTTGAAAGCCGCTACACTTTTATCACCAGTAGTCAAGAGTAGTTTTGCTTCTTGCCACTTGCCAGCACAATCAAGAGTATGCTGAGACACTTTTACATCCAGATAAATTGGCTGTTTGGTGAGATTTATTGGCTGATAGAATCACTAGTCCGTACTTCTTTAAAAACGACGCTGAAGGGAAGGTAACAGTCAATAGTGACCATTATAGAGATGTGATAACTGGCTGTGGTTTCAAACAGACGCTGCAACACGTCACAGAGATGGTGTCAAAATTGACTAATTAAAGGTCTCATTTTGTAACCGCATACTTTTAAATTTCAAACCCCTGAATTGGCCTCCAAGACCGTGGATTTAACGTGGCTAAACTATTTTCTGTGGCGACATGTCAAGTCGCTAATCTACGACAATAATTCCGATACGATTGATCACTTGGAGGACAACATTCGGCACCTTATTACCAATATACGGCCCTATAAGTTGAAAAAGTCCTTAAAAATTGGAGCTCCAGGATATCCTACATCCGAGCCAACCATGGCAGTCATATGTCACAAGTCATATTTATATTATAGAGCCAGAAAATTATTATCTTCAATGAGGTAAATTTCGTTTCAATTTAAAAAGAATCACCTCTGTTTTATACCGCTATAAAAAACACCTTTTATATCGGTTGTTTTTAAAAGAGTGATACAACTTTGAGTTGGCATCACTGCTTTATTTGAGCACCCACTTAACAGCTGATGGTTGCTTTTTGTTTAATTTGCTTTGGCATTTCATTATGGACCGACTTACACCAGAGCAATGCGTTCAAATTGTTGAAATTTTTAATCAAAATAAGGGTTCCATTCATTAAACTCATCCAATCTTAATTTTATTTTCCGATAAAGCCCATTTTTGGTAGAATGGGTACATAGATGAACAGAATTATCGCACTTGGAGTGAGGAGAGTCCACAAGCTTTGTTGCAAATACCATCACATCCAAAGAAAATTTTTGTTTAGAGCGCTCTATGGGCTGGCGGAGTCATTGGGCCGTATGTCTTCAAAAACGATGATGGTCAGAATGTTACTGTCAATAGTAAACGCTGTAAGAACATGATTCTAAATTTTTTCATACCTCAATTACGTGGCATTAATCCCGCTGATATGTGGTTCCAACAGGACGAAGCCACAGGCCACACAGTGGGTGCTACAATTGATTTACTCAAGGAAACTTTTGACGAAAAAATAATTTCACGAAATGGCTCAATTAATTGGCCCCAAGGTCGTGTGATTTAACTCCATCAGATTATTTTCTTTGGGGTTATGTCAAGTCACTTGTCTACGTCGATAAACCACAAACAATTGAACACCTGGAAATCAACATTCGAAGAGTTATCGGCGAGAGACGGCCGCAAATGCTGCGAAAAGATTGTGAACATTGATGTTCTAGATTTCGCCTTGTACGCGCTAGCCGTAGCGGCCACATGGCCGAAATCATATTTAAGCATTAATGTCATAAAATTTCCTATCCAACAAAGACCGTTTCATTGATATCAAAAGTATATTACTATGTTTTATTATGATTTAAACCTGTATCACTCTATAAAAAACACCTTTTATATGTAGCAGGCACTAAAAACTTTAAAGGCGAATTCGCTAAAATACCGTTGAAGCAGAGTGATTTTTAGTACAGAATTGCGTCAGTCGCTGTCAAAACTGTTTAGTAGTGACCAGCGCTGCAACTTCGTTATTCAAGAAACAGGCAGGCGACCCTGCATTAAATTCGTAATTAACGCTTTCAGCCCCCACCCACCCGTTCAGTGAATAAAAAAAATAGTTTCAGCTCCTGAATTATTATCTCCCTTAAATACTCACCAAATCTGTTGCGTTCGTTTCACGTAAAAGCTTCAAAGCGAACAATCTGAAATGAATAAAATAAGAAAACAGATTAAAACTCTGCTCAAAGTGATTGTATTAATTAAAACTATTTTTGATCAATTTGATTTATTTGGAATAAGTTGGAAAGCAAATAAAATAAGTTTCGATTGCATTATCGAGCAGCTCCATTGAAAACGTGTTTGTTACGGAAATATTATAATTAACTTTTCTTGCTAACAAGAGATAATAAATAATTTGTTGTTGTAGTTGTGCAAGTTCTACACGCACACACACCCAGATTTCTGTACATTTTATCTGTCATTGTTAAATTTATGTGATGTTGTAGCATTTCAATGTTTTAATTGCTGATTATAAATGCAATTAATCCCTTTATAAAAGGATGTAGGAAAATCAAGCATTTGGGCATTAAAAGCTTCAACTCATGAAGCACACTAAAGCCTGGTACACCTGGAGAAAAATATTGCTGTAGTGAGATTTTTAAAGCTTCACTGTAGTTATAAAATCATTAATAAAATTTTTTTCTAAAAAGTACTTTTACCTGAAAGCTTTTTTTTCCGAAGAGTAATATTTCTTATTAGTACTTTTTGTTAAAATTATATTTTTAAGAAAAGTACTTTTGGGTAAAATTACTTCTTAAGAAAAGTATATTTTGAAGAGATTACTTCTTAAGAAAAGTACTTTTTGTTAAAATTACTTTTTGTTAAAAACTACTTTTTGTTAAAATTAATTTTTAAGAAAAGTACTTCTTGAAAAGATTACTTCTTAAGAAAAGTACTTTTTGCTAAAATTACTTTTTAAGAAGAGCACTTTTTGTTAAAATTACTTGTTAAGAAAAGTACTTTTTGTTAAAATTAAATTTTTAAGAAAAGTACTTTTTGTTAAAATTACTTTTTAAGAAAAGTTCTTTTTGCTAAAATTACTTTTTAAGAAGAGTACTTTTTGTTAAAATTACTTGTTAAGAAAAGTACTTTTTGTTAAAATAACATTTTTAAGAAAAGTACTTTTTGAAAAGATTACTTCTTAAGAAAAGTACTTTTTGTTAAAATTACTTTTTTAAGAAAAGTTCTTTTTGCTAAAATTACTTTTTAAGAAGAGTACTTTTTGTTAAAATTACATTTTTAAGAAAATTACTTTTTGTTAAAATTACATTTTTAAGAAAAGTACTTTTTGTAAAAATTACTTCTTAAGAAAAGTACTTTTTGTTAAAATTAAGTAATTTTTTAAGTAATTTTTATAAAATGTACTATTTCTTGAAAGTAATTTTTATTAAAATTATTTTTGTATAAAGTAATTTTTACAAAAAGAACTTTTGCTTGGAAAGTTTTTCAAGTAAAAAAACTTTTTAAAAAATTACTCTGTACAAAAATTACTCTTTACAGAAAGTACTATTTACACAAACTATTCTTAACAAAAAATACTTTTTGCAAACAGTTATTTTTATAAAAAGTACTTTTAGGATCTATTAATCAAAAGAAAAAGTTCTTGAAAATATTACTTTTTACAAAAAGTACTCCATACAAAAAGTCTTTTGTGCAAATAGCACATTTTACTGAAAGTTCTTTTTACAAGGAGTTCTTATTTCGAAACTTGTTTTTCTCAAAAAAACACTTTTTCCAAAAAGAAAGTTTTTAAAAAGTAGATCTTAAAAATAAAATTTTCTAAAAAATTACTTTTTAAAAAAATAGTTTTTCTTAAAAAAAAACTTTCTCAAAAAGTACTTTTTAAAAATTAAGCTATTGCCGAAATTTACTTTTGTCAAAAAGTTTTTCATTTCTTTAAAAGTACGTTCTTAATAAGCACACTTTAGGAAAGTACCATTTTCAATAAAGTACTTTTAAAAAAATATGTATATATTTTTCCAAAAGCAGTTTTTATGTAGATATATTTTTTTAAAATTACAGTTTTTCAGAAAAAAAGAGAATCTTTTCATAAAGTACAT
The DNA here is from genome assembly GCA_963675445.1 of Linnaemya vulpina. Lineage (NCBI taxonomy): Eukaryota > Metazoa > Arthropoda > Insecta > Diptera > Tachinidae > Linnaemya > Linnaemya vulpina. The sequence goes on along the minus strand of OY776279.1, from coordinate 29,022,763 downwards.
TATCAAAACTTGCATCTATTAAAAGTACCATCTCCAAAAGTTCTCAAACCCAAAGAGTTCATTTTCAGAAATTATGTCTCCGATGTTTATTTTTCTTAAAAAGTGCATTTTTAAAATTTTTTCAAATAGGACTTAAACTTTTTTCAAGCTACTTATATCGAAAAGTACCTTTTTTAAAGAGTACTTTTTCAAATAGTACCACAGCGATTTCCCAAGTACCTTTTTATATTGCCAATGCCTTATATTAAACTATAAAAGTTAATAATATTTAACACGGATTTACTATATTTCAGTACAATTTTAAATTTTTAGTACCTTTTTCCCACATTTACCATTTTGGGTGTTTTTTTATAAAACTTAAAAATCGAATAAAACAGAGATGATTCTTTTTAAATAGAAACGGAGTTTATTTTATTGGATAGATAATTTTCTGACTCTATAATTTAAATATGACTTGTGGCATATGTGAGCCACAAGTAGGCTACCCTGGAGCGCCAATTTTCAAGGACATTAACTTGTATGGCCGTATATCGGTAATAACGTGACGAATGCTATCCTCCAAGTGGTCAATCGTGTCGGGATTATCGTCCTAAATTAGGGAATCTACATGTCGCTACAGGGAACAGTTTAGCGCTGCTAAATCCCATGATTTTGGAGGGCAATTAAGGGGACCTTCAATAAATAAATTTTGGCACGATCTCTGTGGCATGTTGAAGGGTCCTTTTAAAATCACATTTTCTGCTCATCCTGGCTGTTCAATTGATGAACGGAACAGCCAGTAATCACGGCTCTAAAGCGGTCACCACTAACTATACCCTTCTGACCAGCGTCGTGCTTAAAGAGCTACGGACCAGCGATTCCAGCAGCCTTCAAATCATATCAAACAGTCAGTTGGTCTCGATGTAATGGCGTCTCAATATACACTTGAGGCTTATCATGATTTCAAATACGGCAGTTTTATGTTTGCACCTCATCGATAAACAGAATTCGCGCGATACGCATTTCGAACAGAGAATGCTCAAGTTTACGTCAGTGCCTGCCTTTCGGCCCTACCTAACGGTGCTCCCAAGCAATCGAGTGAAATTAGTTGTCCACCACCACCCCTGTCACCTTCAGCGGCCATACTAGTGCAGGAAAGCATGTCATCAGCACCGAGAGGAACCAAAGTTCAAAGTCGTAAGACTTATCCAACACCAACAACACAACACGCCTTCCATAACGTCTACTGATTCGCAGCAGCCCATAGAGACTACTATCAGCTGGGTCAAAGTCCCAGCATACCATCTCAGCATACATCTCTCCCAGCGACCCTTGATATTAAACCACAACCACCACGTGGACTCAGTGAAGAGACCTCAACCAATATCTGGCCACAGAATCAACCAAAGTCTCACCTGTGGGACTCAACCAGATCCCGTGGCACCAGTGTAAGGAAACTGGTTAAGCCTCTCAGGTCAAACCAATATAGGTTTGTAACCTACTATTCAGTTTTGATCCTTTTTAATGGCGGGACCCAGGAATCCTTCCACCTGCATTTCTCATCTTCTCCCCAGAAAGCACTGCAACAAGGCGTTACGACTGACCAAGTTGCTTATTGTGCCCCCGGGGGGACGCATTTCGAACAGAAACACGATTTTCAATATATATTTTCACAACTTCTATTCATGTTTAAATGCCGAACTAAATCACTTGAGAGCTGGAAAAATGGCCGCCAATAAAAAACGTGCTGCCAACTAAAACTGTTTTACCTCTATAAGAAACATCGTTTATAAATTATGTGATCCTATTCGATCAGCTGTTGAGGCATAAATCTGCATTTTGATTACAGGCAGCGTAATAATTTTATGATGGAAAATCCGCAGCAACTCCGCAACTCTGCATTTCTGAGATAAATAGTCTAAATTTGAGCCACTGTAGCGACTTATGAAAGCTTGCAATTAGTCTTTTTTTTCTAAAAATTAATGCTACATTTTTCACACTTTTTAATAAAAAAATTTCCACATTTTGTCATTTAAAAATATGAAATTTTTTTTAGAAATTTATTTAAAATCTGTTACGAAAAGTTATTTTTGCTATAAAACTCCTCTTAACTGAAACTTTTTAGAAAAAAAAGGGGAAAAATGTTACATCTTTTCCAGAAAAGAACACACTATTTAAGTTTTATGCATCCACAAACACTAGATTTAAGTGCCCACAATCAGTTCATATTATTTTCATTCGCATTTAATCGATTTAAATTTATAGAACTTTTGATACAACCAGGAAATATTTATTTAAGGAGTTTAAGAAAATTTTAGTTTGCCCTCACACACACACACACACACACATGCGTAAATATACACATATTTTGTTGTAATTAATATTCAATTCAAACTTCAAATAATATCAACTTGACGTTAAAATTTACAAAACCGAGTCTGTTTGAGGGGTGTTTGTTTGTTTGTTGTTATTTTATCTAAATATTTGGTGTGTGTTTCAAATTCTTGAACAACATCTTCGGCGTACGCTTATTTGGGAGAATTCAAAGATTTGTGTGGAAATATTATTGCACACAAACACACGCCGCCAAACATGTGTTTGTTATGTGTTAAGAATGTATTGAATTACTGCCAGCATTCTTTGTGGCTGCGGTGTACACATTTTCCTAATTCTGAAAATATCTGATGTCATAAATTAAAAAGGGGTGGCTGTGAAACTTAAATATATGAAATAGTTGTTCTATCTTTCTTTTTGCCAGCAGCAGTTTCAAGGAAAAGTTTCAACATCATTAAATATTTAAAGATCGTAAAAAGTAGATTTAAATGTCTCCAGTTTCCTGGCAAATACACACTCAAACACACACACACATACACACACATTTTCATTTGTATTGCATATACTAGAGCGTATATAAACATATTCAACTTAAGCACATAATAAATTTATAAAACCTTCGAGTTATTTACTTTAAACATACACGAAATAATATCTTTTGTGAACGTTTAAGCATCTTTGGGATTGTTAAATACATGCGTGTGCGAGAGAGAGAGAAAGAGCGAGAGAGAATCGTTATTATGTTAATAACGATGATGACGATGATGCTGATGTAGCGAGTAAATATCTAGAAACCATTTGAAATTCATATAAATTCTTTATGTTTATACGACAAAAAATGAGCAGCCATAGTTTAGGAAAATTTACTAGTGAATTGAATTTGAAAGAAAGAAAAAAAGCAGTCTCACATTTTCCTTTTGCTGTTAGTTTTCCTTTCAAATCCTTTGCAGCATGTTGGCTCTAACAACCTTTTCTGTTTTGCAAAAAATGTATTCAGTTTGAACTTTTTGTTGGCCTCCAAAAATCCTAAGGGTTTGCGTTTGTTTTGAAAAGATTTTTGTTGAAGGATTTACTTTCTCATAAAATTGCAAAAACAAAAATAAGTAAATAAAATATTATTGGATTTAAGTTCAAGTCAGATGGAGCAATTCTTTAACAGCACGTGGCTAAAGAGGGATCAACTTGTAACACAAGAATTATTACCGTCAATGATCCATGTGGTCTTTAGGGAGCGGAAAACCATTATGGAATTAAATTTTATTTCACAAACTTCAAGTATTATTTTTCATATTTTCATTAATAAAAAAAATATTGTTATACTTTGGCTCTAAACTTCATGATAGAGTGAGTGTTGCCATTGTCTAATAAACGGACATGTCACAGACGTCATTTTTCCATTCCGCAACAATATATTTTTGGTGTATCAGATTACTGATGAATAAACCCACTAATTTTAATTCAAATGTATAGAATGTTACCAAAAACTCTTCGTTTACTTTTGTATAACTCAGGACTTATTTGCAAACTATTGCAAATTTTATTCATGTCAATTATTTTCGAAAATAATATTTCAATTATTTGAATACAGATGTATTGAACGTTACCAATGTTGGCCTCTTTTGCTACATGCATAATTGATTTATTAAAACGTTCTTCACATCAATTAATTTGAATTCAATTGTCCACTTAAAATTACAATTAAAATTTATTGAACGTTACCAAAATATTTTAACTTTCTTTCTACATATTTCAGGACTTATTTCCGACTTTTCAGATTTAATTTGTATTTAAATTGCCCACTTATTGCGAATCATATGTATCAAACGTTACCAACACATTTAAATAGATTTTTTTTAATTCCGAAATTAGTTTTATATTATTGAAAAGTTGTTCACATCAATTAATTTGAACTCAATTACCTACTTATTTGATTTAAAATGTATTGAACGTTGCCAAAATATTTTAATTTTCTTCGTGCATAGTTCATGACTTATTTTCTACCTTTCAGATCGTAACTCATGTAATTTGATTAATAATTTAATTACTCCCTTATTGCAATTTGTCTGTATCGAACGTTACCAACCCATGTAATTAAATTTTTTTTAATTCCGAAATTAGTTTTATATTATGGAAAAGTTCTTCATATCAATTAATTTGAATTCAGTCCCCGTTTATTCCGATTATAGTATTGAACGTTTTAATTGGGTTTTTAATATTTAAGGCTTTACTTTCAAACTATTTAATAATTATTTATTTATGTCATATATTTATTACCAGCTTATAACAATATATATTGAACGTTACCAAAAAATTTTATGTTGTTTTGACATATTTAAAGACTTATTTTCAACTTAGTCAATCCTTATTAATGTAATTTATTTTGAACTCAATCACCCACTAATTTTAATTCATATGTATTGAACGTTACCAACTGATTTTAGATGATTTTCAGATTTATTATTATGCTACTAGAAACATTTTAATGTTAATTATTGTACACAATATTTCTCAATTATTTTAATTAATATGTATTGAACGTTACCAGCAGATTTTATGCTGTTTTTGCATATTTCAAGACTTATTTTCGACATGTTCAATTATTATTCATCTTATTTATTTTGAATCCAATTGCCCACTAAAATTAATTCATGTGTATTGAGTGTTACCAACATATTTAGAAGATTATCGTATTTATTATTATGTTATTAGCAAAATATTAATGTTAATTATTTGCAACAAAATTTTTCAATTATATTAATTAATATGTATTGAACGTTACCAACAGTTTTTGTGATGTTTCTGCGAATTTCAATATTTATTTCAAACCTATGATATTCATGTCAGTTATTTCTAATTTTATCACTCTTTTATTTTAATTGAAATATATTGAAATATATTTTAGGTGATTTCTGGATAATTTCCGATTTTTTATCATGCTAATAGCAAAATATTCATGTCAATTATTTTTAGTATACTTTCTCAATTAATTGAATTGCAATGTATTGAACGTTACCAACAAATTTTAACTAGCTATTGCATATTCAAGGACTTATTTTCCGTCTATTGGATGGTTGTTCGTGTTATTTATTTTTAATTCAGCATCTCACTTACTTTAACCAACATGTACACATTTTAATTAATTTCTTAATTGCATGTTTATTATTAAACTGTTGGCATCTTATCATGTTATTGGCTTTTAACTCCATTACTGACTTATTTTAATTACAAAATATTGAACGTTACCAACAGGTCTTGCCTACTTTTCTTCATTATTTATTTTTTAAATATTAGCAGCAAATTATCGTTGTCAACTATTTAAAAAATAATTTCTCATTTACGTTAATTTATATGTATTGAACGTTACTATCAGATTTTAGTTGTTTATTACTAACATAGTATTTGTTACCGGGTCATAGGGGCGTTGTTCTTTTTAATTATTTTTTATTTGATTTTTTAGTTACTCTAAATGAAATGTATTGAACGTTACGAGCAGATTTTTATTGTTTTTTGTGTACTTAAGGATTTATATTGGAACTATTGGAATTTTGTTCATGTCCCAATTATTTTTAAGCTAATTTTCTGTAGTTTTTTTCTATCAATTTCTCAATTATCTTTGTTCGAATGTATTGAACGTTATCTTATAATAAATTTTTATTGATTATTAATATTATTTCAAAGGATTATTTTTAATTTAATTCCTAAATGATATATCGTTGGAAAAACAATGAAATGCACTCATACATGTATTGAGCGTTACTTGGGCAGCCATAAATATTCGTTTCGACACTCCAATAATATTCCAAATATTTATTTCTATTTTTTTCATAATTTATTTTCAAATCAAAATGTTACACATTCAACCACTTTATCTCTGTCAGCCCAAAGAAGCCATGTTGTACATTTACATATACACTTACAAACGAGTATAATGAAGTCATTACCAATACACATACAGCCCAATATTTTGTTTTAATTGCTTATCCTTTTACCACTCCGAAATGGTTTTGTTGTCCACAATACAGTGAAAAAAATATTTGTTACAACAAAATTATTCGATACATCAAATGATTGTGTGTATTTCTGTTTGATTTTTGTAATTGAGTTGCAGCAAACATGTACATCGACATCAACAGTTGCATGGAACCAATCATTTCGGTACAAGTTAAACATGTTATTAAATTAGGCTGTTGAAACATTTCCATTTTCCCAATTATCTAAATATCAGGCTGCAGACTTTGGAAGAGTCAATGACATTTGATATGCTGGATGAAATGTTTTGTATGACAGGATATAAAAAACAAGGAGAGGGAGCCTTAAAAATTCAGTATTACAACATTGAGATTTCAGTTTTTGTAATAATTTTTCATAAGCCAAATTTATTTTTCAACAATATTTCTCAAATGATGTTCATTGAAAAGGAGAAGATGAAGAAGCAAAAGAAGAAGTTAGCAATCACACACTTTCTCACATATTTATTTTCCTAGAGAAGTTTACTAGAGTCGTATAATACAATTTCATCGAACTTTAAATTTTTTTCTATTTGCTTTTCAAGATATTTCTGTTTGAATGTGACTGCACATGAATACTCGAATGTATGTGTGAAGTTACTCCATATACATACAGTGCACAACATAAGTGTGTCATATATCAAATATTCTCTCAGCTCGCATTGACTCTCTTAAAATAAGTTTCTAATAATTTTCTCTGGATTCACATCAACAAAAAATCGAGCTTTAAATAAGAATTTAATATTATTTATCTGATCTGTTTTCACATCCATTTTTGTTAATACATTTTTTGTAACAAATTTAGTTGAAGTTAATGACTTTGAACGGTCTATTCGATTCTAATTATATATAAACTTTGAACATCCCGTTTAAGGATGTTCTTAATTCTCAGGTCAAGCATATAAGATTTTGAGAGGTTTACTATAGTTATTACACGCTTTAACAATAATATTTTCAAAAAGTAAATTTTTTTAAATATACTTATTTCAAATATAAAAAGTACTTTTTTCAAAGAGTACTTATTTTAAAAAGTACTTTTTTCAAAAAGTACTTCTTTCAAAAAGTTCTTTTTCCAAAAAGTAAAAGATATCTTTTTCCAACTATAACTTTTTTTCAAAACTAGATTTTCTCAAAGATATCTTATACCAAAAGATACTTAATGAAAAAATTATTTTTTTCAAAATAGTACTTTTGCCTTATATAAAGTTTTTCAAAAATAACTTCTCCTAAAAAATACCTTTTTCCACGGGGTACTTAATGCAGAAAAATAATTTTCGAAAAAGTACTTTCTCCTCAAATAACATTATCCAAAAGAAATTTTCCCAAAAAGTACTTTTCTAAGAAGTACTTTATGCAAAAAATACGTTGTTCCAAAAATAGTTTTTCCGAAAAATGCCGTTTTCAAAAAATAACTTTTCCAAAAGAAGCTTTTTCAATAAGTACTTTACCCGAGTTATTTATGCAAAAATTTAGTTTCCTGAAAAGTACTTTTAACTAAATTAATTTTTCCTAAAAAAACCTTTTTCCGAAATGGAATTTTTCCAAGGACTACTTTATGCAGCAATACATTTATCCAAAAAGTACTTTTCTAAGGAGTATTTTATGCAAAAAAAAAATGTTTTTCCAGAAATAAATTTTTCCGTAAAATGTCTTTTTCAAAAAAGAATTTTTCCAAAGGCGGCTTTTTCAGGAGTTGTTAATGCAAATATTTAGTCTTCTGAAAAGTACTTGCTCAGAAAAAAACTTCATGAAAATATAACTTTTCCCAAATAGAACTTATTCCAAAAGGTACTTTTTTCCAAAGAGTACTTTATGAAAAAAAAATTTTTTTTTTTTTTTAAGAGTGCTTTTTTGGTATATAACTTTTTTCAAATTAACTTTTTCTGACAACCTTTTTCCGTACAGGACTTTATTCAGTTCTTTATGCAGATATAAATTTTTCCAAAAAGAAATTTTTCCTAAAACAGCTTTATCCCAAATAAATTTTCCCAAAAAGGAACTTTTTCCAAAAAATACTTTTCCTAAAAGTTTTTTTTTTTGAAAAAATTAATTTTTCTAAAAACGGCCTTTTTCAAAAAAAGTTTTGTCCAAAAATTACTTTAACAAAAAAGTAGCTTTTGCAAAAGTTTCAAAAAGCACTGGTTAAAATACGTACTTTTTTGTATAAATTACTTTTTTAAAATTAACTTTTCCAACAAAATTCTTTTATTTTCAATAAGTACTTTTTCACAAATAACATTTTCAAAATAAAAAACTTTTTCCAAAAGATACTTTTTCCAAAGAGTACTTTATGAAAAAAATACTTATTTCAAAGGTACTTTTTGTGCATATAACTTATTTCAAAAATAGAATTTTCCTAAAAAAACATTTTCCAAGGAGTACTTTATGCAAAAGTACCTTTTTTCAATATGTAATTTTTCCAAAAATTATTTAAAAAAATTCCCGACGAAGGTTTCGCAAAAACAACTTTTGCCGAAAAGAACTTTTTCCGAGAAGAACTTTTTACAAAAACTACTTATTCCGAAATGTACTTTTTACACTAAATCCTAAGTCCTGAAATCAGTTTTAAAATCAGTATCTATTTTTAATAGCACGTTTTCAAAAATTATATTTTGGGAAAGTACTTTTTTCATAAAGTACCTTTTGATATACATATATACTTTTTTCCAAGAGCAGCATTTCTGTAAAAGCTTTTCTGGAAATAGGTTTTGAAATTTTTCTAGAGAGTAGCTTTCAAGTACGTCTTAAGAACGTGCATTCATTAAAGCATGCCATCTTCCTAAAAACTTTTTAAACCCTAAAAGTACCTTTTCAGATAATATGTTTTTGAAATTAGAGTTATAAAAATTATATTTTCAAAATGTTGTTATTTACATAAATATTATTTTACACAAGTAAATACGATTTACAAAAAAGTGCTTTTTACATATTTAAGTTCAAAAAAGTACTTATTTCGAAAAGTCCCTTATTCGAAGATTTCCTTTTTTTCTCAAATAGTACCAAATTAATTTTACAAGTACCTCTTTATTGTCAATGCTCAATACTGCATTATATGAATTAATTACAATTAAGCACAGATTTAAAATATTTGAATTTAATCTATTAAATTGTGGAATTTTATATTTTTAGTACGATTTACCCGTATTTGAAATTTTGGGTACCTGCATCCCTTTTCCCCCTGTATATTGAATATTCAAACCAACATTAACAAATAATACTTCATTCAAATTTAATAACTCCTGCGGCATGAATTGAATTTAAAGAATTAATTGAATAAAAACAAACAATTCAATTAAAAGCTACAACAATTTTTATGTCACTCCAGAATTTCCCTTTCGCATTATCTCTGTTAAATTTTTTTATCGCAACTTTTGAAGCAAATCTTTTAGGGTTTCCTTGTCTCAAATCCAAATCTGCAAATAACCTGAATGTTCGAATTAGTTCCAAATGATTTAAATATTTTTAAAGTTAATTCCTATTGGAATCTACTGTTAACATGACGATTAATTATTTCCTTTTATTTTCTTTTATTTCTTTTTCCATTTCGCACACGCAATTCCAACAACAGCACGTTGTTTGCCAAAACCTACACAGAAATATATTCTCTTGAATGAACGCGAAAACAATAGAAAGAAAAAAGAACGGGAAACATAAGAAAAACTATAGAAAACAAAAGCAATAAAAACACAAAACATAAACAAGCAAAAGGTTAATCACCTCCAGAGGCCGACATTAGAAAAAAAAAATAATAATAATAAAAAATGTTTGTTCTAATACAACAACAGTGGATACAAGGAACACCATTAAAGAGAAAACAACAATTACAAAAAAAATCTACTATTCCACGACTCTTTGGGGATTTACTTTTACACGCACACACACTCACATAAACATACAAAAGCGAATCCATTCATTTTGACTCATTCACACAATTTTCGCACTCTTAAGAAAGCGGTTGCTGAATTAATGAATTGAAGCAACTTTTTTATGCGGACGAGTATTGAAAGCGACATTTCAAAGCCTTTTCAGGCTGACTTCCTACCAGACTTTTTAGTAAAACACAAGGTTGATTTTTGGTAAAAAGAGTTGACTGAAAATATTCGCATAGTATTTATCAATACATTCACCTGAAAGTTTCTACTTAATGGATAGAAAAATTAAGGAGATTTAATTCTAAAATGCCCATAATACCCCAAGAAATTTTCAATATCCCAATAACTAGTCATAAGTAAAAGTAGACATGAGTAGTGTAGGGGTTTTTCAAAACAGCTGTACTGCTTGATGTTAATTGTTCTTTGAAAGATTCATCGGGGCTTTCGTAACTTAATTTTTAATTCAATCACCCAATTATTTCAATTGAAATGTATTGAACGTTACCAAAAGATTTAGCTTGAAATTTTTTTTAATAACGCAATTTATTTTATATTATTAAAACGTTCTTCATGCCCTTTATTTTTAGTTGAATGGCGCATTTATTTCATTTCAAATGTATTGAATGTTACCAACAGATTTTGTTTGATATTTGTTTAATAACGGAAATTATTTTATATTATTAAAACGTTCTTCATGCCCTTTATTTTTAGTTTATTTAATCACTTATTTTATTTTAAATGTATTGAACGTTACCAATAGATTTTAGTTTATTTTTGGCAATTTTAAGATTTATTATTAAACTACTAGGATGTTGTTCCTGGATATTATTTTCAATAAAGACTCCCAATAATTTAAATAAAATGTATTGAATGTTACCAAAAGTTTTTTTTTTATTTCTAACTATTTCAAGATTTATTATCAAACAATTAGAACGCTTTAATGGCAATTTTTTTCAATAAAGTTTCTCACTTATTTTAACTTATAAATGTTGAACGTTACCAACAGATTTCAGTTCACTTCTGGCTAATTTAAAATTTATTATTTATTGGCAAAATATTTAAGTTAATTATTTTAAATACAATTTCGCAATTATTTTAATTAATACCAAGAGATTGAACGTTACCAAGAGATTTTATTATGTTTTCGCATATTTCAAGCCTTATTTCCAACTTATGAGATAATTATTCATGTCACTTATTTTTAATTCAATTACTAATTGATATTATTTCAAATTTGTTGAACGTTACCAACAAATTTTGGCTAGTTTTTGTTTAATAACACAATTTATTTTTTATTCTTACAACGTTCTTCATTCCCTTTATTTTTAGTTGAATTATTCATTAATTTTATTTCAAATGTATTAAGCGTTACCAATAAATTTTAGTTTATTTCTGGCAATTCCAAGATTTATTATTAAACTCTTAGAATGTTGCTCCTGAAAATTACTTTCTAAATTGTTTAAATGAATATGTATTGAACGTTACCAGCGTTTTGGCTTTGAATATTTCAGAAGTTATCTTTACCCAATTAAATCGTTATTTATGCCATTTATTCTTAGTTCAATTGCTCACTTGTTTTAATCCAAATGTATTGAACGTTACCACCAGGAATCAGTTGATTTCTGACTAATTTTAGATTTATTATTAAACTATTAAGATGTTGTTCATGGCAATTATTTTCAATATAGATTCTCAATAATTCTATAAAAAATGTATTGAACGTTACCAGAAGATTTTAAGTGGTTGTGGCATGTTTCGGAACTCATTTTCAACCTATTGGATTCTTATTCATGTCATTTATTCTTAATTTACTTATTTTAATTCAAAATATATTGAACGTTACCAACAAATTTTAATTGACTTTCGATTAACTCAAGATTTATTATTAAGCCAAAAGAACGCTTTATATAATTTCTTATTTATTTTAATTCAAATGTATTGAGCGTTACTAACAGATTTTATTTTTATATCAGGGCTTATTTTGAAATCTATTTCACTGTTCTTCATGTATTTTCTTTTAAATACAATCACTCTCTTATTTCTACTCAAATGTATTGAACGTTACCAACAGGCTTTGGTTGATTTCTGGATAATTCAAAATATATTATTAACTATTGGAAAGTTGTTCAATAAATAAAATTTCTCCATTATTTTGATTTCCATGTACTGAACGTTACTGATAAGTTTTAGTTGATTTCTAGCTAATTTAAGATTTGTTATTACAATTTTAGCACGTTGTTCACGTCAATTACTTTTAATATTGTTTCTTAGTTATTTTACTCAAAATGTATTGAATGTTACCAAAAGATTTCAACTGGTTTATGTATAGATCGGGACTTATTTTAAAACTATTGATATTGATTATTATCAATGAAATTTCTCAAATATTTTAATATTCTTGTATTGAACGTTACTTATAAAGTTTAGTTAATATCTGAGTAGTTCAATTCAAATCTTTTTGTTTTATTTATTTCAATTTTCTTATTTATAAACTAAAATTGTAAAATATTTAATATAAAAAAAAAATCCAATTGCCTTTCTTTTAATGGCATGAGCTTCACACACACTCTGTAATTATCAGGATAAAAGGATAAGAGAGAATATTATCGGCTCAACGAGATTCTTTTCTTTTGCAATTTATTGCTGCTTTCACACAGCGCAAATTTAATTCCGAAGTCCTTAAATGATAAAGAACGAAGTCGTGCAAGTGAATAAATAAAACAACTCGAGTGTGTATTCCTACTCCACAATACGACTAGTGAAATTTGATGTACAACAAATCTGTAAGAGTGTGCACACATGCACATGAACACACACAGGCACACACACACTTACATACTTTAATATAAATTTAAAATATTTTGCAATAAATTTCTTGCTGCCAGGCAGGCTGCTCTTCTGTTGCCAGTTATGGCCGAGAAAACAATTTCCAACATTTGCAATTTATTTCTTATTTTTCTGATCACATTTTTCTTTCATCCGATTTAACAATATTGACCATTTAAAATGGCCAGAGCGCAACAGCAATAATAATAAAATTAATATTATTAATGTTAATTTATTATTTATAATTTTCTTTTTTATTGCGATGGATTTTCTTGCTTAACGAAAACATTAAACAAGATTTAAGTCACCGAGTGCTTATGAGTGTTATTTTAAGCCATAAATTATTTATTTGTGTCAATAAAACAAAACAAAGAAGAAGAGAAAGCGAAAATGACAACAACAATTAAAATGTTAAAAAGCAAAAATTTTTTATTCAAACAAATACCCGGTTGGAAATGCACAGCGGGGGACACGAATTATGTAATTCGAGGGCAAAAATACTTTCCTTAATGGGATTTTCGATTATTTGTTATGCACCAGAGTGGGAAACATTTTGCAATTATTTAAATTAAAAATGAATTTTCGCAACATCTTCCGTTTCCATAAGGATCAGTTATTAGAAATATCAAGAGTTTCATTATTTTCTAAATAATCCATTAATACTTATTTAATAGAAAGAAAGTAATTGTTCTCATTTGACCATCTATTACAGAACATAATCGATTATTATTAATCTTTCGAAATCAGTTCAATAGCATTGAAATTAATTCGATATCAATTTCAATACAAATTGAAATTATATATTTTTATTTCATAGTTAGGACCGATTTCCGAGCGCTTTTGTACACGTAAAGAATGTCAATTTTTTAAACTGTTTAATTTTAAATGTGTGCTGATTCTTTTTTCCCAAAATCTTAATAAATAATTGAAGTCCATTTAACCGACTGAACGTCTCACTCGAATCCGACTGAATCTCTCTCGAATATAAAATTTTCTAATAAACACAAAAAAGCTCCGCGTAACAGAAAATTACGTCCCATATTTTTTATAAAATATGTTTTTTTTTACTACAAAACAGGCAATAAAATCTTTATTCTCATATTCATAAAATAAATATCTTGGGTTTGAAATCTATTTAAAAAAATTGTATGACAAATTTTTAATAAAATATATTTCCAAATCGTTTGAAATATTCAGCCTGATTACGGTTGGCGTTTTGTGCTGTCAGATGCGACAATTTGTAAAAGATTAAAGACAAAATGTTGAATTGCAAATTGTCGAACTCGCAGGCGAAAAACGCCAACCGCAATCAGGCTAAGTATTTCAAACGATTTGGAAATATATTTTATTCAAAACTTTTCATACAATATTTTTTTCAAATAGATTTCAAATGATTATGAAGTTTTTCGAATTATTTTTTTTTCACATTAAAGTTTCCTTGTCATAAGTGGTGAAAGACAATCGAGAACACGGACTGATCAGATATACAATTTCGGAATTTTAAAAATATGATAATTTTTTCCCAACTTTTTCACTTATAATATCCCACCAACGGATTATCCGATTTTGACCCGATTTATGGTGATCGGCACGGAGTCGACCGATGAAAACGTTGAAAAGTTATTCTAAAAAAAAACATTAAAAAATTTTTTTTTCAAAGTTTGTTGGCTACACATTGAAAATGACCGGTTCGAATCGGTTTGAATTAGAAAAAAATATCTTTTTCCTTTCAGGATATCTGACGAGCGGATCAAGCGATTTACACGATTTAGAGATGGAAGTAAGATTTGATTAGTTTGTGGAATCGATAGGTGAAGCTGTTTGAAAGAGGTTCTAAGATAACCTTCAAAAATTCCTATTTTGCCAAGATTTTTTGGAATATCTTGGAATCGAGCAGCTTGAATTGGTTCCAATTCACAAAAATGTAAGTCCAGGAACGTTTTTCAAAACGCTACCATATTTGCTCCGATTCAACTCTGCCGTTCGAAAGTATAAGATCTCAAACTTACACACACACATGCACACACGTGCACACAAAGCCAGACATAGTGACGGGCTCTCACAGTAGTCCCGGCGAATTTCTAGGACCTCAAGCCATAAAGATCTGAAGAGAACTATACATTTTAACAACGTGCTAAAACCAATAACTTTCTGATTTAAAAATAAATCAAAATTTTTCTAGCGGGAAGTTAAAAAAATATCTAAAGAATTATTTCGCTGCCGATAAATTGCAAAACATCGACACTGGAGGTTATAGAAGAGGCTACAAAAAAGTGGAATAAAGTTTATTTGCTCAATTTACAATCCTTCTGGTACCGTTTATCGTTGAATTGGAAAAAAAAACGATTTGAAACAATATTTCCAAAAAAAAAAATTATTTGGGCTATTCACACTGTGGTGGTAAAGTCATAAAATAATAGCACGAAATATATGACTAGTGTGAACAAAGCGTCCTAACTTAATCTTTTAAATGAATTTATCTCAAAAAATAAAACAGCTGCTATGTTGATATCATCTGAATACATTTTTAATGGCAGTTGCAAAAGGAAAAGACTTTCAGAGGCCGCCAGTGGCACAAGTTAAACGCAAGCAAATTTTCAATTGCATTTTTTTACTTATTTCTCTTTTATTTATTTTGATGTTATAAAATGTGATTTAATGTGCAGACATAAAGTTATGAATAATTTGTTGCCATTTTTATTGATGAATTATATAAAAGCAACGGCGGCAAACATTAACTATCACCGTCTCTCTAAAAGAGTTTCAAACTTTCGACTCAGATTTGTAGAGCCTTTTTATGGCAAATAACAACATCCAAGAAAGAGTGCTGCATTATTTTATGACTTCTTTGCATGCTGCACAGCAACAACTAATTTAAACTGGGCTAATTAATTATGACTTTATGACAATACAACTAAATAGCACACAATGCGAATACCCCATATATGTCTTAAATGCTTTTATTTTGATAGTGAAAGACAGGGAGAAGAGAGAGGGAGAGAGAGAGAGAGAGAGCGAAGGAGGGAGAATTTATTTGAAAAAAACAATTTTTGAAGTTTTTCTCACGAACGGATTACAAAATTTTGAACCGGTTGATCGACGCGGTTTATTGTTAAAAGTTAAATAAATTGTGGAATCGATCGGTGCACCCGCTGAGAAGTTATTGAAAAAAAAAATTTATAAAAATATTTAAGATAATAATATCGAGCTTTAGGCTTGTTTGTTCTTCAGGATAATAAAAAAGATTAACAATTAATAATAACAATTTTTTAAATGTTTAAATTTAAATATTTTTGTTGTTTTGTTTTTTTAAATATTGAAAATGAATGACAAAATTTTCTATATTTTCTATACATATTAAAAACATTTCAAAATATTGAAAATATTTCAAAATATTGAAAACATTTTTTCCTTTTTGCTAAGTTTTTTTAAATATCTTGAATTTTACCGGTTCGAATCGGTTCCATTTCACAGCAAATCAAAGTTGGAATGTGTTCTTCAGAATGCTAGCAGTTTACAACATATTTACACACATTCTTACACACATACATACGCACACATACACATACAGATATATTGACGGGCTCTCGGAAGTAGTCAGGGAAGCTTCCTGGGATCTCAAAACGTCGAGATCTGTTGAGAACTCGAGTTTTTCAAAACGGTGTACAACCACGAACTTCCTGATTTGAAATTGTCTTTTAATACACAACTTTAAACGATATAACGATGGGTATGAATTCACCCATTATGTTCTTAATTAATTCAGGTTTTATAGAAAAATTTCAAAAGTACCAAATTTTTTATTCGAAACTGGTTTCACTTATCCGTTATTAACTTTATTAAAATCATTCACAATTTTATTCCCACTCGACTGCAATTATTTTATCACTAACAACAGAGTGTAAAATTATACTTGGAATGAAATTGTTTTAATTCCACATTTTCAGACATGCCTACTAATTATCGAAGGTAAACAAAGTTTCACAGATATTTGAAGAGATAAGGAATATAAACTTAAAAAATTGCTAAAACCAAAACTTTTGCCAGCTGTCAGTTGTGTAACCCGTAGCACTTGACATTCTTCCCTTGAGATTGTTGGTGGGTTGCCGATATCAACCACCTTTTCCACAAGGGAGTGCCATATTAACGCTTCCAAATAACCACACAACTATTTAAAAATAACTTCATTTTTTAAGCAGACATCACCATGGTTGCCAACATATTTTTTTATCACTTGGCCCTTAAAAAAAATATTTTATCAACGGCCGTTTAATATTTTCCTGGCACAGAACAAGTCAATTATAAATAATAATTTTACAGCCTACGAGTGTTTAATTAAAGCGGAACTAAATTGTGGAACACATACGCCATTAAAAAGGCAATATTTATGTTGCTATGGCAATAATATGCCAGCGCCAAGAAAATAAAAAATATGGAAAACGGTTGATCCTAAAGGCCATCCCTATACTACCAATATGCCACTATATACAAATGATGTTCCAGAGAGCCCTTTATATAGCAGAAAAGGTCTGATGTCTGACATAATTTGGGAATTCGAGTAATACCAGTTTTAAAATTTTATTTCTCGAGAGGAGAAAGTGGTCACATCAGACCTTTTCTGCTATATAAAGGACTCTCTGGGCCATCATTTGCATATAGTGGCATATTGGCAGTATTTCATCGATTTTTTAAAACCATGTCGATTATCGTTATGCGGGTCAAAATCGGTTAATCCGTTCGTGATATATCGTGAAGAAAAAAAATTTTTAAAATTTATATATTTTTTTTTAAACACCGTAATTTTAAATCTGATCAGTTTGTGGTTTCGTTTCTTCTAAAGCACTCGAAAGCTTTATAAATCACCGCTGATCACGTGATTTGAAAATTGAAATAGTCGGGGGGAGTTCAAAAGCACGTAATCGCACAAAACCAGGTCACCATAACTTTCGACAAATATAAGCGGGAAATTACAGGGCATGAATTCTAGGGTCAACCGTTTTGCGTACTTAAATGTCAGTGGCAAGTTATTTTTTTAAGTCAAACTCTTTTCCACTTTTTAAACATTTTCAGATTTTTTTTTTAAATCTGGCGCCACCTGTCAATTTATTTAAGCACTCACAAAAACTCTTCAGAAATAACGTTGCAGAATAAATTTTCTTTAAAAATAAATTTTCTTTGTCTGTTGCCTGACAGTTCCAATTTATTTACAACAACAACAAAAAACACTGTGTTGTTTTACTGGTTGTTGATTTGTTGTGTTAGTGCAGTTGCTCAAGTGTTCTGGGCTTAAGGTTGTGGCTCTCTGCACCTCTAAATCTGCAGAGAATGTTTTTCCTACAATTTAAATTTAAAACAAAAGCCAGTTTAAAAATGTTCTATTTCATTAACAAAAAGAAACACCGAAATTTCCTTTTCATATAGTGGGCTGAACGTTAAATGTCCTGAATCGAAATCCTTTTGGCATAAGTGTTGTTGGTTGAGTTAACATGTGCCAGCGTTTTGTTTGATATTCTAAAAACTGCCATTTTTATTTGGTATGCAAGTGGCCCGTGTCAACAATTATTCTGGTTTTAAAATTTAAAAATTATTTTTAATGTTTAAATTCTTGCCTGACAGCACGTTCTCGTATTTCTATTTGAATTGGCAACGTGTTGTTACAAATTAAATACTCCGGACTACAGCTGAACTGAATGCATTAAAAATACATGAATGAGCATGTTGGATTATGTTGTTGTTGTTGTTTTATTTGTATGGCAGATTTCCATTTAATATCTGCTTTTAATGCATAAACAAAATACGTGCCTACAACGCGAACATTTTCCAAATCGTGCCTATTTGAAAAGGTGTTAAAGTGTGCGAGTGTGTGGGTGTGTTTTTTTTTTCTTTCAATGAAATATTAAAAATTTCAGTGAAATGTCCTGCACTTAAGTGACTTTTAAACCTGCTCGTATGTAAAAATAAATAAACTAAAAGTTTTTTATGTCGCCTGTCGTAGGGAAAACTGTTAAACGTTTTTTTCTTCAGTTGCTTCTTGTTTGTTTTTTAGAAAGATAAAGACTTCAAATACACTCCGTTCCCTAATAATTTTGTGTTTGTTCTTGTTTTTTTTTTATTTCTTATTCATGAGGGTAGTTTCCTGGCTTTCACAAACATGTGCTCGTGCATGTGTGAGTATGTGTGCATGCATGTGTGTGTGCTACAGACTAGTTAATTTGGGAGTGACTGCAAGTCTGCAAAGGTGAAGAGGATTCGAAAATGATTACGGTTTAACAGACGGGTGGTGGTTCATTTGTTCATGCGATACGACACGTACTCATGACGAGATACGAAAAATACGAGATTGTAAAATTATTACTTTAATTAATGAATTGACAATAAAGAGCTCTATGAGAATTAAGCGAAACGATAAAGAAAAATTTATTATTTTAATCTGGTGTTAAGGCGAAATAAAGTTGCTTTTATTGCAATAAATTCCAGAGATTATTTGACTTAAAACTTGATTATTTATAATGGGTGTTTTTTTATAGAGTGAGACAAGTTTGAATCACAATAAAACAAGGAAACATGTTTTCAATATCAATGAAACGGCCTGTATTTAAGAAAATATAACTATGGAATTATTGGTCTTATATGATCTCTAACATAAGGCCGCCATGGCCGGAGCGTAGGAAGCGCCATCTGGAACACCAATTTTCAACAACTTCTCGCAGAAACCGCGGCCATATTTCGCCAATAACTCTGCGAATATTGATTTCAATTGTTTGTGGTTTATTGACGTGGACAAGTGACTTCACATAACCCCTAAGCAAATAATCCAGCGGAGTTAAATCACACGATCTTGGGGGCCAATTAATTGGACCATTTCGTGAAATTATTTTTTCATCAAAACCTTCTTCGAATAAATCAATTGTAGCGCCTGCTGAGTGGCCTGTGGCTCCTACCTGTAGGTGCCACAAGTCAGCAGGATTAATGCCACGTAATTGAGGTATGGAAAAATTTCAAATCATGTTCCTACACCGTTTCCCTTTGACAGTAACATTCTGGCGATCATTGTTTTTAAAGCCATACGGGCCAATGACTCCGTCAGACCATAAATCGCACCAAACAAAAACTTTCTGTAAATGAAATGATGTTTTGACTCCATCCAAATGCGACAATTCTGTTTATTTACGTGCCCTTTCAACCAGAAAAGGGTTTCATTGGAAAATAAAACTTTGAATGGAAATTCAAAATCAATATCAATTTGTGCTTCAGCCGTATTGGAGGCGCCTACGATGATCGTTTGGCTTTATTTCCTCCACTGGTTGAATTTCAGAGCTTTTAAGACGGAATTCTTTCCTAAGATTTTGCATAAAGTGGAAGGACACAACCCAAGTTGCTGAGAACGGCGACGAATTGATTGATTTGGATCTTCTTCAATGCTTTCCTGTACAGCAACTACAGCTTCTTCAGTGCGCTCGGCTCGGCTCGGCTCGGCGTCTCACGGTTGACCCCTTTGAAAGATGCTTAATTTTCTACGGTTTCGGGACATCTTGAAATCTACCGGTTTGAATCGGTTTAAGTTTATAAAATATTTAAGTTCAGAGACGCTGCCAGTTTGGTTCGGTTCGGTTCAGCCGTTCAAGAGTTAGAAGCGGGTTTTAGTGAGAACGGGGAAAGCCGAATAGTTTCTGGATTTTAAAAATTTTTCAATTTTTCCTGCGGGAAGTTATAAAACGCTGGGCGATGTAAAGAAGATTCTTTCCAGTGCGTTATACACTGGAAACAATATCCCTGCCAACAAGGATATTGTTGTTAATATGACAACAATGCGAGGATCATGGTATTATTACAACAATAAAACAACAATAGAAATATTTTTATGTCAAAAAACTTCCATTTGTCAATAAAATTTTGTTTTTTTTTATATAATTCTTTTCACAATAACAACAAAACAACAAAGTAAAGCTGTCTTGCGATGGAATCCAAATATATTTTTTTTACAATTTTAATCTACTATGGATCACCCCTGTATAAAAGTATAGAGCTCGCCAAGTGATCAGATATCTGAATTCGGAGTTATAAAAAGAAACACTTTTTTCGAATTGCTTTCGTTCACATTATCTCACGAACATGTTAAATAATTTGCGGCGATTGTCAGCAGTTAACAATAAGGCCTTTTAAGACTTATTTTAAAGAAACTACTTAAAATATTTTTTTTCAAGGCTTTTTTTTTAAATCTCTTGAATTTCCAAGGAAGTCTAATTTTTGGGACACTCTTTAGATCGCCAGCAGTTTGAGTTGGTTCGGTTCAGCAGTCACTGTACACACACACATAGTGACACATTCGCAAGATGAGTCATAAATGCTTTCTAGGGTTTCAAAACGTCGAAATCTGGCGAATATTCAATATTTGCATAACGGGGTAAAAAAAATTCACGCTTTTTTATTGAATTTTGGATCGCAGTGCTCTTCAAGGTTTTTGATGTTAACAGCGTTTAAAAAATGATTTGCTCCAGTTTTTTTTATATCCTTATATCTACAGTTTCCATTGGTAGCAGGAAATTTAGGTTCGAGAATGTTCTTCAGAACGCTCTCAGTTTGGTTTATTTCGTTTCCGCCATTAAAAAGTTATAAGCGGGTCACCTACCTACTCACGCACACAAACTCGCACACATACTCCAAATATTTGTCCCAAATATGTATTCATAAGAATTTGACAAGCGCTGACACAAGCACACACCATTAATTGCTAGTAATGGCACCACAGTTGCCACTGTGGTACAATTGAACCAAAAATTGTTGTTTTTTTACGTTTGGTTCGCTGGTTCATTTTTTTCTTTTATGAAAAGTTAACGATTATAATATAAATAAATTTTGAAAGTTTTATCATGCCTGTAAAAATGTATTTACGAAATTTATTACTCTTCACATAAAGTAAAAGATTTGATTCGTTTACAACACTTGATAGTAATCGATTATTACCTACCCACAGTAGTAAATCAAAAAGCTATATTGGCAACACTGATCGATTGTTACTTTTGTTTGCAAGTCAGAAATTGACAATTGTATTATGCTGGTATGCAAATAAAATTGAAAAAGTTGGTTCTCTTTTTTTATTTTGGTTCTTTTTTTATGGATTTTGGTCCCGAAGAAACACTTAGAGTGGCAACCGTGAATGGCACAAAACCCCATAAGGAGTTCCACGCTTAGAGTTCATATTAGACGTGACATATGAAAACACAATTATCATAAATGGTAATGCAGCTCATTCCCAAAGTTATGGATAAAACAGTATACAATTAAACGTAACGTAATCATAACCATAGAAACCAAGTCCATCTGATTTAAGCTTAACGTCAACATAGAAATTCTAGAACTGCAAAACAACGTATCATCACTTTACAATAGTTTTCAGGAGAAGCAAAATATTTTATCAAGTGGAAACTGGGTCTAATATTGAAACTAAGTCTAAATTAAAATGAAACCATATATACATATGTTTCAGATGAAAAATAGAGAAATTGTCGCATTTTATTGTGAAAAAAAATAAAGCATTATCAATCCTGAAAGGTGCGATAAAATAACAAGATAAATAGAAAATTTTATTTTTGTATATTGAGTATAATTATTTAGTTATTTTAATCCAGTAATTAAAAAAAAACAAGTAGGAAAAGATATGGCAGAAATACCATTTTATATCTGCAGTCCCAACCTTTAACCCTGTTCGCCTAAACCACGTAACTCATGTACTCGTTATCGTATAACCCTTTTATTTTGCTCAAATTCGTATCACATTTCAAGAGAGAAATTAAGTTTTCATGTTGAATTTTATTTTTATTTTTTGTTATTAATCTTAATAATAAAACTTATTATAATATTAATAATAAAAATTGTTATAAAATAATTGACTAAAAATATTTTTGTTAATATTTTTGTATTTCTAATTTTGTTGGGTTTTTATAATTATGAACATATTATTCTATGAATAACTCTACAATAAAGAGCATGACAAGTATAATTAATAAGTTTTTTGATCGAAGAAATTCTCACACCAGTTACAGAAATGAGCCACTGGTTTCGATAATGAGATTTTAGTTGAGGTGCATTTTCCTACCATTTATTTAAATAGTCTAATTTAGTTGGTAATAACTTCTCTCTCCTTTATCTTCCTCTTTTCTTTTAATACCCGCAGCGAAGATCTATTCATAATTGAGCTCAAACAATTCGGAAATCCTGGCGGCTGACTGAAAGCATTTTTCTGAAAACTACGCTTTTGAGATTAATTGTCGGAAGTTTTCCAAGTACAACCGCTTTTATCGAAAATGTCCCATGACAATTCCAAAACTTTCCGAAAAACGGTATTAATACTGAGTTGAATATTCTGTGGCTGAACTTATTTCTTGATACTTTTGAAGAGCATCCAACTTTCATTTCTTTTATCTTTCTGCCTCTAATAGTGCTCTTTGATAAATCTTTTATTCTTCTTCCTCTCATTCCTTGATGTTTGTTTTGTTTCTATGGTTAAGTTTATTAGAACTTTCATATTTCCATTGCAATAATTTACGAAGATGGAACTCTTCTTTTATTCTTTTATCTCAATTTGTTGTTTCTCTTTTCACATGCACTTTTAATAATTATGCGTTTGTTTACAAATTTCACTAACAACGAAATAACAATGAGCAACAGTTCTAACATCCCTGTATTTCAGATAAGACCCCTTTTGCACTTGCGAAGCTTACTTTCACAAAGTTTTGTTCCCGCTGTTGGAAAGACAGAGAGGTAAAATATTCATCTCTCTGTTTTTCTACCAGATGAATAAAAAACTTTGCAAGTAAACTCACCCGGTGCAAAAGGAGTAGAGCAAAATATGAGAAAATGTAAGCAAAGTGAAGAAAAGAAAGAAAACATTTAACTTTATGTTTCGCTGGTGATGATACTTTATTCTGCTTAAGGAAATTAATCAATTGATAATGGCTTATTTGAAATTACGGCCATAATTGCCTAATTTTTAATCATGGAAGCTTGAAATATTTTATAAATATTTAGTGGGATGTGCCGCTTTAATAAATAAACTTAATATCGAATTTTACGATCAAGCGCTGTTTTTCATTTTGGATGACGATATGTATTTTATTCGTTATACAAACGAAGTAAAATTTCCTAAAAATCATATCAGCATATCGCTCATTTGCTTCCATAGTGTCATAACTCAAGAAACGCTTTTTAAGTTTTGAATTGATTAACTTATTAATAGATATCTAAAAATTAATTTTTCTCTTAAAACTATGATATATCAGATATTTCAATGAAATTTTTAACAACGATATGCAGATTAACCCCCTAATTCACAA
Source organism: Linnaemya vulpina (assembly GCA_963675445.1). NCBI lineage: Eukaryota > Metazoa > Arthropoda > Insecta > Diptera > Tachinidae > Linnaemya > Linnaemya vulpina. The sequence goes on along the minus strand of OY776279.1, from coordinate 28,998,412 downwards.
ACGATTGTTAGAGTTAATGAATTCTTTAAGAGATCTTTAACCATACAAAATCCATACTTTAAAGCCACTTTAATATTAATAATCGTTTATGAATAATAGCGTAAATCTTTGAATTAAATCTCTCAATATGCATAGTCGGAGTTGTGACACTATTGCAGTAAATGAGCGATAGGTTTATGTATTATTTGCTTTCTGATAATTCAATACATTTTATATTTAAATTCCCTTACCTTTACAATTAATCTAAAAGTTTGCTAATTATTATCTTTTTATACCCGTACCGATTACCGTTTTCTTTACAATATTTTATGTAGTGGAACCCCTAAAAATATGGGTTATTTATGCGTATGCAATGCAAAAACAACAAAACACTACCACACAATGACAAGCAAAATTGGACAACCGGTCACTTGTCCCGCAATAACTTTGCACAACAGTTCCCACTTCATAAAGCAACAACAACAACATAACTATTTTACTTTACTTTTATTCTTTGCATACACACACACGCACACAATAATAACTATGCGAGTACATATTTTTGGAACATAATTTTATTGGCATTGATTGATTGCAACTTATTTTATTACGGATACTCTAAACAGATACTTTACACAAGTTCTATACCTCCATTATTATTAATTAATAAATAATATTGAACACTACAAATCGCTAAACACTTGCACTGAATTTTATATTAATTATAAGACGAACGACAATCAACAACGACCGATTGTAATGGCGAGCCACTGAGTACTAAACGTTTAGGCATTTACTGCAGAGTTGCCAATTTTAATAGTATTTGCAGTTTTACATAATTTTGGATGCTTTTGTTATTGTTTACACCATGACGTGGTGTGGGCATTCTGTTTAGATTATAAATGTCAATAACAGCCCTACTATCAGATCGTTTCATCTGATTTCACTTGTTTGTGACTAGACATATCGATGGTGTCGAGTAGAGAGACCCCGACACTTATTTTTTTTTTTTTTGCAGTGATTTCAATATATACCATGCAAGCACACCTCGTCACAACTGAACACCGACTACAAAAGTCGTTGGTTACAATCGGTGACTCGTAGTCAGCGTTTATTTTTAAAACGATACCGCCAAATCAATAACCATGAGTTGTTGTTTGTAGTAGAATTCTCCTCACAAGCCAGTGTAGTCGCTATCATATATCTAACACTCTTAAATATTTTTATTCCTATAAAATATATTTAAAGTCCCCAGTATATGACAAGATATCATGTCATTACCTTGGAAATATAGTTTGTTGCTTCTTTTTGTAAAATAAAACAATATAATTTTAAATTTACAATAATTGAATTTATTTATATTAAACTGGCAACATTGCATCTACTGATTGTTGCTCACCAAAATGGAAATTAGTTTAATTTTGGCAACAGCTACAACGGTGGTCGGTAGTCGTGTGGCTGTGTCGTCGCTAGAATAGCCATTCCGGTTTTCATTGCCTGTATTCTTATATTGAAATGTTGTCGCACGTAGCCTGTTGTAGTTATTGTGTTTAATGCCTGATACTACAGCTCGTCACAACTAATAATTATGGTTTCTATTAGGATCAATACAATTTCAGTTGTGTTTCTATATGCTCTATAAATATGTTATTATTACCCTTATTCAATAGATTAACAGATACAAATATATATATTCGCCCATATTATGAATGACGACGTCGACAACAAAAATTTACCACTTGTCATATAATTGTCGACAATAATTAATTATTATTAACAGCCTTTTCCTATTCTCTAAAGCGTATAATATTAATGGGACAGTTACCAGAAGTCAATTTCTGCCGACAAAGACCGAGCAAGTGAAGATATTTTACTGTCGTGTAGATGTGACATCGGCGTCATCACATCAACACGAAATCGCTCGTATAGAGAACAAATAGCGCAACGTGCCATAATTCTATTCCAATTCTTTCCTTAAAAAACCTTGTTTTAAGATTATAAGAAGCTTCCAAAATTTTGTTCTGAAATCGTTTAAAAATGCAACTCAAAAATGGTTTAATAATTCTACTGAAAACGATTTTGCTTATTGATAAAAAGTAATTTTACATATTCATCTGCTTTGTAAAACAAGAAATTAACAATTCCGTTCATGGTGTTGAAATAGTTTCATTGGGAAAAAATTTTCGGTTTTTGATATCATTCCGTATGGAATGAGATAATATTCCGTACGGAATCATGTTCTGTAATATATCTCAATAATTAGTTAAAAGTTTAAAATCCTGGAGCCGCACGTCAGAGTGATCTAATTCTAATATTATTATTTATATTAAAAAATTTCAATAATTGTTATAGTTTTTATCATTAGAAATTTAGTCTTACGAGTTAAGGATAAAAATTTGATCCCAGATTAAATCATATTCCAGATCTATTGCAACCACAAAATATTAAAAACAACAGAGAAAATAAATTAACTTTTGTAATAAAGTTGTTTAATTCTTTTAGATGCGGTCATTATTCTCAGTATATGAGTAAATGAAAAAGAACGCAGAGCTTCGCAAGAGCGATCGCTTACTTAGTCTCGGTTCACACTATGAAAGTTTTCTTTCAGAAAGTCTTAGTTTTTGGGTGATAAGGGTGAGAAGAATGCGAAGGGGTACACACTTTCATGTACTTTGAAATTCCCTTTTGTTTTGTAATTCGTTACACAAGAAAATGTCACACAAGAAAAACAGAGTTAAAGCAAACATGCAAAAATCTTGAATTTCATTAAAAATAATTTCAGTATATAGACACGAATGAAAGTTTAAAAGATAATTTGAGAGAATTTCTGAAAGAAAACTTTCGTAGTGTGAAACGAGACTTACAGTCAGAAATTTCCCTACACTTTTTCATTTCTTCCACGTCTCTTAAAACACGAAGCAAAGTCTTAACCTGCTTCTAATATTTTACTTTGCACACGGCACAAACACAATTATAACAGTCATAGAGATAAACGATTTTTAATATATGTATTTTAAAAGAATTAAGTTTTGAAAATTTTGTAAAATTATTTAAATTTAACCTAAACAACTTCCGACGGTTGGGATCTGAACAGCTACATTCGCTTTAAAACAATTTTAGAACAGCTGGCTAATAAGACTACCTGGTATTCATTAGTCGTGTTTCATATCATTCTGTAAATTCATAAATTTATTTTTCTTTCATTTCTTAAGATAATAGAATATTCATTCAGTTTTATATTTTCTTATAAAATTAAGCAAATTAAAATAAACTTCAACTTTTGCTTACAACTCTGCTTAATTAACTGATCGATATGCACATAAATACCGCACACCTAAAAGATATTAAAAAAATCTTCTTTCAATCAAAATAACCTCTCACTCCCACTTTGGGTGTACAACAAAATACCCAACATTAACGGAAAAACTAAAAAGTTAATAATACCCAACATGGCAGCCCTGCTATAATTGCCCAAATTTTAGTTCTCTGTAGTTCACCATTAAAAGCGGTCGTTGCCTATCATCTTTCGTATTAAAGTTAATTAAAAGTTGAGTAAAAGTGTTGAATATAAGAAAAGTCTGTGAAATAATCCATGCGTGAGTAAATGAGTGCGTTAATTCATAATAATTGAAGAAGATAAATTAAAATTCAAGGTTTCAAAGACAAAATTATATCTTCTGTTAATTTGCAATTGCCAATCATGCCATCCATGTATGTGAGCATGTATGTTTGCGAAAATATATCGAAAGTCATATCCAAAACTATTGTTGTTGTTGGTGCAAGTGTTTAGTGTTTTTGCAATGCAAAAGCCGCCGCTATGGAAGAGAAAAATTTCCATCTATCCATTATTCTTTGTAGTGTTGTTGTTTTAATAATATTTAAAGAAATAAAACCAAAAGCAGAGCATGTGTTAATGATCATTAAAGTGTTTGTTTTGATTCCGTAAAGCATAAATATTTATATGCTGATTAAGAGTTGCCATAAATGAAAAATGTAATAAATAAAACGGTTACCGGTACGGGCGAGTAATAATCATTACTAATTAATCATTTTATGTGAATATAAGAGGTAAGTAAAACATATTTGGTTAATTATAATAAAATACGTAACATACATATAAAGTTAGGAATATTGAAACTCAGCATACAATATTATTAGCCGCAGTTGTGGCCAAATTTGTTTGGGGTTATCATATTGATATACATACATACATACATAATTAATCATGTTTTGTTTGCTGAGATCTAAGTACATCTGTATAGATGCATTTTATTAGTTTTAACACTAAATCATCGGTATACATCAGATTTGGAGCAAGAAGCAGGCATATAAACTCATTAAACCCGTAACAAACATAACCTTTCTCCTATAAATTAACAGCAAACATCGCAATGCCTATTCCCTTATAGTGCAATTTAGAGCCAATGTCATCTAAATATGTAAAATCTAATTATATGCAGCTACAGAATTATGAAAAGCTTACCTGCAGAGCTATCAATAGCAAAGATTTTGTATTGAAAAATTACCTAATTCCCAATTTTAAATAACAAAATTCCTGTTTTTATAAAACCAGCTGACAACACGGTAACTCCGATCTGAAAACATTTGTTTGCATAGGTATTCTAACACAGTAGACAACTTTTGTCTTGTACTGTGCCATCGCTACACAACGAATTTTTTACAAAAAAAATTCCTATATAAAAAACTAGTTAGATAGAAGAAACTTTTTGCAGTTTCCAGAGATGATAAGGAAAAGATTTCAGCACCAATTTAAGTTCTTCTACTTGTTAGGGAAAAACATTTATTGATTACACACGTTTCTGATATTATAATCATATAAAAACAGTTTTTTTAATTTTATTAAAAACGATAATTGTCACAAATTTGAACAACAATAAATCGCTACTCAAAATAGGCACTTTATAGAGGCAGCAGTTAAAAGAATAATAGTTTTGCAAGAGTACGAGGTGTGTACAATAAAATTAATTGAAAACAAAAATGTATTCAGTGATGATAGACACCAAAGGGCGAAGTGGAATAATACGATGCTCTCGGCAAACAAGAGCTCGTGTTGAACAACAAATAATTTACATGTTTCACGATGACCAAACAATATTATTTTTCGTGCGGTTACATTTTGTTAAGAGTACCTTCGTAAAAAAAAGTTGTTGTTGTGCTGCATACAGTTTCAGGTTTGTTTTTATTTTGTCATAAAATAGCCCTAGAAATCTGAGCCGAAAGTTTGACACTCTTTAGGTGAGACGGGGAACGTGAATGTTTGCCGCCGTTACTTGTATTTATGTCTGTACATTTGGCATTAAACACAATAACGACAGCAGGCTACATACTACAACTTACTACCATAAAAAGTAAATAAAATGAAATGATTTCTTGTCAAATATTGTTGACTTTAAATATATTTTATTAGAATAACATTATTTAAGAGTATTAAATATATGAAAGCGGCTATACTGGCGTATGAAGAGAATTCTACTACAAGCAACAACTCATGGTTATTGATTTGGTGGTGTCGTTTTAAAAATAATTAAGTAGCTGACTACGAGGCAACGACTGTAGCCAACTTCTTTTGTAGTCGGTGTTCGTGTAACCTGCTGTCCTTAGTGTTTTTAAAGCTTTAAATCTCATATTTTAATATAAAAATAAGTAAAAGAGAATTACATCGCAAAATTTAAATATATGCAATTTAATATGTTTGCCTTTAACTTGTGCAACTGGCGGCCACTGAAAGCTTTTTCCTTTTGCAACTGCCAATAAAAATGTATTCAGCTCGCATCAATACATCAGCTGTTTTAATTTGTACGTTCAAATTTATTTAGCAGATTAATTAATGATGGATTGTTGACACTAGTCATATGTTTCGTCCCGTTTTTATTTTTTTATTTTCTTATGACATGACTTTTGAATCCCCTTATAAGAAAAAATTTGTTACATCCGATGTGTACTGCATTTAAAAGAGCCATTGAAACTTTGCTTGTCTTTTGCTGTAAATACGGCCAAGTTAGTTTAAATGAATTAAATCATATTAAAAATATCAAACTAAAAGCGCTGCGCTAGTAAAGCACCAATTCTATTTTTTGTCAATGCATTCATTTAATATAATTAAATTAAAATTTAATATAATTAAATTAATTAATTTAAAAGTTTTTCTAAGAAACTAGACGATTAAGGGATTATATTTTCGAGTTTTGTTTATTCATCACGAAGCGAAAGTTATGTCTTGACTTTTATTTATCGATCAGCAATTTAAATTTAATTCTTGATTTCGATTTTTCAGTCATAAAATCAAAAACTAAAAGTAATTTCTGGAACTTAACATTGATCGACAAATAATAATTATTTCTTGACTGTTATTTATTCTTCAGAAGGGCTAATTCTTGGTTTTGGTTGTTCAATCAGAGAAGACACGTTATTTCTTAACTTTTTTTTATTTGTCGATCGAAATATATATATTTTTTAAATTTACTTCTCTCAGCTGTTTTCGAAAAACGATGTACTTTTCATAACCACTACTCGTGAGCATTTTTGTTTATTATCTCTTGTTATTTGGTCTAATTAACTGTGATAACAGATTTTTTTGTACCCATTCTATTACGAAAAAGTATACGAGAATTGTATCTTGTTGTTGTTGGATTATTTTTCCTTATGTCCAATTCTTATGAGATTTTTCTTCCACGGAAGTATGAAAAATAGATAAACTTTGTTTATTTAAGATCCCCAAAATTCCCAAGGAAATTTTTAAAATTCCCAAGGAAATTTTTAAGATTCCAAAAATTTATACTTTTCTCACGTTCGTTATATTTTCTGCTTTTTGTTTTTATGATTCCATCTTAATGGGGTTTTCACACTGAAAGTTAAAAACTGGTTTTAGTGTAAAAACCGTAAACATGTGAATTTGCGTTCACACTGCAGATTTGAAAAATTCAGGTTCTTAAACACATCGCATTCAAAACTAAGAAATGTTTTATATTTTGAAAATTAATATTTCAAAAGTAGAGAAATACTTGTACAGGGCGGATAAATGCTTTAAAAGATATAAAATCATGAAAATTGTGAAAGAAAATATTTAGAGTTGGTGGAGTTTTCTATGATTTCTTCACACATCAACAGATGTTTTTGATAAATAACTTGGCAGCACTTAACTTAGCACAGGCAGGAAAAGGCTAAAACAAGGTTGCATTTCATGAAACCTACTTAAAACCAACTCAAAAATGGATTTAAATTGCTTTTAGCAAAATATTTCTATATAGTAAAACCAGGTTTAGCAGTTGGTTTTAACACTAAAACCCGAATTTATGGAAACCATGTCAGAGTGAAAACACTATGAGTCAGAGAGGTCTATTATGAAAACTCACATCTGCAACCCTCTTTAAGTTTTTGAGATCCAAATTTTATTAATAAAGTTCGCTGAAATGGATCGAATTAGTAACAATCAGAATTGATCGGTTAACCGATTATTTCAATATTAAACTTTTAACAGTCAAGTAAATAAGAACCTCAGCTACTGTATCGAGAAAAGAACCGAATTGAATAAAAAAAACCCGGTTAATAATATTCTTCAAAACTCAAAATGATCAAAGAAAGTCGGAGAAGTCTGTAATGAAACTCATTCCTTACGCAATCGTTTGAGTACAGTTTGTCCGTTAAAAGCTTTCAATATTATTATAAAAGCAGAGCATAATTAAAGTCTTGATGGTTTTTATATTTTAAATAATAATAATTGAAATTTATTTTTGTTGAGCTGCGTCGTTTACTAAATTGTTTAAATAGTTCTGCTCTTATATGAAATCCAAGGCTTTAAGGAAAAGGAGAGAGATAAAGTTCAACGAAACCCCTCAGTACGATATTAAATAAAGACAATTTTTTATTTGTAAATCATTTCCAGTGCACGAGTATTTGTGCAAGAATTCGACAGCCCCACGGTTTGGGGGATGTTAGAAAAAGTGCAAAAGAAAATTTTTCCTTAACCGTTTTAAGAATGTGCAGAATGAAAACACTTTGACACTCACTTTCGTTTCACTGTTTTAGTTTTTTTCTTTTTTTTTTTGGCGGGGGTGGTATTTGCACAAACATCGAGCTCCCCTTTTCCAAATAGAAGGGAAAAAGTAAAAGCAGAAATTTAACAGCAACAACAAAAATATATTAACAATAATTTTACTTTTAATGCAATTTCATTTCGTTTCAATTCGTTTCCTTCTGCAACAAATCGTGTTATAACAACGACTTAAGCTTGAATGTGTGGGTGGGAGTGTGTGTGTTTTTTATCTCACCACCCTTTATTACCAACATCCGCCTAAAAGCACACTCTCCACCACTCGAACAGCACATATTTCTCGTTTGTGTAGTGCACGCAGAGGCAAACAAGCGTTCGTTGTTAAACAAATACAATTGAAAGAAAAACGTGCAAACATTTTTTATTGGATTTGTGCATGTATTTGCATGATTGTTCATGCTTGCGTGTATGCAGAGAATTTGTTTATATTATTTTTTTTTTTGTGTGTGTAGAATGCAACGTTTTATTGAAATAAATAAAAACATTTACGTTATAAGAGTCTCACGTTCTGTCGATGTATTAAATCGTTTGCTCAGCAAACATAATATCGAGGGATTGTGTTCAAGTGTTGTCAATGTTTTTCAAAATTAAAAATTTTTAAGAACTTAAAAAAGAAATTTTATTTCTTATGATATTCTAGATCAATTACTTTGGTTTAAGGCGTAGAGCGAGATTATTTTATCATTTTTAAAATTTCGTTTGTATCCTCAAAATCGAAAGTTATCGATTACGTTTTGCGTTCTCTATTTGTATGAAATAACTTTGTACTCTTTTCCCGGATTTGAAAATTCTAAGCAATTTTACATAGAGGACACGGTGGGCTTCAAGACATGATATATAAAATATTACAAATAAATGACAAAAAAAAACTTTTACTTTCCGCAACGAAAGATAAAAATTTTCAATAATTATTTTAAAAAAATCGAGTCGTCATCAGATCTCTACGTTTTGACCGGTTTCATCCAAACTCATAGCGTTCTAAAACTTAAAAATCTTGTGAAAATTTAAAAAAAACTTAGAAACATTTTTTTTAAAGTATTTTTTTATAAGTTTTTAACAGCTTTACTGATCGCTTCCAGAAATTAAACAGCTCTCAAGATTAAAAAACCACGGCGGTTACTAAGAAATGAGTCAAAATCGGTCAATTCGTTAGAGAAATATCTTAACCGGAAAAATTTTAAAAAAGCTAAATTTTTTTGAAAACCCCGGAATTCTATAACTGAACGATTAGTGTTATCGATTCTTTTATAGTGATCGAAAAGTACACCAAACAAAGCTTATCACATGGGAATCGGTTGATTTGAGAGTTAAAATAATAGTGATTTAGATCGGGGAATTCAAAAGTATAGAACAGGAGAAAAACTAGGTCACGATTTTTGCTGTTAAAATTACCAGGAAGTTACAAACATGGCTTTTAGGGTCCACCTTTATAAATTTTATTTGTTACAACTTTTAAATTTGAGCTCCAATTTGTTCCAATAAAAATCCTATTTATTCTTAATTTTATTTTAAAACACTTCTGATAGTGTTTGAATTGACGCTTTTGTGGCTTCAATCAGAAAAAAAACTGTTGAGGTCATAATATTTTTTTTTGATACTCTCTTATACTTTTTTATATGTATATCAATAGAGTGTGTTTGCTGGGCATTTCCTAACAAGCTTAACCACACAAATGCACATGCATGCACAAGCATGCACACTCCTGCACGCTCCTCTGCACTTACGGACACTAACACTTGTGTAGTCTTAGGAAAAGAAGAAAAAAACAAAATGGACAGACTGCCAACAGCTCTTTTGTATGCGAAGTTTGTGTCTACACGCAACGGGTTTGGTAGATATGAAACAAATTTTTAATTCAATATGGCTGATATTAACTTCAAATACAACTTTTATTACAACGAGTGCCCTACAAAAGAGATTTCGGTTTCTAATGGTGCGTCTAGGCGATTGAGACGTTGCGTGCTATTTTCAAAAAAACTGTGAAAAGATATTTAAGGAACTAGAGATTCGATATACCAGAAACTTAATTTTAATTAAAGCCTTTTTCTTGACAGTCGACTACAAATTAAAAAAAATTAAAAATTAATTATTATTATTAAAAGTTTTATTTTGAATCTAAAAACGCTTACGAGGATATATCTAACAAAAAATATTGAATGATTTAAATATGTTACAAAATTTTCTGATCTTGTTTACTATTAAAAATTTAAGTTAAAAATTTTTTATCACCACATTTAGCGCTACTAGGCCCGGGCCATGTTATTTTATGCAAGTAAAGCGTTTTCTAACAGGGACGTTCAAGCATTGACATCTGTCAAATTAGCTGTTATTTATTTCAGTCTCTTTTGTCAAATCAGCATTCGGCAACATGTGCAAATAATTGAATTGTTTCCATCAAAATGGGTAATCATGTTCGTGCATGCTCGTGCATGTTCGCCTATTTTCAGGTTGCCATAACTGTCTCAATAAGAGCACTATTCGTATGATGGTGGATAAATTTGAGTGCACTAAATCAATATCCACTGAAAACATCCCCGGTATGGCAAAGACCTTGTAGGATAATCCGATGACATTGGCGAAGGCCAAAGCTGTCAACGGCTGGCGCTATAGTTGCATGATTAACAACTTCTTTTGGCCCATTTAAATTATTATATATTTTTAGTTCTTCAAACCGATTTCATAAGCGGTGATTGATTTCGACTACTATAAAAGATTCAAGAACCGTAACTGATTAGATATGCATATAATTTCTGAGAGTTTCAATATAAATTAATTTTTTCGAACTTTTTCCTTGACATCTTATGAGCGGATTAGCCGATTATGAACCGGCTTGCGGTTATCGACATGGTTTGTAAATTCAAAGAGCCAATTTATTTTAAGATTCGATTGGTAAAGCCACTGTAAAGTAATTCTAAAAAATCACTTTGTTTTTGAGATATTTCAATATGTACCGTTTCGAATCGGTTCAAACTCACATTTAAACTAAGTTCAGGAATTATTATCATTACTTATAAAAAAAATAAATTCAGATCATTAACTGAATAGATATACAATTTCGGGATATAAAAAATAATTACTTTTTCCGAATATTTTCGTGCACGATATTTCAGGAACGGATTAACCTATTTTGACCCAGTTTACGGTCATTGAAGTGGGTTGTAAATTAAAAAAAAAATGATGAAAAGTTTGTAAAATTGTTCGGCGAAACCGCTGAAAAGTTATCATAAAAAACACTTTCTAAGTTTATTTTTAGATATTTTGAAATTTACCGTTTCGAATCGGTTCAAATTTACATTAAAACTAAGTTCAGGAATGCTACCCTTTTAATTACTGTGGAAAAAATCGCGAACACTAACTGATTCGATATAAAATTTCGAGATTGAAAAAATACTTTTTCCAAATATTTTCATGCACGATATTTCAGAAATGGATTAACCGATTTTCAACCTGTCTACGGTAAATTCAAAAATGAAAAGTTTGTAAAATTTATTGGCGAAACCGCTGAAAAGTTATTATAAAAAATATTTTCAAAGTAAATTTTCTTAGATGCTTTGAAATCTACCGGTTCGAATCGGTTCAAACTCACTGGAAGTCTAAGTTCAGTAAATGCTACCGTTTACAAGTGGTGCACTTACTTAAACACACCCATAGACGGTGTGACGGTTTCTCAGAATTAGTCAAGGCAACTCAAATCATACAGATCTGTTGGAAACTCGATTTTTTGAAAACGAAGCAAAACCAATAACTTCCCGATTGTTTATGATTTTCCTAGAGAGAGGTTAACAAAATGCAATTTAATGCAGCTACAAATTAGCAGTCAGTGGGTCGAATTTCGTTATCAATTTTTTTTAAAGCATCCAGGCCACTGATCATTTACTCTCTTTCGAGAGTTTTGCGTCACAGCCGCACTAATTAAATTCTACAGCTCCGATAACTGTACAGATTTATGGTTGTTGTGAAGAATTTTCTGCGCAGTTAATTTCGCTACCACTTCTTATGTGAAGTCATAAGTCATCAATAACTGATAGAATTGGAGTTGACAACATCGCCGCTAAATAGTGCATTCTTCCCGTCGGCTCTTGAGCACCGATACTTTGAAAATTAACTCTGAAAAGAGTTTTTGAAATAATTTAATAAAACTATTTAGTTTGATTTAATTTTTGCTTTATTAAATTCATTTGAGATTAACGCATTTTATTCAGAGAGTCAATCAGTTTGCACTATCCAACTAAAAGAGTAGAGCATAACATTCGTTTTCGTTAGCCGCTGCATTTAAATTATCCGTACTCAAGAGTTAGATTTGAAATAAAATGGAACAAAAATATAAGAAGCGACAATAAATACACATTAAAACTAGTATTGATATACTTCTCGTATACTATTTCCTCATGAAATTTTTACGAATAAAAAAATAATAACAAACGTTTAATAAACTCAAATTAAATTTAATATCCAGTGATTAAATTTTGCCGCACTTTTAGATGCGAAATTCATACAAATAAAATTTTTTCAAAAAGTCCCCCATTAAAAAAATTATCTCCTGACCTTTTCGCCGACTATTTTGTTAAAAGTTTAATTCGATGCAGTCTGTAGGGGCATTTCGTGTTCCCTGCGTACCAACCGCCGCAAATCGTTAGTCATAATAAACTTAAACTGCTGTTTTGTGCGAATATTTCCATGTTCCTTTTGGTGAAGTTTTCAAGTACAATTATTATTGATTTTCCTTCTTGACTTGAGTTTGCGGCGAAGGCAGCAGACACAACTGCAGCCAGCAGCGTTGAGGCGGCAGCAGCAGCAGCAGCACAACCACCACCAAAAAATATCATCAACAAAAAAATTTAAATTATCCTAAACAAACGAGTACTCGCAACAGCCGCAACAGCAACCAAAATCAACAACAACAACAAAAATGAAGTTGCTAAACAAGTAAAATAATCTCATGAAAAGTTCAAAATATGACTCACTCGGGAGAGGGGGCGGGGGGAGAAAGAAGAACGTTGAAGGAATAAAAAGCAAATACAAGGATATCGAGGACACCAGCAGTGTGCGAGCTCATTTCGGTTGAGTTCTGTTTGGATTCGTTGTATAATTCTTTGCAGTTCTGGTTGAAGGATGAGCTGATGCTGATGCCAATGCTGCTACTGATGATTGAGTTGCCGGGAGTGGGACAAGTGTGCCTGGTATCATTCAAAAAAGAACAGCAACAACAACCTCGTGTTTCTGTTTATTTATGAAATGGGAAACATCCCCTGTGACAGGATTTCATTGCTGATTATTTACTCACGAAATTCTTTCAATTTCATCTGCATACTCAACTTTAAGCAGCGGCGTATCAAAACTGGTGTGTTTTATTTTGATTTCAAAAATTTAACTGAATATTAAACAGAGTTGTTTTACTGTGGTGCAGTTGTATTGGATTTTAATGCTACAATAATATTTTAATCATTAAGTTTAATTATAGTGTAATAAATCCTTATTGTCGAATAATAACACACACACACAGACATTCACAATAATATTTGTGGAAATTTTAAAGCGATTGAAATTAAATCTGCCGCAGTATATGTAACGCAGTAAAAGTGGTACATTCGGCTGTGCCGAATCTTATAAACCCTTCACCAACGAACGTCTGACGTTACATATATAAATTTAGGTACCGATTTTGTTCTTCCCAAGTTATAAAATAGTTTAAGTTAGCAAGAAAATATCAGTTGCCTTTTTGATTGCTTTTATGAATGAAAAAAAAATAAATAAATTTTCCACCCCTGGAAACGAAATTTTGATTTTTTAAAAGTTTTTTTTTTCAATGCAGATCTTCATCATGTACAAAGAGATTTTATTTAAGAAAAACTTCACATTTTTAAACATTTTAGTTGTTACATGTACTACAAAATACTGAAAACTTAATTTCCCATCCCTGGAAATAAAACTGATATTGTTTTTAGTTTTTAATACACAATTGAGGCTTCTCAAAGCATGAAACAGCTTAAATTTGCAAACAAACAAAAATAAAATAATTGGTTTTTGGTACTAATTTTGCATCAAGAAATATGTACAAGCTTCCCAGCTCTGGAACCGTGTTTCAGATATTCTTGAAAGTTCAAGTAACTAAATAAAACTTCTATTTTTAATGTTGCAATAAGCATATAAAAATATTAGAAATATTATTTTATTACCGAAATTCAAACAAAATTTCAAATTCGATTCCAGGGTTGGAAAATGTATATATTTTTGGAATATTAAAAGAACTAAATTAAACTTTAGTAAACTTTTTTAGTTGTTCCAAAAAAATATTTTTTTTATTAGAACGAATTTTGAATTGATATCAAAGTTCAAGCTAAATCTAAAATTTCATTCCAGGGTTGGATATTTATAACTTTTTTGTGTCTTCATCAAAATAATCAACAAAAAAATTTTTTACTAAAAATATTGTTAAATTTTAAAGAAAAGTATAAAAATTTTAAATAAAAAAATTTAGAAAAACAGTTCCAGAGGTGGAAAATAAATTTTTTTTATTTTGAAATGTTAAGGCAATAAAAATAATAAGATTTTTTTGAAACTAAACATATTTTACTAATTAAAAATTAACTTAAATTGGAAATAAAAATCAAACAAAATCATAAATTTTATTTCAGAGTTGGGTAATTAAAACTTTTTGGATTATAAAAGCAAGCAATTTGAAATTTCTTTTCTTCATATATACAAAATACCGGATGATTTTGAAAACAAATTATTGTAACTGAAAATAAAAAGGGCAGCTCCAGAGCTGGGAAATATATAATTTGGAACATTCGACAGTAATTAAATAACATTTATATTAATTTTTATGTTGCAATAAACATATTTTATATATTCAAAATAATATCAATTTATTACCAAAATTCAAAGAAAATCTAAAATTCCATTCCAGGGTTGGATATTTGAAACTTTATTTGCTTTCAACATCAAAGTAGCCTTTTTGTTGACTACTTTGCTTTTTTTATTTAAACACACTGATATTTTTCGAAGAAATGTGTTTCAACTAGAATAAAAAATGGGGCCAGAGCTGGAAACTTAATTTTTTTAATTGAAATTTTAAAGTTACTAAAAATAAAATATTGTTTGAAACTAAACACATTTTGCATTATAAATCAAAGTTATATTGGAAATAAAAATCAAAAAAATCAGAAATTTATTTCCGGGGTTGGATAATTGTAATATTTTTGGATTACAAACGCGGTTAATTTTAAAAACTTTTTTATTTTTCTTCATAAATTTAAAATTTTTGATGGGTGTGAAAGAGGTCTATTGCAACTAGAAATAAGAAAGCTAAAAAGGCAGCTCCAGAGCTGGGAAATTGATAAAAAATAGTGTTTTGTATTTTAAATTTGTTTTTTTTATTTAAAAGAAATTCGTTGGTTTTAAAAATCGTAACGAAATCAAAAAGTTTCCAAAATTTTAAAACAATAAAATAAAAATAATATATTTTTACTTTCAAATACATTTTATGTTTCCATAAGAAATTTTAATTAATACTGACAATCAAATAAAATCCAAAATTCGTTTACAGGGTTGGACAATTTTTTTGTGGACCTGAAATTTGCCTGCTTTTTATTTTTCTTTAAAAATTTAATCTGTTTGATATTTTGGGAGGACATTTATTGGCTCTGGAGATCAGAAAGACCAAAACTACAGATCTAGAGCTAAAAAATTTATCTCCAGAGCTGGAAAATTTATATCTCTAGAGCTGGGGAATTGAAACTAATTGTTTATTTGTAATCCAACTTATATTGCTTAAATAAAAACAATTATTTGATATTAAAAATCGAAGAAAGCCAAAGATTTGATTCCAGGGTTGGGTAACTGAAACTTTCTTTTGAAATACTTCTAAATATATTGTTATTAAGAACTAACCAAATCCAAAATAAAATTCCAGAGATGGAATATTTAAACTTATTGTAAACTTTAGGCAGTATTGAATTGGTTTTGAAAATTAAATAAAAATACGAGGCCAAGCTTGGAAGTTACTGCAAGGAATTTTTAAGTTTATGACTGTCGATTCAGTCCAGTGGACCACCGCTATGCTTAACTAATTTGCGCAATTGAGACTTTGTAGTAACGGCTCGTAGTTTATGCGTTACATATCAACACCAGCAGCGGTTTATGTGTTTGTCCTTGACACAAGGAGTTTATCAATCAAATCCTTTTAATAATAATTATTACATTCAGGCACAAAATACGATTTTGTGTGTGTTTTATTTCTATAAATTTGGCTCCACCCTGTGCACCGTTTGCCCAATTTATTTTCCTTCAATCACTGGCTCATTTTCTTCGCTTGTTGGTGCGGCATAAAAATTTATAAATTTTCTTTACATTTGCTTTTGCTTCTTCTCCGAGATGTCATTTGCGGCGGAAGTTTGTATGCCAAAGAAACGTGTTCTATCAACTTTTCCATGTGAATTAAATATATTCAAATCCATGACATGAAGCCCCAGAGTCTTGCTGATGACTATAACGATGACATTCTTGAAAATTCAAGTTTTTATGTCTCTATACGGTGTCAATAATGGGGGATTTATTAAAATTGTGTGGAAGAAGAACAAAATCTTATGGAACTCAAAAAAAAAAAGAATGAAACGAGAAAATAATAATTGAAACCGGCAATAAATTCAACTCCAGCATGAGTTGGTGGCGCACAAGAACGTTTTCCAAGCACATTTTGTATTGAGGAAGTTGCTGCTACGAAAATTTACTCACGTTTAAAAAAATATATAAAAAATGGCGTTAAAAGTATGAATTTTATTTTTATTTGTTTGTTTGTCAAGTCATGATTTCGACATCACTAATTAAAATTTATTAATTCCCATACAGCTTCAGGGCCTACTTTTGTTAATACATTTTTCAAATTAATTTAATTTTGTTAAAACCGACAACCAACCTCGTTTTTGTCTGTTTCGGCTTGTGCTAGTTAAGTGCTGCCAAGTTATTTATTAAAAACATCTGTTGATGTGTGAAGAAATCATAGAAAACTCCACCAGCTCTAAATATTTTCTTTCACAATTTTTACGATTTTATATCTTTTAAAGCATTTATCAGCCCTGTATAAGTATTTCTCTAGTTTTAAAATATTAATTTTCTAAAATATAAAACAATTCCTGTTTTTGAATGCGATATAAATTGCTTTTCTATTATTTTATACAAACAAAAACTGCTGCAGTACAGTTTGTCAATTAAGTGTTATAAAATGTACAGTAAAATACAACAATAAAGACACTAGTTACAATGACAGATTTAATTCATTGTAATTAAATTTGTTGGAAAACGTGTGTGTTAAAGCCTGAATTTATTAAATCTGCAGTGTGAACGCAAAATCACATGTTTATGGTTTTTAGGCTAAAACCAGTATCTTTTAACTTTCAGTGTGAAAACACTACAAACAGGCAATCATAAAGAAAATTAATGAAACCGTTGAGCCTAAAGCGATCTGTAATATTTTCTAAAAAATATTTGCCCTTGACGAAAAAGGAAAATAATATAACGAATATAAAAAAATTTTAGTTTTGGGTATTTTAAAAAACTCTTTGGGAATTGTAGGGATCGCAAAATAAACAAATTTCAATAGTTTTTTCATACCACCACAATAGCTGAAATAGTTAATGCCTAGACTATGAAAGCGAATGTGTAAGTGTTGGGCATTTCAAAAATCTCTGGGAATTGTAGGGATCTCTAAAAAAAACAAGTTTCAATTGTTTCTCATACTTCTACAATAAACGAAATAGTTAATGCTTGGACTATGAAACCAAAGGTGTTACGTTCCAACCCACTAGCAGTCATACAAATGGGATCGAATTTATCTGATCTACACTGGCGAGTGGTTGCTTTAATTGCTGTCAGCCTATTTTCAATAACGGAGGCATGGCAGCGACCGCTGTGAATAACACCATCATATACTACAGAACAAGCCACTCTCCTTCGTCATGATTGGCGGAAAATTCGATGACGAAGTAAATTTTAAAACTTTTAATTGTCTGAGCAGCCAGCATTTTTGAAGAAAGTTATCTGATTTCAAAGGTATTTTAGAGAAGATTATAAAATCTTGACAAAAAAGTTTTGAAAAACCGTTTCAATTTTGCTTGAAATCTTAAAATTTTATTTTCTAAAAATTAGTCTACTAAATTATATTTAAATCTTATAATATTTTTTATACAAACAAAAACAGCTGCAGTACAGTTTGTGCATTAAGCGTTATCAAAAGTAGAAGAAAAGAAAACAACAAAAATTTTAGTTTTTCTGAGAAATCAAATTTAATGTGATTCAATTTGTTGTACAGCCTGTTTGTTAAAATTTAAAAATCATGTTGATGGTTTTAAGGCCAAAACCAGGTTTTAACTTTCAGGACAAAATGACTATGAGATCAATATAATAGGCGTTTTTTATAGAAGGAAATTTTTTGAATATCAATGAAACGGCCGTGATTTGAAAGAAAATTTTATAGAATTAATGATTAAATATGATTTCTGCCATAAGGCCACCTAGGCTGGTGCGGAGAAGGCGCCATCTGTAACATCGATTTTCAACAACTTTTCGCAGCATTTGCGGCGGTATTTTGCCGATAACTCTCCGACTGGTGATTTTAATTGTTTGTGATTTAAAGACGTGGACAAATGACTTAACATAACCTCCAAGAAAATAATCAAATGAGTTCAAATCACACGATCTTCGTGGCGAATTAATTGATCAAAAGTTTCTTTAAGTAAGTCAATTGTAGCGCCCGTTGCCCGGTATATGGTTCCATCTTGTTGGACCTACATATCAGCAGGATTAATGCCACGTAATTGAGGTAAGAAAAAATTTCGAATCATGTTCCTACACCGTTCACCATTGACAGTAACATTCTGACCATCATCATTTTGGAAGGAATACGGGCCCATGAGTCCGCTAGCCCAGAAATCGCAGCGAACAATAACTTTCTGTGGATTTTATGGCAGTCCGACAAAAGCTTGTGGATTCTCTTCACTCCGAATTGGACAATTCTGCTTATTTACGTACCCCTTCAACCAGAGAAGGGCTTCATCGGAATAAAAAAGTTTTGAATGGATGAGTTTGACGAATAGAATAATTATTTTGATTAAAAATTTCCACAATTTGCACGCGTTGCTCTGGTGTAAGTCGATTCACTATGAAATTTTAAAGGAAACTAAACAAAAAGAATTTATCAGCTGTTAAATGGGTGCTCAAATAAAGCAGTGATGCCAACTACAAGTTGAGACTTAAAAAAAAACACGCGTGTATCATTTTCAGTTATTCAAATGATGAAAAGAATTTTTGGTGGATGCAAAAGAAATTTTCACAAATTTTTAGTTCGTTAAGAAAAAAAAAAACAATAAAATAAAATAAAAATGTCTTGGCTATTTGCCTTTTCAATACAATACAGTCGGTTAA
Organism: Linnaemya vulpina; assembly: GCA_963675445.1. Lineage (NCBI taxonomy): Eukaryota > Metazoa > Arthropoda > Insecta > Diptera > Tachinidae > Linnaemya > Linnaemya vulpina. The sequence goes on along the minus strand of OY776279.1, from coordinate 28,978,941 downwards.
CAAGTCAGAAGTACACTCACAAAAATTTCTGCTTTACACAAAATATTTAGAACGTCAAACATTTTAATTGAAATTGAATCTCGCTTGTGTTTTGTATTGTAAAAGTTAATTTTTTTGGGATGTAACGCACAATAATAACATTAAAAGTACCACTAGTGCACACTATTGTGTTAGCTTGCGATGGCACAACACGCCAAAATTTGTGTTCTCAATTTAAAGGAGTAAAGAACATTGTTTGTTTCATAATTTTTCTATTTGATAGCGAAGTGATTTGAAATATTTAGCCAATTCACAATTTTTGTTGTATCGTATTAAAGTTGTAAATGTAATTATTTGATTCTCTTTTGATATCTTTTTTATTAAGTAAAAGTTTGTCAACAGTGCGATTGTTAGTTATTTTAATGGAATTGAAAATAATATTTTGTTTTGTATCAACTTATTTTCGAGTTTTTATAGGCTGATTGTTAAATTTTTTTTAATTTAGGACGACCTGATAAATATTCTAAAGCGCAGGCAAAAGTTATTGTAACTTTTAACTGTTCATGTTACACAACAGAGCAGAACAGCTGTTATCGAAAGCCGCTGGTCTGTCATTATCAGTAGCCATGGGAGCTTTTGTTGTTTGCCTCTTATTTCATTTTATTTTTATTGAAATTATTTTAATGATTTCTTGAATAAAAATGACAATATATTTCAAAATCCTGGTGGCACACTTTCACTTAATCGATATCCCGATTTTCCGAAACAATCCTTAAGAGCATTAACTGGAAAAAGATTGAGGAACTATATAAACGATAAGGAAATCGTGTGAAACAAAAGATTTTATAAAATTCACATGGAAGCGCACAATAGGCTTTAACTGCTACAAGTGCATGTCCTTAAGTGCAATTCACGTTTCCGACTTTTTATTTACACTGAATGGCAATTATTTGCTTAACTTCTCGCTTAATAATAATTTCGTTCCCTGATTATCACAGGACTTAATTTAATTTAATACTTAATAAGAAAAAAAAAACACTTAATGAGCTAAAATTTCTTTGTTAACGACCCACTGTGCGTGTGATTTATACCCTTTGAAAATGTATGTGTGCCTGCTTTTATATATCCCTCACGTTCGTTGTCTTGCATGTTTAAGTGTCCCAGAGATTGTGCACAAAGAACAATTTGCAGAGATCAGAAAACCAAAAAGTTGGGTTTAATTAAACAAAAACTACCAGCGGCTAAATGGATGGAAAAAAACTGAAACTAAAAATAGTCATGAAGCAAATATTGCATAAAAACTTATAAAACAACAAGCAGACCAAACGGACTTTAAACGCCAGGAAGAGTTGAAGAAAAAAAAACAGGATAAAATAAAAACAACGACAACAAGGACACCAACAGCAGCAGGACTAGGAGATGGCAGTTGGTGTTTCTAAATTGCATTTAATATAGTCTCGTCCATATGGCGTCATTTAGTTTCAATTCGCCTTTATTTGTGTGTGTAAGGGTGTGTGATATGTATGTGTAAGCATGCCTGTGCATGTCCATTGAACGTTTTCTTTTATTCTAAATTTATTTTTTGTGTGCCAACTGTTGTAGTTTTCTATTATTATTATTGTTAGCAACAACAACAATAATAACAATAACTATAATAATAAGGATAACAGTGAGATAAATTAAATATTAATTGCGAGTTCAAAAAAATATTTATTAAATGCGATTTCCAATTCTTTCAGTTTCTTTACAATTAAATCAAAATTATTTATTGTTTGCCAACAGATTTTTAATTAGCGGGAACAATTTTATTAAAATCAATTTAGGAAGAACAATATGAGCATGTGTGTGTGTATTTCCATTTAATTCGCGTTTTTTTTAAGGTGTCACAAGTTTGAGTTGGCATCACTGCCCATTTAACAGCTGATTGCGGCTTTTTGTTTAGTTTCCTTTGAAATTTCATTATGAATCGCCTTGCACCAGAGCAAGGCGTGCAAAATGTGGAAATGTTTAATCAAAATAATTGTTTTATTCATCAAACTCATCAATTCAAAATTTTATATTCCAATGAAACCCATTTCTGGTTGAATGGGTACGTAAATAAGCAGAATTGTCGCATTTGGAGAGAAGAAAATCCTCAAGCTTTTGTCGAAACACCATCACATCCCCAGAAAATTATTGTTTGGAGCGCCTTATGCGCTAGCCGAGTCATTGGCCTGCATGTCTTCAAAAACGAAAATGGTCTGAATGTTACTGTCGGTGGGAAACGGTGTAGGAGTATGAAATTTTTTCAACCTCAATTACGTGGCATTAATCCTGCTGATATGTGGCACCAACTGGACGGAGCAACATGCCACACAGTGGGCGCTACAATTGATTTACTTGAAGAAACTTTTGATGAAAAAATTAATTTCACAAAATGCCCCCATTTATCGGCCTCCAAAATCCTGGGATTTAACCCCATCGAATTATTTTCTTCGGGGTCATGTTAAATGACTTATCGACGTCGGTAAAACACAAACAATTGATCATCTGGAAAAGTTTCCCAGCGAACAAATTGTTTTATTAAAATTGAAATACGTCAGGTCGGACTAACTTAAAAAATTCTCCATATATTGATACTGAAAATTAAATTGAGACCCACACATAATTTTCTTTAGTTTTTAAGAAAAGAAAAATTTCAATGCTAAAGAGTTTGGGAAACGGGGTAGAAAATTTTGAAAGTGGAACATGAAGGAGAAAACGAAACGGCAACTCGGAGTTTTAAAGTGGGTTACCCAAGTTTTATAATTGATATAATTCTCGTTTAATACTCTCATAATAAATTTGTGGAAATGGAAACTGTTATCACATTCAACTAAAAATATGGTGATGTATGTAGTGGCCTTCGAAAACAGCTGCTGTTTCTGTTTGGTAATTAAATTACTCTTGATTCTTTTTTGGGAACATTTATCATTTCCTTGGGAATTTAAGAAGTAACAAACAATCACTTTTGAGTGAATTCGGAAAAGAAATGAAAATTTATTTAATAAATTTTCACACAATCGGGCTACAAAACCCCGAGTACAGCAAAAAGATATTTTACAGATGATTATTGCCACTGATTATGAGATTATATTTCCGTGCTTGGGAATTAAGGGATTGTTTAAAATGGTTAAAAGTATTTGTTACTCATATTAACACCTCTTTAGGCACTCCTCTGTTGGCCCTTAAAACACACCTCCACTCGGCACTTATTTAGGCGAAATGGATTATAAAGTTTAGGGTCACACATGAAGGCACGTAATCAAATAGAATGAAATCTATCGTTTGACAATTTCGATTATGTTTTAATTATTATGGATATCACATTCTTAAGTCTCCCTTCAATACACCTAAATTATTTGAATCTGAAGTGTATCTAAACATTTTGTTAGCAACAACACGTTGAAGTAAATGTATCTTCCATTTCATTAAATAAATACTCGAAACATTCTTTTGCCACTTTTACTATTCACTACAGAAAACGTTTTACGTAAAATAAAACGATACAATGCCGGCAGTTGACACAACAACCCCTGAAGTACAACACAAATACACAAAACTGCTGAATAACGTAACGAGGGGGGAAACAAAAAACGCTGCCAGCAGCCGTGCAGTGTTAGTTTGTATGACAGTCAAGCAGACACAACAGCAGAAATACATCCAGAGAAAAAAAAACAGAAACTTTTTATAACATACAAACACACAGACGAGCACCTTCTACGGTGTGTAGTGAACCGCCACCTCGGGGTAGTTTTTGCTTTTTCTTTTGTTCCCTGTACAAACATTTATAATTCTGACTAAAATTTCAAAATATTTATTTCACTGTTGTCGTTTCTCTTTGTTTTCGAGGCACACAACATCACTTGAACTACGCCAACACCACCACCACTTTTGAAAAATTTGACACAACTTTCACACAAAAAAAGAAAATATATTTTTAATCAAACAACCGTTTGAAATATTTACAACGATTTTACAGAACGAGAAACAGCCCAAGAAAACAGGTTTCATTAAAATAGTATAAAATTTTTATTGGGAAATTTGTGAGTGTGTTTGAATGCAGGCAAAAACAACTGCAAGCCAACGGCTAATAGCAGCGATGGAGAGGCCTTTCACAAGGCCTTAATGACATAGAAAAGTAATTCTGAATTCACACTAAATTTACTTAAAATCTTTATCGTCAGAAAATGTACGTCCAGGGAAATTTTTTAATGCAACACATTTTTAAGAATTAATGGCGTTTTATTTCTGGAAAACTTGTAACATTTTTGTACTTTTTTTTATAAAAAGGGGCAGTTTTAGGGAATTTTTGAAACAGAAATTTTTTGTGTTCGATGTTGGACTAATTTTTCATAACTTTTCTATTTGCAAATGATGGAGTGTTGCCATTTTCTGTTAAAAAGTGTAAGAAATTTTGAATTTTTTTTAGAAAAGAACTTGTTATTCAAGCAGTGCATTTTAAAATGAATAGATCTAATTTATGTTCATGTGAATTGTATATTTTTAAAATAGTACCTTCAAAATAGCACCCAATACAAAGATTTGCTTTAAAAATGGAAACCCTCTAGTAAAGGGTGTTACTTAAAGAGCTGTAAAACTAAATGTTTGCAACACTGTTTTAAGTGGCTGCCGTTTTTTTTTTAGCTGTCAAGTGATTTATTTATTTCTTTATTACAAAAATACTTTGGAAATTTACTTTGCAATGGGGCTCAGATAGCAACAGGGTGACAGGGCTTGACTACAGAACGGCGATGTTGTTAATCCCGATTTCTGTCCACGACTTATGGCTTCACATAAAAAGTGGCAACGTAGTTAACTGCGGAAAATTCCTCCAAAGAATCATTATTAATTGAGCTGTAGGGTTTAACTAGTGCGAGTGAGACGCAGAACTCTATATAGAATAAACGACCAGAGGTCTGGCTACACTAACAAAAATAATTGCCAACAAGATTTAACTGACTTGAAGCTACTTGGCGATTGGCATTTCATTATGAATAGACAGACGGCTGAGCAGCGCTTTAAAACTGTGAATTGCAAATTTATTTTGAAAATCATGGTTCTTTACGAAATACACAACGGGCTTTACGTCCATTTTACGGGTTACATAATCGTTCATCAGAGCAATTAATTTTATTAATTACGGAACGTTTTCGTACCACGTTAACTCTAAATGATAAAATGCATCAGCAAATACGTCGTACAGTACGTACAGAAGAAGTCATTCCTGCTGTAGAGCGCAGCGTAGAGAAAGACCGGATTAAGTCTATCCTTCGTCGTGCACAGGAATTTTGTACGAGCCACCTAATTTTCCGAAGATGTTGAGGAAAAATCTTGGTTGGGACAAAATCCAACGATCACTTAGAAACGCGTACAATCCGTAAATGGTTCCAAAATCCGATCCCGACTTTTAAAAACGAATTTTGTTTAGCAGAGAATCCCCATTTTTGTTTGAGGGGAAATGCCAGTTAACAAAACTGCTTCAATTGGAGGGATAATAATATTTAAGTGTTTGTTGGGACTCACTATTTGAAGTGGGTTATGGGGTGGTGGAGTCAGTGGTCCGTTCTTGTCTAAAAATGAAGCTGGTCGGGACGCTACAGTCAATGGTGACCGCTAAAGAGTCGTTCATCAATTGAATAACCAGAATGTCCAGCAGCTGTTGCTTCAACAAATCGGTGCAACATATCACTCAGCCGGTGCTATAACGGATGTATTAAAGGATGCGTTGGGTCTTCTGGGAATTGGCCTTCAAGATCGTGGCATTTAACACCGCCGCACTATTTTCTGTGACGGCATGTGAAGTCGCTAGTCTATATCGATAAAGCCGCAAACGAATGACCTCCTGGAGAACAACATTTGCGGCGCTATTGCCCATATACGGACACTTGTGTTGGGCAAATTCATCGAAATTTGGACTAAAAGATTACACTACGTCCGAGCCCGCCATGGCAGTCATATATCCGAAGTCATATTGAAATTTTTGTAACAGCAGATTTTCTTTCGAATTATGAAAATTTCATTTCAATTTAAAAAATTCATTTTTATTTTATTCCATTTTAAATTTTAATTTTATACCTCCATAAAAACACCCTGTCCTAAATTTAATTCACGCAAATTGAGTTACAAAATTGAGGACTAAATTTGTAACCCAAAATAAAAATAAATTTCTTGTTATTCATATTTGTTTTAAAGTCGTGAAAACAAACTGAAATTATAGTGAATCCAATATAGCGTCGGCTTAAATTGAAAGGTCTCTAACTGGCAAAAAATTCTAAATAGGTGGTGATTTATTAATAATATATATATATATATATATATATATATATATATATATTTTTTTTTTTTTTTTAATTTTTCCACTAAAATTTTGGTTTTGAGTTGTTTGTCAGTTAAGGCATTTTCGAATTTTGGCGACGATATGTATATCCTTTCTTTTATTATACCATCTCACTTAATGAATCTTTTATTTATTATTTTTTTAAAATAATTTATTATACCCTTCACAAAAAAGTGAAATGGTTTGTCATTCCCTGTGTAATTTCTTCGATATTAATATGGGACCCCATATAGAATATATTTTCTTGATTCTTATGAATAGCGAAGACGATCGAGAGATGTTCGTCTGTACATAAAATCGGGTTTTCTCAAGCCCCCAGAAGAGCTAGAGACTTCCTTGGAAATTAACTTAAATAGAGTGGTATTTAAATTCAGAAAAATACGAAATACGTTTCCAGAGCTGGGAAGCTTACACAAAAAATTAATATCAAAAACCAATTATTTGTTTGTTTGTTTGTAAATTGAACCTTTTTCATGCTTGGGGAAGCTTAAATTGTCTATTAAAAACTAAAAAAATTAAATTTTTGTCCAGGGATGGGATATTAAAAGTTTTCTTCTGGCACTTTCAGTATTTTGTAGTAATCGTAAGAACTAAAACGTTTCAAAATTTCAAGTTTTATACATCTTGAAGATGTGCACCGGCAAAAAAAATTACAATTTCGTTTCCAGGGATGGGAAATAGATTTTTTTCATCCATAAAAGTAAGCAAAAAGTCAACTGACGTTATTATTATTATTATTTTTTGCTAAATAAAACTATTTTATAACTTCGGAAGAACAAAATTGGTATCAAATATATGAAAAAATCAAAAATTTGATTCCAGGTTTGGACAACTTTAATATTTTGTAGTACGTGAAGATGACCAAGATGTTTACAAATTTGTGGCTTTTCTTCAATAAAATCGCTTCATACATCATGAAGATTCGCACTGGTAAAAATTAAAATTTCATGTCCAGGGATGGGAAATCGATTTTTTTTTCATTCATAAAAATAAGCAAAAAGTCAACTGACTGTGTTTTTTGTTGTTGTTTTTGTTAACTAAAACTATTTTATAACTCAGGAAGAACAAAATTGGTTCTTAAAAATATATGTAACGTCAGACGTACGTTGGTGAAGGGTATATAAGATTCGGCTTAGCCGAATATAGTACTTTTACTTGTTTTTTATGCACTTAGTTTACAACAAAAATTTTCAATTAAAATCCCATGAACTCAAAATAAATCGTCCACCAAAAACTCGCATAAAGAGTCATGGAGTATCTCGCGTAGGAGTTTCCACGGCCGGCCCTTTAAAGATTTCCAGTTGCAACCTTGTCCGATATCTAACACCAGCGATATAAAAAAACTGGCCTTTTTAAGAAACTCCGCTCGAAAAATACACCCAAAAAGAAAAAAATTTCTAAAAATTAATGCAGTTTTAAGCCGTTTTTTCATGATGGCCTAAAGGGATCATCTCCATAAAGTACGACACATTTTTTCATGTTTGTTTGTTGCGAAGGGTTGTGCGAGTGTGTGTCTAACGGCACTCCTGCAAGTGTATGTGTGCCGCAATATTGCCGAAATGTGCAGCATAAGTGAAAGGGTTTGTATTCAATTGACGCTTTAACTGCACAACAAATTTGTTAAACAAAATAAACAAGAAATTACTCATTCTCACACACACGTACACAAACACATACAAGCATATTAACGCCAACACTTACACACACACACACACCCTCTCGCAATTACAACTTTTGATTCCTCTGGCTTTTCAACATGTTTTTCGTGCAAAACACAATAAAACTGTAATAAAACAAGGAAATGATACACCTCTTTTTTGATGTTTTTGCTCCACGGTGCACAACGTAAATGTGCTGCAAAAGGAAAATTAACACACAAACAAAAAAAAAAACAAACATGTTGACTCGTTAATAAGGGTTGGTTTGCGTTGCAAGTTTATGTTTGATTATGTGTCCGTCCATCGATACGTCTGTGCCTGAGACGGAGAAGATACTTGGCAAATAGGGGTGGTGTTTGCATGAGTAGTGGTATGCACACACACACACACACACGCAAACGTACTTGAATTTTCAAGCACTCCTTGTGATTGTACGAGTATCTACAACATTCACATGCGTTTGTGTTTGTGCATTTGCAACATCAGAAAGTTTCTTTTTTTTCTATTTTGCTTTCAAAAACATCAACAAAAACTGTTAAATAAAGTTTTCCTGCAGCGTAGTGCGCCATGTCATGATGAGTCATAATATGTTTTCTATGCTTTTGTGCTCGCTGCGCGTGCCATACCTGGCAGAGGCAGCCATTGAATCGCCTAAAAACATTAATTTTGAAATTGTTGCAAGAATTAAGAAAATATTTATGCTGAAATTCATGATGATTTTTTTAAGTTTTTTTTTCTATTTTTCGTTTATTTTATTTATTCACAATAACGACTTCCTCAATGCATTTCAATGCTGTCGTTGGTGGAAATTTCGAATGATTTTATTGTTTTATTTTTCGTTTATTTCACTTTTATAAATTTTGTTCAGATGGGATTTCTATTTTTGAAATAATTTTCATGTACACGATTCGAAAGTTGATTGTAGTTTCCTTGAAATTTTTAATTAGTTGCTTATGAATAGAACAAAATTTATAAAGGGTGTATTTTATGGAGGTTTAAAACTTTAAGCTGGCAATACTTTTTTAACTGATAGGGCCATTTTGTCCGCTGTTAACCCTTCGTGACACACACTTTCACTTTTTCACATTAGTATCACACTGGGTCTGGCCAGACCCCATATAAATGTTATTGTATTTGCATAATTTAACATTATTTTTTTTTTATATCTAGTTTTGAAAACGGTTTAAATTACATCAAATTATAATTAAAAACACAATTGGTTTATTAATTTCATTTCATATCTTATAATGTTTTTAAAGCAACTAAAACATATATATTCTACTTTGGAATGAATATTTTGAACAAAAGAATCCAGTCTTTCGGCGAATTTCTCCACTTCCCGTTGAGCATTCTAGACAAGATTTCTTTACTTCTACGGTATCATTTTATTTTATTCAACTTACTTTTATGGGTTTTCCAAGAACAGATTCTGTAGCCGAACGGGTACTGAATAGCGGCCCTGAATATGGGTATATTATCAGTACGCCACAAAACCCGTGCATTTTGCATGTGACTGCGTGAAACTCCCATTGCTAGAAGAATGCCGATAAAAGCATATAATGCATCTTCTGTTGGATCCTTCCAATTGGAGCAATTGGTGCATCTCCAATTAGACTAACCGGAACAATTTCAGCTAACGCAATTGGTGAATTTCCAATTAGACAAATTGGAATAATATCAAGTAGGCCAATTGGAATAATTTCAAATACACCAATTTTCGCTCAACACCTGTGTTAGACAACTCATTTAGAAATGTTGATGGCTTTTAGCATATTTTATGGAAACAAATTTAAAAAATACTCAAGTGATCGATGGTTAAATACGAATGTACTGCAATTTTTCAAACAAAATATATGTGGGTCTGGCCAGACCCACTGTGGTACTAATATGACATAGGTTTCAAAATATCTTTCTAACTCCTTTTTTATTAAGTTTTTTCGTCCCGTTTTTTCACCATCAGAAGGCCAAGAAAATTTTAGAAGAGTATCTGAAAAATCATATCTTTAGCCATATTGCAAACATGTTTAAAATGCAAAATATAATGGAAAAGGTCTGGCCAGACCCATGACTGTGACGGAGGTTTAAGCGTTTTGGGTTTATTTGGGTTCGGTATTTCAACGTGAGTAGACAGACGCCTGAGCAACGCTTTCAAACTGTGAATTGCAAATTTATTCTCTACGAAACAGGCAACGCGCTTTACGACCATTTTATGGGCAACAAAATCGTTCATCAGAGCGATCGGTTTGATTAATTATGGAACGTTTTAGCACCACTTTGAAATTAACTGACAAAACGCATCCATAGAGACGTCGTAAAAAGCGTACAGAAGAAGTTATTCCTGCTGTAGAGCGTAGCGTAGAGACCCGATTAGGTCTATCCTTCATCGTGCACAGGAAGTGGATACGTGCCCACCCGCTTTATGGAAGATGTTGAGGAAAAATCTTGGTTGAAGTTCTCACAAAGTCTAACGATCACTTAGAAACGCGTACATTCCGTGAATGGTTCCAAAATCCGATCTCGATTTTTATAAACGAATTTTGTTTAGCAGAGAATCCCAATTTTTGTTTGAGTGGAAACATCAGTTAACAAAACTGCTTCAATTGGAGGGATAATAATCCTTAAGTGTTTGTTGGGACTGCGATACATCCCAGCAAACTGACTATTTGAAGTGGTCCGTTCTTCTCTAAAAAATAAAGCTGGTCGGGGCGCTACAGTTAATGGTGACCGCTAAAGAACCAGAATGTCCAGCAGCTGTTGCTTCAACAAATCGGTGCAACATATCACTCAGCCGGTGCTATAACGGATGTATTAAAGGATGCGTTGGGTAACCGCATAATTCTAAAGTCTTCTGTGAATTGGCCTTCAAGATCGTGGCATTTAACACCGCCGCAATATTTTCTGTGGCGGCATGTAAAGTCGCTAGTCTACATCGATAAAAACGAAAACCAATGACCTCTTGGAGAACGCTATTGCGGCGCTATTGCCCATATACGGCCACTTGTGTTAGAAAAAGTCATCGAAAATTGGACCTGCAGATTATACTACGTCCGAGCCCGCCATGGCGGTCATATATCCGAAGTCGTATTTACATTATAGCAACAGCCGGCTATCTTTCGAATTATGAAAATTTCAATTTAAAAAATTCGTTTTTTAATCTTATTTCAAAGTTCTGTACCTTTATAAAAACACCCTGTACTTGTGTTTATTAATCAAGTCAGAAATGCGTCAAACAAGAAGGAAAAAAATATAAAATTAAAAAGTTTTAATGAAATAGAATTCATATAAAAATAAAATTAATAACTTCAGCTCGTAGAATATTTCGTTGATGTTGAAATTTGAAAACAACTTTTTTTTTTTAATTGTCGCTGTTAATTTTAATTACCTGCAAGAAGAATGTTTGTGTTTGTTTGGAATCTGAAAAGAAACAGAAAATTAAATTGTTCTTAGTAAAGAAATTTAAGGACAAGTTATTTCAAAATTACTTAAGACATGCTGAGGGTGTGGTTTTAAAAATTTATTTAAACCAAAGATAATGCAAAATATAAATTTCATTTATTTTTCTCTGTGCAAAATAAAATAATAATTTTTCAATTCCACAATAATTTCATTTATTTTTATTGCTCTGGCAACATTGGATCTGCCCATTGTCGCTGATAAACATATAAATTAGAAGCCGCCCGAGAAGTAGCTGTAAAGAAAAACACGCTGAACTACTGATAATAAAAATGTAGCGGCTTTTGAAAAATGATATTCTGCTCTAATGAAATTGATGTTGACCTTTCCCTTGCTTTAATCGGTGAACCGACTGTTGCAAAACTAACCGATTAAACCAAAACGGGGATTACTTCGATATTGGTATTTGTTGACCAAGTGAGTATCCCTTGCTGTAGCACTGAATGTTAATATCCTTCTGTGAATCTGTTTAGTTCGAAGCTGCTCCCTCTCTTACGCATTCCTCAGAGAAATAGTTCCTCTCATTGTTTGCATTCCAAGAAACAATTTTGCAAGAATCAGGGTGAGCACTGGGAAATGTTGCCAAATCGTATGTGAGACTTTTGGTTCCGAAAAGAACACGCCAGAATTTTCCTCAGATATGACACTCAAAACACGCCGTATTACTTTTAAGAATATCTTCACAATAATAACTTTTAAGCCACATACTTCTTATTTTTATTTGTAGACGATAAGATAAATAAATATGTACCATAAAATATTGTGGACGCATTTACATACGAATAACTTTTAAGGCATTTCCCTTTCATATATTTTGGTGGAAGATAAGATAGTTAATGGTGTTTCACAATATATATTGTGCATAACTACACAAATATATCTCTTGAATCATAGGAATTTAATTGAAATTAATAAAAGATTACATGATTAAAAACGTTCCACAATAGAGAGTCTTCTTATTTACATAAACACTATCTTTTGAAGCGTGTAAGTTTTATTGATATTGTTGCATGAGAAGACTACTAAAGGGGTACCACTATATATATATATATATATATATATTGTGCATATCTACACAAAAAGTTCTTTTGAGCCACAGGAATTTAATCGAAATTAGTGTAAGATAAGTTAATTAAAGGTGTACCACAATAAATAGTGCTCTTATTAACATAAAAACAATCTTTTGAAGCGTGTAAGTTTTATTGATATTGTTGGATGAAAGGAATACCAAAGGGCTACCACAATATATATTGTGCATATCTACACAAAAATATCTTTCGATTAATGTGAGTTTTATAAATATTTGTGGAAGTTAAGACGCCTAAAAGTGTACCACATTTCATTTGTACATCGAGAGTTTTTATGAAAGCCTGCAAGTTTGGGAAACTTTTCAATTATAATAATTAAATTTAAAATCCTTTAAATTATAGACAAATTTTGTTACATACAAATATTTCTGAACCCCTAAAATTTCAAAGTCCTTTATAATTACAAAAAAAGGGTCCTTCTACTGAAGGATATTAAGTAAATTTGAACATATCAAAGAGCAGCTGCCACCAACCAGCCTCAAATTTGTTTTTCAATATCTCCGTCATTTGTGTTGACTAGAATATATCCTAGTTTATATTTAATTAAGAAAAAGGAAGCAAAAGTCCTGTTAGTCAAATCCTTAACAAGCCCACATGCATATTTAACTAAATAATCTGCTTTCCCACTTTTAATTGTTGGTCGGTATTTAAACACCTCTAAACCAAAATGCTTTTTAGACTCTCTACTTAGTTAATCCTATTCACTTTTATGTATGTGTGTGTTAGTGTGTGTGCGTGTGTGTGTGTGAGTACTTATGTTGTTGTTGTTCAAACAACAAACAAATATAACAACTCAACGTCTTTTGACTCTTATAAAGTTACTCACCGTTCGTTCATTAATATACTTCAGCCGGGTTTTCTTTTATTTTTCCTTTTTCAACTTTAACCTTTTAAATAAAAGTTTTTCACATGCACATGAAAATATGTTGGATATTGTTAGTGTGTGTGTGTGTGTAAATAAATGTACACAACATATGTCTGGTTTTTTTTCATGGTTTTTTGTTTTGTTTTGATAAGGCAAAGATGTTTTTACCTGCATAAATATTTTTTATTAGGGTGGCCCAGAGGTCCTAAGAACATATCCCGGAGTGTCACATCTAAAAAAAATATGGAAACAGGGCATCCCTATAACTTCCCGCTTGTTGTAGCCGCAAAAGTATCATAATTTCCCACATTCGATATCGATCAGTTATATTTTGATAGAACTTTCGATCGATATCGATCGAGCCGGAATTCGCTCCCCTGGCTTTTGTGCTATTCCATGCTTTTGAACTCCTTGAACTAAAACTCTATTATTTTAATTTACAAATCAACCGATTCCTACGTGATAAACTGTGATTGATGTAGTTTTTGCTTACGATAAAGGAATCGGGAATGTTAAATGATCCGATATATTATTTCGGAGTTAAAAAAATTTTTTTCCAATTTTTTTCGCTTGCTGTCTCTGGAACGGATTAAACGATTTTGATCCCTCGTGATTTTAAAATGTCAAGAGCCTTGCAGGCCTTCAAAAGTTATTGAAAAAAAAAACACTTTCAACAGTGCTTTTTTCTAAGTATTTTTCTTTTAATATCATGGAAAATACCGGTTCGAATCGGGTCAAATTTGAAGGAAATCTAAGCTCAGGAACGATCTTTAGAACGCTACCAATTTGGCTTGATTTAGTTCAGCCGTTCCAAAGTTATAAAAGACGGTCACATACTAACGCACTCATACACACACACGTACGCACACATACAGCCACACATACGTATATACAAGAGATAAAGTGACAGACTCTCACAATTATTCAGGGAAAATTTCTAGGATCTCAAAATGCGGAGATCTCTTGAGAAGTCGATTTTTTTTCCAAAAAGTGGCAAAACCGATGACTTTTAGATTTTTGAAAATTTCCAGCAAAATTTATATTTTAATGCAGTCAGCGTCCTGAAGTCCGAAATTAATAACTTTTCCATTTATGCCAGACCTACGAAAAGGAGTGGTTAATGTGAAGAAGTCAGAGGAGAAAGACAGGCAAGAAACTTTGAGAGAGAGATAGAGAGAGAATTTTTTGGGGCCACTTAATTTTTTGCGCTTTTACTTCACCAACTGCCTCGTCAACTTCTTTTTAAATTCATTTTGTTGCTTTTTTGCAAATTAATTGTGGTGCCGTTTTGGTCCTGACCGTGGCTGTAAAGCCAAAATACAAATCAAATTTTGAATTCAAATAAATAATAAAATTTCAATTAACGAGAACTTTTATCACGTAGAATGGAGTCACATAAAACAGCGTTTTCCCAGGGAAAGTTCTCTTTGAAAAAGTATTTTCGATTTTCTTCCCAAATTTCTTTCAATTCACAGCCATGCGATGAATGAAGAGCATTTAAGTCGTTCATTAAACTCCATTCCTATGCCGAAGTGATAAGCATACCAAATGCACGCCACAGCTGATGATGGGAACATAGTGACTGCCGAGAACGTTGTTTTTGCTTTTGCTCTGTATTTTAAATAATTAAATTATTGTCAATCTTCTATTTCTTATTTGATCTAAATATTATTCGAGAAAATTTAAGCTCCGTTCACATCTGTAAAATATTTGATGTAATAAGAATAACCAATAATTTCTGCTGACATTTTTTTAAATTTTAATATACATAAGTAAAATATTTTATTTATAAAAAGTTTTATAAATTATTAATATTTTTTTTCTACTTAGGAAATATTAAGAAAACATTTGTCAAAAAAAAAATGGTTTCACTTATTTCATCAAATATTTGCCAGATGTGAACGCAGCCTTAAGCTGATAACCACTATTTTCTGAAAACTATTTTTACGCAATATTTAAATTAATTTATTTTATTTGTTTTTTAAGTGATTTTTTAAAATTTTAAAGTTGACAACGCTGGTCGCCTGCAAAGACAATGTCGTAAAGAGCCCTCTGGTTCCTTTTAATTCGATCGCAAATATGAAGTTACCAAAGTCATGCTCTCGTCCTTTAAACTGCCCGAATTTCAAAATCTATTTGAAATTTATGAACGAACGCGGTATTGGACCCACGAACTTTGCTTTTTTGTTATATTATTTTTTTAAGGAAAAAGAGCTACAACAAAATTGAGGGTCACCTTTTTCCCGAGCTGTCCTAATGAATGTGTGCCTGTTAGTTTTTTTTGCATGCATTTATTAACATGACAAAGTCGGCTCCCAGCAACGAGTGCCTGCACTTGTTCGCCGTATTTGCTTCTCATGGCACTACTTTAACGTCAGGATATGTGCTCGTGTACCTCTACTCACTGCACCGTGACAGTACACCGGCGTGTGTATGGGTATCTCTTTGTTTGTCTGTACATGAAAACATAAATAAGTTTATAAAGCAAAAAAAAGTTTTATAAGGATTTATGTCTGCATTTAAAAACGAGAAATTGCTTCACTTTTTTATATCCTTCAACGAAGCTTGAAAAGGTATAAAAAAAGACTTTGTCATTCCACTTGCAAAACTTTTCGAGTTTAGGATGAGTCGTAAAGTTTTTAATATAAAAAAAAAATTGTATGCAAAATATAATTCTTGCTAAAAACTTTATAATTCGAGCACTAATCAGCTTTAGAGAAATTGTATAGAGTTCTGGAGAAAAAGTTTCGAAACTGTGAAAGACGTAAGAAATCAGGTTAAGGATTCAAGAGGACGAAGAATCAAAGAAAACATTAAGATTCTTATTGTAAAATAAACTAAATGTTCTTCTTATAAGTTTGCATATTCACAAGGCAGGGAAGCCAAATAGTTCATAAAACCACATGAAGTTTGATTTCCAACAACTACTGTCGCCTCAAGTTCTTCCCCACTCACACGATTCACAAATAAAATAAAAATTTTTAAGGAACAATTTCAGGAGGCAGTTTCATTGCAGGAAAAAAAATTCATGACATAAATTTCATGGTATATCCCTGAAAAAAATATCTCATGACACAAATTCCATAATATGTCCCCAGACATTTGATAAAAGTTTTCAGGATATAAAATTTTAGGAATATCCTATTCCAAAAAATATTTCATTACTTTAATATCTTCAAATACCCATGACAAAAAAAAAAATCAAATCATAATATATCCCAGCCCACTATGTGAAAAATAAATATATATATCATGATATAAGTTTCAATATATCAGCCATTTCACAGAACACAATTCCGAATGAAGGAGGTTTCAACCTCGAAAATTGGGTCTTTAGAAAACGAAAAACTAGAAAATTTCTTCAAAAAACTATCCCGGAAATTTTTTCAAACTATTTTTATATCAATTTTCAAAGTTTGATTAAAATTTTAGTAGTAAAATCATTTTTCTTGCGTTTAAAAAATTTCATCGCATTCGATTCATAATGTATCCCCGACTATTTTATAAAAAAAAAATTAATGAGAAACATTTTAGAATCTTCTTGAACACCCAAACATATTTCCTGACAAATTTCATTATTTTATATTGTATTATTATTTCTACAAAAAATATCTCATGATATAAAATATTTATCCTTTGGCAATAAAAATGAACGAAACTATTTCCAACATAAAAAATATGCTTCCTCACAAAAATTTCATTTTTCTATAAAAAATATGTCATGTTATAAATTTCATAAAACATCCTTTATCATTCAATAAAAAAAAATCCATGTAATAAATTTCGTAAAATATTCCTCCCTAGTCTATGAAAAAAATTCATCACACAAATTTCGTAGTATATCCTTAGTATTCAATGAAAAAATTGCATGCCATAAGTATCATAATGTTGAAAAAAATATATCATGACATAAGATGCGTAATGTATTTCCGGCTATTGTAATATATATCTCTGAATAGACTTTGAAAACGTATTTCCTGACAAACATAATAATTTTATATAGTATTATTATTTCCATAAAAAGTATCGCATGATAAGATTTCATAATTTACCCTTTACCATTCAATAAAAACCATTTATGCTATATAAATTACGTAAATTATACCTGGCAGGTTTATGGAAAAATTTATAACAAGAAGTTCATTATATATCTCAGAATATACTATGTAATAATTGCATGATATTTCATTCATAATTCTGTATTATATTAATATTTCTATAAAAAATATCTCATGACATTAATTTCATGGTACTTATTTTGGCATAAAAAAATACATAAAATTATTGCCAATATGAAAAATATAATAAATGTATAACTAGTCTATAAAAAATATGTCATGACATAAATTTCATAATATATCCCTTAGTATTCAATAAAAAATATTTCATGACATAAATGAAAAAGTTTCATGACACACACTTCATTGCATATCTGGAAATATTCTATAAAAATATTATATGATATATATTGACTGTTATACGAAAAAATTTCATGACATTAATTTCATAATATATCTTCAAGTATTCTATGAAAAATTAAATACTTAAATATCATACGTGACCATTCTATTGACAAAAATATAACATGACATAAATTTCCAATTTTTTAATAATAAAAATTTCATGAATAAAATTTTCTAACACATCCCCGATTCTTCAATGTATAGACATGTTATGACATATTTTTCACAACATATCTTGAGCATTCTATGAAAAAATTAAATGACATAAATTTGCTAAGATAACTTTCATAATATATCGCTGACATAAATTTCATAATATAGCATCGACATAACTTTCATGATATCATAATATATTATAAAATGTATCTCAGGCGTACACTTTATAATATACATATATGTACCAGATATAAGTTTCATAACATAATTTCATGCTGACATTAATTTCATACAATATCGCAGCCATAAATGTCTTCATATATCTCTGACATAAATTTCGTAATATATCACTAAAAAATCTCATAAAATATTCCTGACATAAATTTCATAACATGTATCTGACAAATATCATAATATATTCCTGAAAAGTTTCATAATATATCCCCGATATGAATTTTATAATATATCCCCGATATAAAATTCATGACATATCCCTGACATATCCATCAATTTCATAAATTTCATAATATATCGCTGACTTAAATTTCATATTATATCATATCATACAATATAAGTTCCATAATATATCCCTGTTATAAACTCAATAATATTTATCCCTGACATAAATTTCATAACATATCGCTGGCATGCATTTCTTAATATATCTCTGACACAAATTTCATATCGCTAACATAAAATTCATGACATATCCCTGACATAAATTTCATAATATATCGCTGACTTAAATTTCATAATATATCATATCAAACAATATATATGTTATAAACTCAATAACATTTATCCCTGACATAAATTTCGTAATATTGATTATAAGTATTTTCTTTTGTAAATATGATCCCAACTGAGGCGGAAAAGAGATTCGTTGCTGCCGAATCACTTTTGTTCACTTTCAAAGGAGTCATCTTCGTACTCTGCTTGGAACGGATTTTCATGTTTCTATTTGTGAAATCGATGTATGGCAGGCACTTTTAAACTCATCCTGTTTGTTTGTTCGTCAGTGTGTGGGTTTTGCGAGTTCTTGTTGTTTCGAAATAATAAAATTGCCGGTGTTTTTACTCTTGAAAAACTTTACAAAGTGAGTGTCTTACGAGTGTGAGTGTGTGTTCAGGTGATTCTTCATTTCCTTAATTACTTTACAAACCAGCATTAACAATAGAAGAATGAAAATAAATAGAAAAGACGGTAGAAAACACTCAGCGAAATCAATTGTCTGGTGGATTCTTTGTGAGAAAATCCTAAAATAATATGATTCTTTGTGGAGTTAAAATAAATTTGTATCAGAGAAGAGGAGTAGTTTTAAAGGGACTGGGGAAATTAAAAATGTTAAAAAGAAATTATTATTTTAATTCTATCGCTCCAATCCTGAAGTAGTGAACACCAGACTACGAGATCTTAGATTCCGAGTTCGACTCCAGTTTCGGTCACGATTATGGTGTCGAATTTTTCTGATCTGTTTTAGTGCAGGATTGTGTTGATTGTTGTCGGCTGGTCTCAATGACGAAAACCGCTGATTTTTACTGCCAGCGATTAACCCCATCATGTACTAAAAGAGCAGAATACAGCGCCCGCTTTTGGCGGTAGTTACAGCAAAAAAGTTATCCGCGAAGTGAAAATAGCAAAAGAAAATCAAAGTATTCTCTCCCTGCTAATCAGTATTCATCTGTCCCCTCCGCACCATCTTCGCCAGCACAATGCTCTCCCTGAGTGCTGGTCCCAAAATAAAAAAAAAGATTTTTGCCCCCTGGTTTTGGATTGACTAAAAGGTCATAGTAGAAAGAAACTCCTATTTGGAGGACGATAAAAAACCCTATGGTTCCAAAGGACTAAAAAACTTAAACTAAATACAACGTGTTTTAGTCACAACTTTGAGTTGGCATCACTGCTTTATTTAAGAAGCTGATTGTTGCTTTTTGTTTAATTTAATTTGAAAATTCATTATAAATCGACTTGTACCAGAGTAACGCGTGCAAATTGTTGAAATTTTTAATCAAAATAATCGTTCTATTTGTCAAACTGATCCATTCAAAATTTTGCTTTCCAATGAAGCCCGTTTCTGGTTGAATGGGAACGTAAATAAGCAGAATTGTCGCATTTGGACTGAAGAGAATCCTCAAGCTTTTGTCGAAACACCACCACATCCCAGAAAATTATTCTTTGGGTCGCCGTATGGGCCGGCGGAGTCATTGACCCACATGTCTTCAAAGTCGATGATAGTCAGAATGTGGTTCGAAATTTTTTCGTACCTCAGTTACGTGGCATTAATTCTGCTAATGAGTGGAACCAGCAGGACGGAGCCACAGGCTACAAAGCGGGCGCTACAATTGATTTACTCAAAGAAACGTTTGATGAAAAAATAATTTCAGACATTGGCCCAATTAATTGGCCATCAAGTTCGTGTGATTTAACCCTGTTGGATTATTTGCTTTGGGGTCATGTTACGTCACTTGTCCGCGTCAATAAACCACAAACAATTGAAATTAAAATTCGAAAAGTTATCGGCGAAATACGGCCGCAAATGCTGCGAAAAGTGTTTGAAAATTGGTGTCCCAAATTGTGCCGTCTACGCTCCGGCCGTGGCGGTCTTATGCTAGAAATCATGTTCAAACATGAATTTCATAAAATTTTCTTTCCAATCAAGTCCGTTTCATTGATACTAAAAATGTATTTCCTTGTTTTATTGCGATTTAATCTTGTGTCACTCCATAAAAAAACACCCATTATAATAATCTTAAAGTGTTTTTACTCTGAAAGTTAACACCCGGTTTAAGCATTAAAACCATAGACATGTGATTTCGTGTTCACACTGAAGTTTTAATAAATTCAGGTTTCAACAAACAGGCTGTCCAGTAAATTTAAGCAAAATAAATAAAATCTGTGAAAAATATATGTGTAGTTGTTGTTGTATTTTGCTCTACATTTTATAACACTTAATTTAAAAGCAACTGTTTTTGCTTTTATAACATAAAAATAATAAAAATTACATCGCAGATGAAAGTAGGAATTATTTTATATTTTGTAAATTAAAATTTTAAAAGTATGAAAATACTTCTACACAACGAGTTAAGCCTTCTAAAACGCATTAATTTATATGAAATCATACAAATTCTGGAAGAAAAAATACTGATGTGGATTTTACTGTGCATTCTTCACACACCAACAGATGTTTCCAACAAATAACTTGGCAGCACTCAACTAAGCACAGCCAGAAGAAGGCAAACACAAGGTTGCATTTCAAAAGTGTTTTAAGTTGGTGGTTAAATCAGGATTTAATTTTTAAACCATGTGAGTGTTAAAATACTATAAAGAAAAACTTGACTGCAAAATAGTTTTTTTTCCAGAAAACAGTTTATTGAAAAAGTCGTGAGGTTATAAAACAGCAGGGGGGTGTACTGTGCAAATAAGGTCGATTTTTAAAAAGCGTTTCCGTAAACGTCTATCATAAAACTGTTTGCGAATGAGGATGTTTAAAATATTTAATTCGAATCAAGACAATGTCCTTTTCGAG
Organism: Linnaemya vulpina; assembly: GCA_963675445.1. Taxonomy (NCBI): domain Eukaryota; kingdom Metazoa; phylum Arthropoda; class Insecta; order Diptera; family Tachinidae; genus Linnaemya; species Linnaemya vulpina. The sequence goes on along the minus strand of OY776279.1, from coordinate 28,957,395 downwards.
GCAACAGTTTGACATTTGAAGTCCCTGTAAGGAAAGTCCATAAAGTCAAGAAGTTTTTAAGCATATTTTGTGTAATTTCTGGAATCACTTGGAAATGGGAACGAGAAACTCTTAGGAGTCAATCAGACCCCATTAATTTTTAGTGGTTTAAAGATAAAAGTTTTCCTTAATCTGTTGCAAATTGTGGAATTTGAAGACGAAAAACGACAACCGTAATAAGGCTGAAAATTTGCTTAAAACTTTTTAAAAAAATGAAAAAGCCAATTTTGGTTTTTAAACTATTTTTGTCTTAAAGTAGAACCCAGAGCATAACCTCTGCATATGCGATGCCTTGTGTCAGGACTATGAAAATTGATTGCTGGTTGATTGTGTAAATTATCAGGATATCAAAAACAATTCTTAATCCCTTTTTGAAATGTGACCAACCGATTTAATTAAATTTACAAAACAACACAAATAATTCTCCTTTTTGTATTTCAAACTGCCTGCCAATTATTCATTTCGTATTATTTTATAATTAATTTAACAGCAGATATGCAATTCACAATTGCAAGTGTGTTGCAATTTCATTTAAACATACAATTTTCAACTTGTGCACACAAATAAATATGATGAGTATCAATTTATGAAAACAAAATTAAATTCAACAATTTCGTATTGATTTGCAATACGTGACGCAAACTAAAATATTTGCATTAAAATGCAAACGTACATGCGTACGATTTTATATAAATATAAAAAAATAAATTTAAAAAAATTAAGTCTCTGTAATACGTTTAATGTATTTTGTGAAAATTGTGAAATATATTCCACGCGTGTGTGCCAATAAAATATAATAAATTTTCAATTTCAGTGTGTTGAAAAAATATATAATTAAAATACAATGCAGAGGGGTCATATTGAAATTAATTTTCTGTTTGTGTGATTAATTGCATGATGGATTTCCAGTGCAATAAACTAAATATTCAATAGAGAAAGCAAGTGATCCGTGGATAAATCAAGCCATTGCACAGTGGGGCGGTTTTGAAGACAACAAATGGAAATAGCTAAAAAGTTAATAAACCGGTAGTCTGAATTCATGCAGCATTTAAAGGGAAGTTGCTAAGTTTTAGATAAGATCAGGAATTTGTAAATATAGAGAGGTCGTAGCCCCGGTGCACTGTGGGCATTTTGCGGAATAAAGTAAAATTTCCGAAACACAATTTATTGAATATTTTAAAATATTTTTAAACAAATAAATTAATACCAATACAATCAGAAAGAATTACTTTCATAATCAGAAAGAATTGCTAGATTTTATTTTTTGAATCGGATCAGTTTTATTGAAATGACTGAAATTCAACCCGAGAAATTTTATATAGTCAATATATATCGCCATACTATTCGCTAAGTTCTTCAGGAACATTTAAAAAGAATATTGTTTATCTATCACAACAGCTTATATAATTTAATAACATTAACAAATATTTCATAAAATTAGCGTGACCACTATTTTTTGTCAAACGTGTCTTTATTACTTCGTGTTTATGCCTGATAAATAAATTGAAAAAAGGCAACACTGAAGGCGTATTAACTTCTTTACTTAAGAGACACGTGCTCATTTTAAAAATATTTTCCTGAAACTAAAAATATTAAAACAGGAATTCTTACACTCATTTTGTTAAATATTTGAAAGATGTGACTTTAAGTATAATGCTTAAGATCTAAAAAATAATTAACATAAAAATTATTAAAATAAAATTATTAACATAAATGACTAACATGTAGTTCCGTTCATTTCTTAAAATATTTTAAGAGAAATGGGTGTGGCTTTACAAGTGAATTAAAAAAACTTGGGTATCACCTACTTGCCATATAATTATGTTGTGCATTTCTCAGCAAAAAGAACTTTTGAAAAATATTTTTTTTCTCAATTTTGTGGAACAATAAGATATTTGAAAGTGTACCACAATATATGTGGCGCATTTATAAATAAGCTATTCTATGACTGTTTTATTTGCCTTAAGGTGATATCTTCAATACAATTCATAAAAATTAAAATTTCATTTAATATTTATTAAATTTGTAATTATTTGTTTTAATTTTGTCCCGTTAGAAACAACAAATTTTTTAAATCCTGTAGATTTTTTTGTTTTGCTGTTTTGAGCTACAAAATTACTTGAAAGTTTACCTCTTTTATTATTATTACACATTTAAAATTGCAAACTCTGTTCAACTTCATTTTGTAAACTGAAATATTTATATTATTTTGTCTTTCTTGATGGAAAACAAGAACTCTAATAAACAATTAACTTGTGCAATTTACATGAGAACAATCTTGGCTTCAATATTGTTTTGCAAAAAGCATCAGCGGCAGCAGCATTTTTAAAACGACAAACAAACAGACAAACAAACAAACAAACAAACAAACGTTTTAATTAGATGTTTTGGCAAATTTAATTAAATTCTTGTTTTGCAAAATAAAACCATTTACAACTCGTTGTTATTTAAATATATTCTTGTCTTCGCTGGCAAACGAATTTCCTTTTCCTTGTATTTTATTGTCTTTGTTTTGCTTGTTTGGTTGGTTGTCGTGCCCAAAAAGACAATGACTACAATGACAGCGACGACAACTGCAATGGAAATATTAACAAAATAAGTAGGCAACAACGACAATAACAAGGCACTGTGGGGCATGTACTAAAAATATGTGAAATAAATATAAAGTTATTAATCTATATTAATATTTATATAGGCTAATTGTTCTAACTTAGTTAAAATCTCAGAAAGACATGATGATAAATATTCCTAGGCACAAAGGAAGTCAACATCAGTTTTATTCAACTTACACAGCAGGGCAGAACAGCTGTTTTCGAAAGTCGCTACACTTTCATCTTCCGTGCTCATGTGTATATTGTGTTTATCAGCCACGTAGCTTAGTTGAATGTGATAACAGTTTTCTATTCACACAAATTTTATTGTGAAAAACAATCCGAGAACTGTATCAACCTGATGTTAACACTTGTGTGTTATGATACCTGTGTTACCATTTGATTATTTTCTTCATGTCCCATTTTTCTGAATTTTTTGTTCCATTATACATTAAGTCAAAGTTAAAGTTATTAAATTTAATATTAAAAAACAAATTTTCCGGAAAGTGTTTTTAAAGCAGAAAGACATGATAAATATTGCAAAGCACAGGGAGAAGTCTACATCAGTTTTATATATTTAACTTACACAGCAGAGAGGAATAGCGGTTTTCAAAAGCCGCTACACTTTTACTGTTAGTTAGGACTCATGAACATTTTTAGTTATTACCTTTCGACAGATGGCTTAAATGTGTGCGATAGCCGTGTCTATTTAAAACAATTTTATTAGGAAACAGCGTACGAGAATTGTAACAAACCGCTAATAACCTTTTTTTGTATGCGTTGCCGTTTTTATTACTTGTTTTCATGTCTTATTTTCTGAATTTTTTTATGTTTCTTAAGTCAAACTTTTTTGCTTAGAATTTTCTTAAGCTGTTTTGAACGTTTTTGCACGCCCCTTTATTGGGCTAGCAAAAGCCATGGTGTTTTAAACTTTTTAATTACAAAGAATTTGTATCGAAATATTTTTTATAATAATTTAACGGCTTCACAGGGGTTGAAAAATCAACACCGAGCTTAGCTTTAATTTGCAGATTGTGTTATTATAACGGGTGGCTACACAAAAAACCACTTCATGTTATGGTGATATTAAATTTTAATATTAATTTTTTATTTTAATAAAAATAACTTTTCTATATGTGCTGTCTTCTTTTAAATGTTGGGCTTATTTTTACTGTCAAATTAAAAGATATACAACAAATTTTAATTCGTGTCTTATTCAATTCTAAAGTTTATATATATTCATATCGAATAAAATTTGTTTGTTATAGCTTTTGAATATTCATTTGTAATTCTCAATTGGTTCATGAGGGTTTAAACAGAAGCTGAGAAAATTCGGGACTTTTATATCACGTTGAAGTTTATTGATAATTTAAAATCAAAACGAATTAAATGCCTTCATATAGAAATACTTAAGCTATAAAAAAACAAAGAAATTTTTGAAAATAATTTAAATTCTTTAAAATGTCTTAAATGGAAAAAAGATTCTCAGCAGGAATTTTGCAACCAGAAATATAAAATTGAATTTTTTGATTATTCATCTTTTTATTTAAATAATATAAAGGAAATAAAATAAATTAATATCGCACATAATTTGTTTGTTGCAGCTTTCGGAAATGTCAAGGCCTGCTAAACATTTTTCTTTGTAATTCTCAATTGGTTTATGAGGGTTTGTGCAGAAGCTGAGAAAATTTGTGACTTTTATATCAAATTTTATTCAGATCTCCTTAGAAACTGTTTTTCCTTATCCCACAGTGCAAAGGCAAAAAAAAAAAAATATAAAATAAAAAATAAAAAGCAACATCTACGAAACAAGTGACAGCAACAGCAACAGCAACAGCAACTTGTTAATCCTGTCATTTCTTATCACTTGACTTAACGAGTATAGAGACATGTTGCGCAGAAATATCATGGCAATAATTATCTCACCCCACATATACAGACAAAGAAAGATAGTACACACATTTAAATGATGGGAAATGTAGGGAAATATTTTTGAAAACCAAACAAACGAAAGAAACGCCGCGACAGTGGGAGGGAAATTTTTGTTTTTCATTGTTAAGTTTCATAAATGAAAATCACTTGGATTAGAAAAAATGTGAGAAGGTTTAACTACAAAATTGACTGAATATTTGTTGGATACAATTTATTATTCGCTTTTATGTTTCCCAGCTCTGCTTTATGAGGAATTGTAAAGTTCAGACAACGTTTAGCTGTGTCGTTAGTAAAAAAATGTGACTGAAAGAAATAAATTTCTAAAGTCTGAAATATTCAAAGTCCATTGAAAAATAGGATGAATTTTTGAGGGTTGTATAGCGGATATTTTTTAAGGAATTTCGGGTTTGATTTAAAAAAACAGACACAAATTTAGGAAGTCTTTATTTGAGACGATAGAACGTTGAATTTAATTCAGTGTTTAAAGATGATTTCTTCAAGGACAGGCCGTGGTTCACTCTATGGGTCCAATTTCGTCATACTCTCTCCAACATATCGGCCGATTTTTTTTTACAAATTAATGCCTCACTATTGGCTTTCACAGCTTCATCCTTAACATTATCCCACAAAAAGTGGGTAGTCTAAAGACGTTAAATCGCACGATTTAGGCGGCCAATTGACCGGCTACAAATATGAAATAAACTGTTCACCAAACTCGCCTTTCAATCGAGCTATTGTTTCGCATGAAGAATAATCAAACCTCATGTCAGCCGAGGCCAGGTCTTTTATTCTGGACAAAAATAAAGAAAAAAATTTAAATGTCATTTGGAAGCCTTCCCTATTCACAATAATGTTACGAATTGATAATTCTTGGTCATCAACAACACTGGCGAGGGTAGCTGCGACATTTTCTGCCATCCTTAGCATGCATGTTGTTGGTTTAATAATCAATGTTGTAAATTTGGTGCAAAATTCTGTTCTCAATATTCTGAATAGTCACCTCTGAAGAAGGTCTCTAAAAGAAGTGCCTGATACAATATCTGAATAGAGCATGAATTTGGATAGTAAAATTTAATAACCTGTCAGCGTTGTTGGCATGTAAGTCCATGGTTAAATTATACACCCAAATGAATATGTTTAACAGCAACATGTGACACGAAGACAGCTGATCAGTCAAAACCAGTGTTGCCAAACGGAAAGTTACTAAAAAGTAATTCTTTAGTGCGGGTGTTTCCCTCTTTGTAACGCGTCTCTTTTAGAGTGTGACAACTTTGAGTTAGCATCACTGCTTTATTTGAGCACCCTTTTAACCGCTGACCGTTGCTTTTACTTAGTTTCCTTTGAAATTTCATTATGAATCGATGTGCACCAGAGAGAGAGAGAGAGAGAGAATCAAAATAATTGATCTATTCTATTTTCTGGAATAGAAGTAGTAGTGTAGCGAGTGGAATCAACAAGATTTTGTCGAAAAATCATCGCATCCACAAGAAATTATTTAGAGCGCCTTATGAGCAGGGGGAGCCATTGGTCCATATGTCTTCAAAAACGATGATGGTCAAAATGTCACTGTCAATGGGAAACGGTGTAGGAACGTGTTTTGAATTTTTTTCAAACTTCAATTACCTGACATTAATCCTGCTGATATGCGATTCCATCCAAGATGGAGCCACAGGCCACACAGTGGGCGTTACAATTGATTTACTCAAAGAAACTTTTGATGAAAATACAATTTCACATAATGGCCCAAATAATTGGCCACCAAGATCACGTAATTTAACCTTATCGGATTATTTTCTTTTGGGGTCAGGTTAAGTCACTTGTCGACGTCGATAAACCACAAACAGTTGAACATGTGGAAAGTTGCATTCGCAGAGTTATCGGCGAAATACGGCCGCAAGTGCTGCGAAATGTTGTTGAAATTTTGGACTTGATCCTTCAATATTTTTGCTGCAAATTTCCGTGCTTTTTTTTTCTTAACATCATTTCGCCAATATTCCCAGCGTTATCGCCTCCTTTCCATTGTTCCGACAGTCTTACAAGATTGGGGATTGTTCTCTGGGTGCTCATTTAGGAAAAACAAAAGCAACATTTTCTTCCTTCCAAAGAAGCCGAATTACCATCACAGAAACTGCTGTTGGCTGAAGTAGTGAACACAAGAGTACGGGGCCTTCGATCCCGAGTTCGACTCCGCTTCCAATCATGACTATTTTGTTAAATTTTTCTGACCTACTTTAGGGCATGGTTACGTTAATTATTGTTGGCTTAGCTCAATAACGAGCCAAAAGGTTGAACTTTTTCTCACAGCGATTAATTCCGTGACTTATTGAAGAGCGGAATACAGCGCCCCCTGTTGGCGGTAACTGTAGTAAAAAAATTATGCTCGAGGCAAAAATAGCAGCAAATACATATTCTCTATCTTCTAAACTGACTTCATGCGTCCTCTTAACACTATCCTCTCCTTTGGGGGTCATTATCTGAGTGCTGGTTAAATTAAAAAAATTAAAAAAGTAGGTTGGGGATTTTAACGGAGGCACCATACATTAAATGCGAGTGCCAGATATTTTTAATAAAAGAAAATTATAGCTGAAGGCATAGAATTGATTTTTTATTTAAGCAAATATTTTAAATATCAGGATTTCTAATGTTGCTGCAGTGCTTGGCGACATATTTTCTATAATTTTCTCCCACTTTTTGGTGGATGCCTCATGTTAAAGGATAAACAATTTTTTTATAAAAGCAATTTAATAAAATTTATTAAAGAATTTTTAAACTGGGTTGAGTTATAAAAACAAGATGAAGCGCCCGAATAAAATGGAAACCTTTCTTAAGTTGCGGTCACACTTGTCCAATATTTGCTCAAAGAAGCGTAACCACTAAACAGTAAAGAAAAGTATTTCAAATTCTTAGACGTGTTTCTTAAGCAAAAAAGTTCCATAAATAGATAGTGGTATAGAATTAATAATGATTGGAAACTGTTGAACTCAATAAAAACTTAATTGATTTGAAATGGTCCTCATTAACATTTAGGGGTTACGTTTTTTGATCAAATATTTCTTTCCTTAAAAATAATTAATTAATTAATTTTAAAATACTTTAAGCATTTTCAAACCTCAAAACTTTTGTCTGCTGGGTTATTTCGTCTTTATACTGCACATCCTTGAATAACTATTTGCATGTTGGCATGTTGTTGCTAAACAAATACTTTTCATATAAAAAAAAAACTATTAAAATAATAAAATAAAATAGAGAACATTTCAAATATAATCAAATGATTTACTCCCTTTTATGGTATTTATTCATTCATCATTTCTGCCATTCTTTTTCTCTGCCTGTTATATCATGTTGTTGTTGTTGTTGCTGTTTTTATTTGTCTTTCTTTGCTGCAGCATAACAAATGGAATTGGCTCTTCTATTTCTTTTCTCTCCACTTTGTTTAATCATCATCATTTGTTTTGCTTTTATTTACATTTTTTAGTTCTTCTTTTAATTTATAACTCTAAACTGGAGTATTTCATTTGAAATATAATATTGCAGAAATTGTTTGATGTGTGTACTCGTATATGCAACTACAAGCAGTCGTAGAATTACTCAAACACTTTCGGAAATTCAAAATTATTTGCTGAAACTTTTTTTATTTGATTAAAACGAAGCACTTCCCTGAAATATATATTTTAGTGACATCGAGTAGCTTCGAATTTCAGTTTACAGGGAATCTACAGGCGCTGAATTTTTTTGTAGGGGTTCGGGGAAGGAGGGTGCTGCTTTCCGCTCTTTTAATACGTGAGGGTTTTAATCGCTGTCTGCAATATTTAGCGGCTAGGGCTATGCCTTCGTCATTGACACAATCTTAAACTAATTCAGATTCGAAAAATTCCATCTCATATTTATGACTGAGCGAGGAGTCAAACTCAGGATCGGAGGCATCGCAGTCTTGTTTTCACTACTTCAGCCAACGAATATGATCATTTTTCGAAAAGGGTTTCTAATTCCGAAACGCAAGATATTTATTCCAAAGCGCTAGGGAAAGTCAACACCAATGTTATATATTCAATTTACACAGCAGAGCAGTATAGCTGTTTTCGAAGGCCGCCACACTTCTTATAATCAGGACTCATGAGGATTTTTATTTATTTCCTCTCCTATTTGAATTCTATAACACTGTTCTCGACTTTCTATTTGTACCAAATTTTATTATGAAAAAGCGTACGAGAATTATATCATACCGATGGCAACATACTTGCCGTGTTGCCGCTTGATTATTTTTTATAAACTATTTTCTGAATATTTTTCTCTGGAGAAACTTTTTTGGATTGAATTTTCTTAAATTCATTTGTAGGTTTTTGTCCTTCTTTGGAGTATTCCAAAGGAAAGATCACACGATTGCCACGATGCATCAATTATTGGTACATTTTATGTCAATTGCCGCATAAGTTAATCCACAAAAATATTGTGCGCTGATTTAACGCAATCAAATGCAAGTCCACTGCAGTAATCAGGTGAAAAGTTGATAGGCGTTCATGGGTAAAAAAGCTAAAAATGCGTCAACCAAGTTGTTGTGTTCTCGTGCGGCAATCAAGCTACACAATTTGAAATTATCTTCTCCCGACTGACCGTAGAGCAATTCTTTTCGCAAGTAAAATATAATTGAATGTGAACAACTGTTTAACTTCCTGCTAAGAAACTTTGAATCTTTCCAAGATCGGGAAGTTAATGGTTTTACCCCATTTAAAAAATTTCAGATCTCATCAGATCTCCACGTTTTGAGAACCTAGAAAGATCCCCTGACTTACTTTTACAGCACGTCACTGTGTCTGCATGTATGGATGTATCTGTGTGTAAGTAGTTGACCCACGTAAATTTTAGAACGGCTGGAATGATTAAACGAAATCGGTTGAGTTCTGAAGAACAAACTTGAACTTGGAATTCATTTGAATTCGAATCGGGAAATTCCAAGATTTCCAAAGAAAAACCAAAAAGACCCATTTTCATAGTAGTTCTCAACCTCCTCATCCATCGATTCCAAACTAATCAGCACTTGAACTTGTGAGTTATCGTAAAAGAAAAAATATGAGTTTTTTTTCTTAAAACTCCGAAATTATATATCTGATCAGTCACTGTTCTCGATAATTTTTATAGTAATAAAACAAAGAGCATTTCTGGACCCAGTTTTAATGTAAATTTTAACCGATTCGAACCGGTATATTTTAAGATATTTCTAAACAACTTAAGCATTAAACACAATAACGACAGCAGGCTACACGAACACCGACTACAAAAGTCGTTGGTTACAATCGTCGCCTCGTAGTAGTCACCTACTTATTTATTTTTAAAACGATACCACCACATCAATAACCATGAGTTGTTGTTTGTAGTAAAATTCTCTTCATACGCCAGTGTAGCCGCTTTCATATATTTAATACTCTTAAAAAGTGTTATTCCAATAAAATGTGTTTAAAGTCCACAAGAAATGATTTCAGTATCTTGGATATATAGTTCGTTGTTTCAGTATGTTTTCAAGGTTACTATAATTGAATTTATTTTTATTATACTGGCAACATTGCACCTACTCATTGTCGCTCACCAGAATAGAAATTAGATTAATTTAACTCCGACCACAAAAACAGCAGGTACAACAACCAGTAGCCGTGTTGCCTGGTGTAGTAAAAATAATCATTCTTATATACGCACATGGATTCTATTTTTGACAAGTTGTAGTCTGTAGTCTGCTGTCGTTGTTGTGTTTAATGCTATAGAGAAAAGGCAGTCTTTAAAGTGATTTTATAGAATAACTTTTCAGCGGCTCCACCGACCGAATATTAGAAATCACGTTGGTCACCACAAACTGGATTAATCGGTTCGTGAGATATCGTGACCGTTAAAATTAAAAAAAGGAATTTTCCTTAAACTAAAAAATTATATATCAGGGACTAAATTATCGCATGCGATATTCATCCAAATTTCAATACAGTTTATATAAGAATTTCGATCAGTATCGAGTGCCGTAAATTTCCCCCTGATCGGTTAATATTTTTGATTATTTGTAGTAACCGAAAATTTTAAACAATCACCGCTTATCACGTGGGAGTCGGTTGATTTGATGGATTTGAGGCTAAAATTATCGGGAAGTTACAGGGATGGGCTTAAGGCTCAACGGTTTTCCATATTTTTATTTCTAGTAAATATACTATTTTGAAATCTGAAATATGTTAATTATTTCCAAATTTAGTTTAATACAAACAAAACAACAGCTGTTTCTCAGAGTTGCCATAGAGTGAAAAAATCGTTTGACCGTTGTGCGGCAATTAATGCCACTTGTTCGTTTTGCCCCAATTCTTCACGATCAATTTTGTTGAAAGGAAGGCATTTTTAGTATTAGGAAGGGCTGCTCTGGTACTTTTTAGAAATCCTTCACGTATTTGGAAATTTTCAGAACCTCCCTCGATGAAAATATCTTTTATGTTAATGTCAGTCACGCTTGACATTTTTGTGAAATGGAAACGATTTTAAGTAGCATTGAGCAATAGAATATAAAATAAACGGCTTCACAAAATAAAATTGTCTACTACACACACACACACACACACACTTGCAGACATCGCAAAGCAGTGAGTGCCATGGTGCAGTCCCACTAACCGAATAGTGAAGGAAACAGCTGAAAGTTGAATATAAAATAACAGCTATTAAACTGTTTGCTTAACTTGTTGTCGGCCGGATAATATGACGTCCGCTTGTTTCAATTAATATTCCGTCTTATTCTGTAACTCGTTCTAAACGCCACGTCAGGACAATATAAAAAATACAACAATTTTATAGTAATTTTATTAAGAGAATTGACGCAGACTGTCCGAAATAGTTAATTGTTGTTCTATTTTTGAAATTGTCGCTACGTGACGTCGTCGAACAGTTAGAGAATAGAGGCGAATATTTAACGATTTTTAATCTTTTTATCCCTCCAAAGCTTATTTGCATTGTCTGACCGGACAATAAGGAAATTTAAAAGGGTACGAAGTGATAATGAAAGAAAAAATATATTTTTTTACATGAAACACAATTTGTCAACGTTTTTTTTTTCTCTTTTGTCAGCGGAAGACATAAAAATTGTTCGAAATAACTAAATTTTACTTGCCAACATAATAGTTTCATTTATATAGTTTTTGGGGAATGTCATTCTAAAAACATGAAGTTTTGGAAGTTGCGCCCAGTGTAATCCTCTCCTGTATGATGCTGAGGATTATTTGACTTTAGCGTGATATTAATTCGCTGATGAATTTATAAAAAAAATGGTTTGAAATTTTGTAGCAACGTTTTGGTGTGTTAAGTTTTTCTATTCGAACGAATAATATTTTTTAATCCAGAAAAAAAACTAGTTCGAACATTTTTTGACGAATATAAAAAAATTCGAATATTCGAATATTTATATATTCGAATATACAAGATTTGTTGAATTTATCGACTAATCGCGCTTCCAGATAAACATGTAATGGATAAATATATTTTGATTAATCGATTAATATAACCCGATTAATCGTTTAATATTATTCGATTAATTGAATAACTTTAACTTCATCTTGCTCGGAAGTTTAAAAATAGAATATAAAATGAATATTTTTAAAACAGAGATTTTATTAAATTTATTAAAGCCTCGCGAGGATTCTGATGAAATATTCTAAAACCCATGATAAAGTTAATAATTGTAAACTAATAATTGCCACTGTCTGCGGCACAAAACTGGTTTTCGGTCTATCACATTCCGTACGATCTGTTGGAGTGTTTTTTTAATTTAAATGATTACCCCTTCAAGTAAATATTTCAATCCAATAGAGTTATTCGATTAACCGATTATTTTAATATTTAAACGATTATCTACTGTATTAATCAAACATTTTTTTCTAATCTAGCAATCAATCGATTAATCCAAGCAATCGATTAATCCAACAATGGTCAATAATTTGAATACCCTTGTGCGAGGCATCGGTAAGTGGAATAGGGTGGTGGGCGAAGGCTTCTGCTCTGTTTTTTATTATATGAAAAATACGAAATTTTCGATAAAACGATTAATTTACATTAAAAAAAAATTTCATCAATTTTTTGCAATATTTTTTAATCGAAAATATGCAATTTTAAATTATTGGAACAGCTAATCGCCTAAATATTAATCCAACACGTTTAATCGTGTGACACATCTGAAGCGGAACTGGATGATGGGCGAAGGATTCTGCGTATACGTACCGCCTCTATTTTTTATATTAAAATTATATATATTCGATTAATCGATTATTCGAAAAATCGATTATTCGATAAATCGATTATTTGACAAATCGACCGGCTTTTTTATATCAAAAATTTTTTTCGATGAATCGATATTAATTAATCGTACTACTCATTGATCGAAAATAAATAATTAAAAATAATTGCAGCAGTTAATCGCCCAATACAAATCGAATAATCAAAACAACGGTTAATTGTTTGAATACCCTAGCCCTGAATGATGCACCTAAAATTATAGCAGAATGTTCTGCGTACACGTACAGGCTCCGATTTTTGCATACAAAAATAACACTAAAAAAATAAATCGATTGATTAATTAATCGACAGGCTGTTATTTGTATTGAAAAAGAAACGTTCGATTAATCGATTAATAAATTAATCTATATAAATTATTCGCATTATTTGTTGATTGGAAATGAGTAGTTTTAAGTAATACGACGGTTAGTCGTTTGAATAATTTAGTTTTTAGTGACACATCCAACAGTAGAATAGGACGGATGCTGCTGCTTTGTGTTTTTAAAATTCTTTTTTTTTTTCAAAAAACAATTTTTTTTATTAAACGATTAATTCAACAATCGATATAAATTACTGACATTATTCGTTAATCAAATATGTATGATTTTAAATTATTCGAACAGTTATTCGCTTAATTGTAATCAATTAATCGAAAACGATTAATAGTTTGAATACCCTAGTTCTTAGTGACAAATCTGAAATTGAGGACTGGGTGCATGTACGAGCCGACTCTGCATTTTTTACATTAAAAAACAAGTTTTCGATGAATTAAATATTTAATTAATTGACCAGCTATTTTTTGCATTAAAACAAAAAATTTTCGATTGATCGATTATTCGATATAAATTATTTGAATTATTTGTTAGTCGGAAATAAGCAATGTTTATTTGTTCGGACAGTTAATCGCGCAAAAGTAGTCGATTAATCGCACAACGGTTAATCGTATTGGTGCACTAGTGTTTACTGACTCACTAAATTTAAAAAAAAAACACATTTTCTATTAATCGAGTAATAGAACAATCGATATAAGTTATTCACATTATTCGTTGAATGTCGAATTACTCGAAAATGTATGATATTAAATTATTCGAACAGTTATTCGCTTATTGTAATCAAGAAATCGAAAAACGTTAATGTTTTGAATACCCTAGTTTTAAGCAACACATCTGAAAGTGGAACTGGATAATAACCGGAGAAATCAGCGTATAAGAAAACAAATTTACGATAAATCGATTATTTGATTAATCGACCGGCTGCTTTTTACATTTAAAAAACAAATTTTCGATTAATAGATTATTCGATACAAATTATTGGAACAATAATCGATTAATCGAACAATGGTTAATCGTATTAGTGCTCTAGTGTTTACTGACTCACTTAATTTAAATATTTTTTACTTTTTTTTCGAAAAAACACATTTTCTATTAATCGATTAATTGAATAATCGATATAAATTATTCACGTTATTCGAAAATGTGTAGTTTTAAATTATTCGATCAGTTAATCGCAATAATCAATGAATCGAGCAACGTCCTTATTGGAACAGAGTGTTGTGCGGGGTGTCTCCATGAAAACCTTGAGTTAAAAAAAATATTTAACTGGTCCCCACTTTTATGAAAAAGCTACTGGCGCATAAAAATGGAGAAAAATATATCTGTTCAAGAGAAAGTATTTTTTGTGGGCTTATGCAGAAACGTATTTGTTGTATCGTTGTATCAGCGTATTTTTAAACTACTTGCATACATTTATTAGGTCATCTGTACCATGAGCACTCTGTCGTTGGTCATATATTTTGTGTATTCTTTTTGTGTTGTTCACTATCGAATTGAATTACACTCCATTTTAGTTTGTCAAGTGCTTTTACGCAAATTAATATTTTCCCATTCACGGAAAATATGAAATATTTTCCATAAAATATTTTATTTTGAAGTGAAAAGCAGCTCAATAATTAGCAACAAAAAAGTTTTTAATTATAAATATGCTGGTACTAGAAAACAAATAAGTTTCATAATTCTTTTCCATTATTTATTTATTTATTAATTTGCTGGTTCGGCAAAAAAAGTGCGTAGAGTACAGATTTTTAATCGAAATTAATTTAAAATGTTGGAGGGGTATTTTATTTAAAAGCAAAAAAAGATTGATTTTTTTTAGTTATTTTGAACTAATTTAGTGGACGTACTGTAATAATTTTGAATTTAATGCATGAGCGCTGAAATAGTATCAAACGAAATTTTACTGTTGCCCAGTGTAATTTAACTAACAGTCTGCAAATACTGTGTCAACTACACTTTAAGAAATTTATTTAAAAAAGGCGTGTAAAAGTTTTATATTCAACTGTGCCGAATCTTAGACCCCTTTTGCAAAGTAGAGAGCTACCAGAGAGAGAGAGAGAGAGAGAGAGAGAGAGAGAGAGAGAGAGGGAGAGAGAGAGATATAAAGCGATGATATATTAATTTTGTAAAAGTGTTGTTGTTTTGTTGGCATTTTTGCTTGAAGAATTTTAACTTGTTGGTGGCCTTGCGAAACTGGCCCCTGCTACACAAATTTCTACTCTTAACACTAGAGGGCGATAAGTTGTGGCGGTCCACATACTAAATTAAGTATCACTTATACGCCGTGTTGTACTTAATATTCTGTATTTTTAATGTATATATTTAATTAATTTAAATTTCTTTACAAATTTTTTTATAAATTTTTTTGAACAACTCATCAAAAAAAAAAAAAAATTAATTATTACGAGTTCAACAGTTTTTTCGTTTTAGTACTTCTTTTGCAATTTATCGCTTCTAATTGCAGCACATCAAGTCATGCCACAAATAATTTAAAAATAATAACAAAAAAACGTTTATTGTTGTTGTGCCAAGTGGTTGTTGTTAAACCAGAGTTCGTTACACTTTTAGCCAAATGGAATTGGACATGAGACACTTTGCCAGCAAACAAGAGAACAACTAAAATTAATTAATTGACAACGTGCAAGGAAAATAATAAACAGCAAAAGTTATTATAATTGAAAATGTTTTTGTTAAATAAAACCAAATAAATAACAGTAACAAATATAAAGGTGTTTTTCCTAGAGGTATAAAACTCCAAGCTGGCAACACCGAAATGGTATAATTTTTATCCTATTTGATTACGTGCCTTCATATGTGACCCTAAAATTTATAATCCTTACCGATTGCAGGTGAATTTTAAGGGGCAACAGAGGAGTACCTAAAGAGGTGTTAATATGAGTAACAAACACTTTCAAGATTTTAAACAATTCCTTAATTCCAAAGCACGAAAATATAATCTCAAGATCAGTGGCAATAGTCATCTGTAAAATGTCCTTTTGCTGGACTCGAGGTTTGCAGTCCGATTGTGTAAAAATTTATTAAATAAATTTTCATTCCCATTTTCAATTCAATTATAAGTGCTTGTTTGTTACGTCTTAAATTCACAAGGACATGATAAATATTCCCAAAAAAGAATCAACAGCAATTTAATTATCAAACTTAAACAGCAGCTGTTTTCGAAAGCCACTACATTCATCACCCTATTTATTATATTTTTACTTGAATGTGAAAACAGTTTTCATTTCCACAAATTTATTATAAGCGTATTAAACGAGAATAGTTTCAGCTATAAAACGTGGGCAACCTAAATTCTGTGTTGCCGTTTCGTTTGTTTTCTTCATGTTCTATTTTAAAAATTTTTTAGAAAACTTTTTTGCATTGAAATTTTTCTTTTCTTAAAAACGAAAGAAAACTTTGTGTGGGTTTCAATTACATTTTTAGTATTTTGTACGTTAAATACATGGTGTTTTTATAGATATTTAAAACTCTAAGCAACACTTTTTAACTGACAGGGTAATTTTGTCAGCTGGCAAGTGTTTTAAGCTTAGTTGGGTTTGGCTTTACAATGTGAATAGATTGACGCCTGAGCAAGGCTTCCAAACTGTGAATTGAAAATTTAATTTGAAAATCATGGTTCCCTACGAAATGGGCAACGCACTTTACGACCATTTTATGGGCAACAAAATCGTTCGTCAGAGCGATCGATACGATTAATTAAGAAACGTTTTAGCACCACTTTGAAATTAACTGACAAAACGCATCCACAGAGACGTGGCATAGAGCGTACAGAAGAAGTCATTGCTGCTGTAGAGCGTAGCGTAGAGGAAACCCCGTTTAAGTCTATCCTTCATCGTGCACAGGAAGTGGGAAACGTTCCTCCCACCCACTTTAAGAAAGATGTTCAAGAAAAATCTTGCTTGAAGCTCTTACAAAATCCAACGATTACTTAGCAACGCGTAGATTCGGTGAGTGCTTCCAAAACAAGACTTTCGTTGATCCCGATTTTCATAAACAAATTTTGTTTGGCAGTGCATCCCCATATTTCTTTTGAGTGGAAACGTAATAAACAAAACTGCCGTATTCGGCGTGCTCAGCTGCTGCTGAGATGGCTTACGGACTGCAGGAATTATTGGTCCGTACTTCTTCAAAAACGATGCTGGTCAGAACGTTACAGCCAGTGGTGGCCGCTATAGAGCCAAGAATACTGACTATTTCGTTCATGAATTGAACAGTTGGGATGAACAGGAGCTGAGGTTTAAACAAGACGACGCAAAATGTTACCCTGGGCCTGCTACAATTGATTTGTTAAAGGAAACGGTTGTTCTCCGCGTAGTTTTATGTTTTGGACTTAAACATATTATTTTCTGTGGTGCCATGGGAAGTCGCTGGTCCACACCGATAAATCCAAACCTTTTGACCGATTGGAGCACAATATTTGCCCCGTTATTGCCCATATACGACCACTTGCATTTTAAAAAGTCATCAAAAGTTGGACGTCCAGATTAGACTTCGTCCGAGCCAGTTGAGGCGGCCATATGCCGGAAGTCATATTTAAATTTTAATGCCAGAAGATTATCTTTCCAATGAAGTGGATTTCATTTCACTGTAAAATATTCATCTCTATTTCGTTACTATTTCGTATGCCTCTATAGAAAACACCCTATATTTATACTTCTATACCCTAATCCAAAAGAAGACACAATGAAATGCAGGCACATTCACATGCTTAACCCGCCACAAACCGCGCATTTTTAACAAATAGACTGAGAAAATATCGTAAATGAATTACCTGAAATATTTGCAATAAATAAATTAATTTCCTTACCTTCAATAAACTTTCCAAAGGCCCTCGTATGACACGTGGTCTGTTAGTAAAAGCACGATTTTTAAACTTTAAACAAAAATACAACACCTGAAAAGAAAGCAGATATTTAAAAAGGAATTAGTGATTTTTCATATCCAAGTGGAATATTTTCTTTTTACGAAAATACATTTTTAGAAAAGAGGCGTGGCACTGCTCAAAAAAAACAGAACGGTTAGGCACACGACTATCAAATTTCCAAAAAATGTGTTATTTTTTCGTACGAGTCAGAAGAGGCAAACTGGAGTGGAAAATTAAAATCAGCCAATTTAAATAAACCGTTCCAGGGCTGGAATATTTAAACTAATTTTTGGTATATAAAAGTAATCAGTTAAAAATTTAGTTAAATTTTTTTGTTAATGAAACTTAAATTGTTATTTTGGCAGAATTGAAATGGTAATAGAAATCAGGAAACTATTTTAATCAAATTTTATTGAATTGTTTTGCTTTTTTAATAAATTGATAGGGCATAATAAAAATAATAAAGGACCAGAGCTGGGAGATGCAAACTTTTTTAATGCAAAAACAAAAACAAAAATTTTATGTTATAATAAACACGTTTTTTATAAAAAAAAAGTATCTAAAATTGCTGTTGAAACTTGAAAATTATTTATAATTTTATTCCAGGGATGGATAACTAATACCAATTTACTTATTTAGTGCATTAAAATGACTATTTAAAACAAGTTGTTTGTTTTTCCTTAAAAATTAAACATATGGAATCTTTTTTATATAAAAATAAATAAAAAACTTTGTTTTTAATGAACACATTTTTTTATTAAAGAAAGAAATTGAAATTGCTATTAAAACTAAAAAATTGTTTATAATTTTATTCCAGGGCTGGATAACTAAAACCTATTTAGTGCTTTAAAGTGACTATTTAAAACGAATTGTTTATTTTCAATTATAAATTAAATATGATTAACACTTTTGAAAGAAATTCTTTAGTATTATAATTTAGAGGAGGCAAAAAGACAGCTGCTGGGCTGGAAAATTTAAACTCTTTTGACATGTTAAAGAATCTAAGCAAAATTAACTTATTCAACGTTCTGGGCGAAATTAGTCGTTCGTTCCAATTGGATATTAAATAGGATATTAAATATCAAATTAACTTGTATAAATTTCAAAACTTTGGCTGTAATACAAAAGAATTTGGGGTGTTCACAAAGTATGATTAAGTCGTAAGTTGGAATATCAATAATATCCATGACTGTTAGGAGCAGCTTTTTATAATTAATTTTTTCCATTTGAAAGAAAAAATGTGGTGGCAAAATAGTTAATTTTTTTCCAAAGTAAAACATGACTGATTGTCATATTGAAAATGATTTCACTGCGAAACGAATTTTCGCTTTTTGTTTACGAAATGAAATTCGTTTCCGCAGAGAATTGTACTTACTAACGAGGCTGAATATTTTTTATCATGGAGAAAAATAACGCAACTGCAGTTAAATGGATTCCCTGTAAATATCAATTAATAGGACTGGTGGTCTTTACCAGGCGAGCAACGTCCTTCAATATTATTTGCCTCACAAGGATGTGCTAATAACGGCTTCGGTATATTTTATACCCTAAATGACACGCCTCTTTGATACATTAAGAGTATAAATATTGACTTTTGCATTTCGAAAGGAAACACACAAATAAATACTCATTAATTTTATATATTCCTACACACACACACCCGTACTCCGCGTATCCTTTTTGCTTTAGCTGGCGCTGAAGTCTTACAAAAACTTTTTTTAGAAGCAAATTTTTATTTCCTCTAACATAAAAACTAATTTATTTCGAGGCAGCTAATTTTGCTTAATATTCCGCTCACGCTTAAGAATTCTGTATGAAATGTTTTCTTTATTGTTAATTTTCCTTTTTTCGGGCCCATAAATATTCTTTATTTATGTTCAGGCGTTTCAATGTCGTTATTAAATGAGAAAAGAAATATTTTAATATGAACAAAGAAGTACTTCTAGATTGATTTTTGGACACAAAGAAAATAATAAAATGACATAAAAATAATAACGATTAAAACAAAATTTGTTTATAAAGGTTTTATAAAGGGCTTGTAGATAAATTATTTGTGAGTTTCTTAAATATTTCCTGCCTTTTTTTGTTATTAATAAGACAAATTAATAAAATAAATTAAAAAATAAAACAAATTCATATTGAACTGCTGCTTCAGAATCTATTGATCTTTAAAATATGTTCTCAACTTCAGTTTTACTTGAGTTTTGTTTTGCAGTCATGAAATTCAATTTTTCAGTCAATTTTTTCAGGAGTTCAATAAATATGAAAGTTTTAAAAAAAATCGAGTTTTTATCAGATTTTGAAGATTTTGAGCTCCTCGAAAGCTTCCCTGACTAATTCTGAGAACCCATCACTTTAACTGTGTGTGTGTGTGTGTGTGTGTGAGAGAGAGAGAGAGTATATGACCCGCTTATAACTGTTGAGCGGCTGAACCGAATTGCACTAAACTGGTGGCTTTCTCAAGAGCGTCTGATGAGAACTTCATTTTTTTTAAACAGGGTGAAACCAATAACAGATTTCTTAAATTGACAATTTTTATAGCAGGAAGTTAAAAAATCCTTAATTATATATCTGATCAGTTAATGCCCCCGATTCCTTTGTAGGACTCGAAAATGAAATAAAAAGCCGAGTTCCACTTAATAATCGGTTGGTTTATAAAAAGTGGTAGCAGTTTGAAAATTTAAAAATAGTTTTTTGTATGCAAGAGCTCAAAAGTAGAGCACAGTACAACAAAAGAAATTAGCAGAAAGTTGCAGGGATGGCCTCTAGGGTTAACTGTTTTCCATATATTTTTTTATGTGTTTATTTAAAGAACTTTTAATCAAAATAAAAATATTGATCATTTAAAAAAGTTCAAGTTTTGTAAATGACTGTAAAACAATTTTTTTCCAAGAGCACCCTATTTCCAGCATTGACCGAATTATTGCATATTTTTATAAAATATTTATATAATTTTTTTTATTTCAAATTATTTTTATTTTCATGATGATTTATGCAACTTTAATGGAAGATTACTAACTGCACTGCGTTGAGTCTCATTGAGTTTTATTTCCTCAAGAGAAAAATAAAACTTCTTAAAAGAGTTTTTTTATGACGACAAAACAAAACTCTTTTTATACGCTTTTAAGTAGCTTCACTTGTATGTTTGTTTCTTTGGATGTATCTAACTCTCATTTAGTATTGTTCTACCATGCATGTACTTAATATTATTAATAACGTATTCGTTTAAGATCGTTGGTGAGGTTCATGTTCTTGTCTACTCATAAAGTGTAAATATTTTTACACCTTTTTTAAACAACACAAAATTAAAAAATAAATAGAGTTTAAAATAACTAAAACGCATATTTATTATGGAAATCGTACTAAATAATTAAAAATTAATTTAAAAATTAACTGATTTGAAAAAATTTTGTGGTCGCTTTGTGTCCTATTTTTCGTACAACGAACGCCCGACGCTTTTTTTTGCAATAATTTTTGTATTTTGGCTCATTATTGTTTTAAGTTTATTTTTGAATTTATTTTTAGTTTTGAATACGATTTTTTTTTACTTTTTATCTCTATTTTTTGTTTTTAAGTTTCTTTGTAAGAAATATAATTTGCAAACGAGTTATTTTCATTGAGAAAATGGTTATTCTGTTTTTGAAGTTACGAAACAATTGTTAAAAGAAGAAATTTTTATTTCACTTATAAGTGTTACAGCCCTGGAATAAAACCGATCTATCGTTATTAAACTGCTGATTGTTATTGTCAGCTGATTGCACTGGAGTGCTAACAAGCTGCTCCTCTAATAAAATTATTGGCGTCAAATTTAAATCCTCTTTCACTTGTTTTCTATCACGCATTAATATTTTTTCAGGGGCGTGGCTTGTAAAACCGCCAAAAAAAATTTGATAAATTTTTTTGTTGTTTTATATGAACATCAAAAAAATTCTGAAAGAAGCGTGTAAAAAACGCCTTGAAGTCAAATTTATAAAATTTGTTTTCTTTTTTATTAACAAGTATTTCAAAGTTCTACAGGAATTGCTGGCGAAAAAAATAATATTTTTTAATATAAAATATAATTTTGTACTTCAAAGAACACTTTGCCTACTAATAAAATCTTCCCTTTTAGCCCCACTGTTGCCAACAGTAACACAAACACTAACAGCGTTAACGGTGTTTGTAAACAATGTATAAACGATTAATAAACACTTTGTTAAAACTACACTCGGCCAAATGGCGTGTCTGCTGTTGGCAATTTTTTTTATTGTGTCCAACACTTCCACCTGAATGTATTTCTTTTTTAATCCTTTTTTTAATTACTTTTCCCTCTGCCAATTTGAATTTTTTTTCGTCATTTTCTTTATACTCTGTCACAATATGTTTTACAAACTAGTGCTGTATCCTGATAGACCCATTCATACATGCTGTTATTGGGTGTTGACTAATCCTGAAATATTGTTTGCAAAAGCGGACATAAATTTGTAACGTTCGATAGCGCTGGTGTTAGATTAGCTGATGTTATTGTTGAGTTCGAATGACATCATTTCCTTTATGTGTCCTTGTTTTAGTCAATTGTATTATTATATGCTGCGCTACGGCAATTAAATGCGGTATTTTTAGTGGGAAGGACGATAAGAAGGCGTTTGATATGTTATCGAAATTATTCATAAAAAATATGTGCTTTTTATAAAGGGTTTATAAATCAGATTTTGTATGGAAATCTGCTTTATAAACTTTTCATTATTTAAATTTATTACAGACGCACGACTGAAACCAGTTGGATAATTGCGTTTTGAGGAATATTTAATAGGAAGTAAAAGACCGTTAAAGTTTTTGATACACTCAGAGAAAAACTTAAGTAAAATAAAAAAATATATATATATATATTCCGCGACCAAATTATCAAATTCGATAACCATAGAAATTTTAATACAATTTGTATACAAATTTCAATCGATATCGAGTGCCTTAAATTTGCCTTCGGGAGACGTGCGACGCAGCTTGTTCTATCACGAGAGTCGCTGCAGAGAGTTTCATACGTCATAAGAATATTTCCAAGTAAAATTCCGGTTGTCCACGAATTTTTAAGACCGCAAAATCTTGATTTTATTCTTAATTCAATTGTGAGTGATGGAGTTCATTTCCAATTACTTCTGTTTGTTAACGGGCCAAACTGTCCGGAAAATTTAACAGCTTCGCAACAGCGACAATTACACCAGTTTAAGAGATAATTGGCTGAGACAGCATATGGGTGTGTTTCCTTAACAGCTGTTAGATGACGAATAATGTTTGGAAGATTTTTAGAGCCAGCCAGGGAAGAGCAACCACAAGTATGGTTTAAACAGGGTGAGGCCACCATACTGCACACCGCGAGGAATTTAATTTATTTGCCAGATTTTTGTTGAACGAATTATTTAACGAACAAGCGATTTTAATTAGTCTTCATGTGCCCGAGATGTAACAGCTTCAGGGTTTTAACTTTGGGCCTATTTGAAGGAAAATATCTGTATTAAAAAGCCGGGAGCCATCCAGCAAAGAAAGCAACAACAGAATACCTCAAGTTTTAAAGAAATTTTAAGGAAAATATTTCGAAAAGAGCACGAATTCAAGAAGCCTAAAATTTCACAATTAAATTAATAATATTCTCTATTATTATTGTATTATTAATAATATTAATGAATAATTTGGAATCACCCTGTAGGATATCTGTCTTAACACTGCTGATCACCTGAAACATTTAAGTGCTTCCAAGTGTTAAAGTGTCAGCAATATTTTGTGCTCTCCTGTTTTCCTCCTCTTTCTTCGTTCACATTTCCTTGGCTACCATCTCCTCCGTCTCAGCTAATGGGCTAATAAAACACGAATAATTTCATTAAATAAACAATCGAATGGCATTAAGTCACACATACGATAGAGACAGCATTTTTCACAGTATAAGTGTGTGCTTGGGTATGTGTATGTGTGTATTAGAGTGGTTGTTTTGCTTTCCTCTCAACAGTTGCCTTGACTATTTTCCAGCGAATGAATGGAATATAAAACAATAAAAGTTTTTCTTTTCCTTTATAATTTATTTTATTGTTCGTTTGCATTATTAATTTTTTTTATAGGTTTCCATGTCATTAATAATTGTCTGAAGTTTTGCATTAGGAAAATAGTTGGAATTTGATAAGATGTTTTAGGAAAGTCCTGTTAAATTATATTTTCATATGTCCAACAAAGACAGCAACAGGCTGGAAAAACCATTAAGAAAATTACAAAATTATCTCTTTTGTTTTACATGTTATTTGGGAAAAGGAAAAATATAAAATACATTCAGAAATACATAATAAATGTTTGAAACCACAAGGGAAAGGCAACATAAATTTTATATATTCAATTTACACAGCAGAGCAGAACAGCTGTTTCCGAAAGCCGCTACACCGAATTCCATATTCAATATAGAACGAAATTTCAATACAACTTAAATACCAGTTTCGATAAATATTGAGTACCTTGATTTCTAACTTGGCAGCACTGAACTTAGCACAGACAAAAACAAGGTTGCACTGCTTAAAATCCACTTAAAACCAATTCAAAAATGGTTTTAATTTAGTTTTAACCAAATTATTATTTATTAAAATCGTGTCAGTGTGAAAATTATTAAAAATGAGGAACTGAAATCCTTCTTTTACAGCGTGTTTTTTAGAGTGTCACAACTTTCAGTTGGCATCACTGCATTATTTGAGCACCCATCTAACAGCTGGTAAATGCTTTTTGTTTAGTTTCCTTTGAAATTTCATTGTGAATCGATTTGCATCAGAGCAACGCGTGCAAATTGTTGAAATTTTTAATCAAAATAATTGTTATATTCGTCAAACCCATCCTGTAATTTTTCCACTTTCTGTCGTTCATAATCGTCCTTCAGAGTGACTAATCGTTTACGGACCACATTTACTGTTACTGATACCGTGCATCCCGTGAGACGCCGAGCCGAGCGCACTGAAGAAGCTGCAGCCGCTGTACAGGAAAGCATTGAAGATGATCCTAATCTATCAATTCGTCGCTATTCTCAGCAACTGGGGTTGTGTCCTTCCACTTTATGTAAGATTTTACGAAAGGATCCCGACTTAAAAGCTTTTGAGATTCAACTTTTGCAGGAGTTAAAGCCAAACGATCATCGTAGGCGCCTCCAATAGGGCGAATGGGCTGAAGCACAAATTGATATTGATTTTGAAGTTCTATTCAAAATTTTATTTTCCGATGAAGCCCTTTTCTGGTTGAATGGGCACGTAAATAAGCAGAATTGTTGCATTTGGAATGAGGAGAAACACCAGAAAATTACAGATGGGTGCTCTTTATGGACTGGGCGAGTCACTGACCCCCCCCTGTCTTCAGAAATGATGATGATCAGAATGTTACTGTTGGAATGTTACAATGGGAAACGGTGTAGGAACATGATTCGAAATTTGTTCATACCTCAATTACGTGGCATTAATCCTGCTGCCGTGTAACGCCAACAGGACGTAGCCACAGGCCACACAGCGGGCGCTACAATTAATTTACTTGAAGAAACTTTCGAGGGAAAAATAATTCCACGTCAAGGACCAATTAATTGGCCATCACGATCGTGTGATTTAATCCCATTCAATTATTTTCTTAGGAGTCATCTTAAGTAACTTATCTACTTCGATAAACCACAAACAATTGAAATCAACATTCGAAGACTTATCGGCGAAATACGGCCGCAAATGCTGCAAAAAGTTCTTGAAAATCGGTGTTCCAGATGGTGCTTTCTACACGCCGGCCCTGGCGGCCTTATGGCAGAGATCATATTTAAAAATGAATTTCATTATATTATCCTTCAAATGCCGCTCCTTTCATTGATATTAAAAATATATTCCCTTATTATGATTTCAAATTGTGTCACTCTTAAAAAACACTCATTATATGAAAAATTATTTTCTAAGCACTGAGAATATAGAAAAATATAGAATATAGGAAATACAAAAAATGTGCTACGAAAATTTATAAAAAATTTTATTAAATCGTTAAATCGGTTAATTCTGTAAAAATAATCGGTTTAATTGTTAACCACAAATAGTCAGTTTTCAACCAACTAATCAGTTAATCGGATTGTAATAAAACGGTTAACCAAACGGTTAAACTTTTTTCCAAAATATTTTAAAAGGCCTAAAGAAAGTAACATCCGTGTGTGTGTATAATTTTTATAAAAACACAATTTTGTTTTAGTTTTAAAGTCCTGTTTATACGCTGGAGTAAATTTCTGCATATTCAACAGAATAATTCTATTTATAAAACATACGGCTGCCAAATATTTTATTTATTTTTGTCTGTGTACCCTCAACAGTAAAATATTGGCTAAAACGAAATTTAATAAATCCAATAAAATATTTAAAGAACTGGAAGTCCAACAAGAAAGTTGTTCGAAATGAAGTTGTTGGAAAACACATACAAACAATTTTATATAGATATAATTTAGTGTCGTAGACATATTTATGACAAGACATAATGACCATAAATAAACTTTTTGGACCAACAAGTTGATAAATAAAATGAAATAACATTCGTAAATGGCAGCCAGACAATTCTCAGTAACGAAAAACAAAAACCAAATGTATGACTGAATTTGGTAAGAAAAAAAATAAAACTAAAAGCCAAAGATACCCCAAATTCCCTGGGATTTTTTTCCCTCCCTTTTCTTGCTGTTGGAAAACCAGACAATTTCATTTCTTTTTATTCTCTCTAGGTTTTATGTTTTATCATTTTGGCAAGAATATGGAAGTTGTACAACAAATAATATTAGAAAATATGAAAATAAACACTTTAACAGTACGAAGAGAGACAGAGGGAGAGAGAGAGAGAGAGAGAGAAAAGATAAAGAATTTGGTGTTCTAGAGAAAGACACTGAACAACAACTTTTCTTCAAGTCAAATTACTTTAAAATGGATTAAACGACTCTATTGTTTTGCACAACAAAACAATTGAAAAGAAATAAATATAAATCGAGATTTTATTTCAAAACTCAACTTTATTGATTTGTCTTTTACAAAACGATGCAACACAACTTTTATTTATTCCTTTGCCGTAGAGACGGCAGCAGTTTTTTTTTTTTCTTCTTTTCTCTTTTCTCTTTTGGTGGCAAAAAAGCAGGACTATTTTGTATTTCTTTGCAAAACAGTGTTGGCATGGTGAGTAACTTAACACGGTCACAATGATAACGTGTTAAGAAGAGGCACCAATTCTCTAATTTTGTTAATCACTTGGCGTTAAAGAATTTTAGACAAAAACTTGAATAAATTTCTAAAAAGAACATTTTGAAATGTGTCTCTCTTTTGTACACAATTTTATCAGCGAACAAACGCACAGAAGTTCGTGCATCATTTTCAAAATATTTCAAATATCAAAATATTTTGAATTTCTAGCAAAAAAAAATCCATTAAAATAAAAGACAGCAAAAGAAGTAACTATAAATTTCATTAACGCTAAGTGGCTTACAAAATTATTGTTTCACTGTATGGCCCGCCATGTCACTCGAGAAGCGTTCTGCCATTCAAAAACAAACTCTAAAATCTTGTTTTTTTTTAAGTGACAGCTAAACTGTTAAAAATTTTGTCCAAAAAGAAGTAGCCTCATTTCCCTGGTATTTGAATTTAATAAATTTCGTTCGTACAATTACATTTGAAGCAAAAAAAATCAAAAGTGCTATATTGGGCTGTGCCGAAATTTATATACCCTTCACCAACATACGTCTGGCGTTACAAATATTTTTAACTACAAATTTTGTTCTTCCTAAGTTATAAAATAGTTTCAATTAGCAAAAAAAATCCTCGTTTTATTGAAGAAAAACTACAAATTTCTAACCATCTTGGTCACCTTCATGTACTACAAAATGTTGAAGTTGTCCAAACCTGAAATCAAAATTTAGATTTTCTCATATATTTGATACCAAATTTTTTTCTTCCCAAGTTATAAAATAGTTTTAGTTAGCAAAAAAAAAGCAACGTCATTTGCCTTTTTTGGTTACTTTTATGAATAAAAAAACAAATATTTTCCCACCCCTGGAAACGAAACTTCAATTTTTTTACAATGCAAATTTTCATGATGTATAAAGCGGTTTTATTTAAGAAAAATTAAAAGATTTTTAAACATTTAGTACCACAAAATACTGAAAGTGACAAAAAAAACTTAATATCCCATCCCTGGAAATTTTTAAAATTTATTTTTAGTTTTTAATACATAATTAAGGCTTCCAACGCATTAAACAGATTAAATTTACAAACAAACAAACAAAAAAAATAATTGGTTTTCGGTATTAATTTTACATCGAGAAATAGATATAAGCCACCCAGCTCTGGAGCTGTATTTCGGATTTTTATGAATTTCAATACCACTCTGTATAAGTTCATTTCCAAGGAAGTTTCTAGTTCTTCCGAAGGCCTGGGAAAACCGATTTCACGTACAGACTGACATCGCTCAATCGTCGTCGCTTTTCATAAGAATCCAGAATATATAGACTTTATGGGGTCCCACATTAATATCGAAGAAATTACACACGGAATGACAAACCATTTCACTTTTTTGTGAAGAGTATAACAATTTTGATTTTATTTCAAAAATGTCTGTACGAAAAAAAATAATTCTTCTGACCTGAAATTTATACTCTAACACGTGCTCTCGATTCACTTTAACACTCAAACGATGCCCATCTCTGCTGCAAACTATCAACATCTTAAACAAATAAAGAGAAAGTGTTTGTTTGCCAAAAAGATAAAAAATAGTGCCAAAGTACAAAACAAACAAAAAACACAAAAATAAATAAATAAATAAGATAAAAAGGAAGAAGAAATAAAAAATACATTCTTTGGCAAGTTATTTATCTTCGGTTCAACTTTTCTATGCTGCCAAAATTTCAATATATTTCGTTATCATTTTTTACTTCATGCAACAAAGACAACATGTTGCCAAGTAAAAATAGAAGATACTTTTTTATTTTAAAATAAAATCGTTAAGACTTTATAGCTGGCAATTTTGTACAAAATTATTAGGAAGTTGAAAACCCTCCAAATGAGGTTAGAGATTTACAATAAATTTATTGCTCTGCAGCATTTAAATTTTTTAAAATTATAACGTCATCATGGGGTTTTGAAATTGGGTTCCATACCGGGGTTTAGTATTGAAGCTTATCGCGTATTTAATTTGGTAAGAAAAATTTTATAAATGGAAACTCGTTTTCATATTAAATTAAACCGCCAGACAAGTGGTTGGTACCGATAAGAAAGTGTAGCGGCTTTCGAAAACAGCGATGTTCTACTCTGTTGGATGATTTAAATTGGTGTTGATCATTTCATCGATTATTTATCTTGTATTGCGAACAATAGCTTTTTAATTAGAACTCATTTTAATATAAAAAAGGAAGTTGAAGTTGGCTGGAGTAGGGAATACAAGACTACGATGCCTTAAAGGACGAGTTCAACTCCACACTCAATCATGAATATGATGTCCAATTTTTTTAATCGGCATTAGCGCAAGATTGTGTTAATTATTATGGGCTTCTCCCAATGACGAAGGCATAGCACTGATCGCTGAACAGCACCGACAGTGATTAACACCGTGATGTACTAAAAAGCGAAATATAGCAGCGCCCTCTGTTGGCGGTAACTCTAGCAAAATTTTTATACTCGAAGTAAAAATTAAAAATAGCTGCAATAAAACTCTTGATCTTTTAAACTGACTTCATCAGTCGTCTTAATACTATCCCCTCTTTCTTACCTCTGGCACAATGCTTAACATGTTTAGGGGTCATGCCCAGAGTGCTGGTCCAAGAAAAAAAGTTTAAAATTACTTCCATATTTGCCAACGTAGCATACGATAGGAGTGGCAGCACCGCACAGTGGTAAAGGAATGAAATTGTAGCCGAAAATCGAGCTGAAAATAAATCCCACACTTTTTTCTTCAAAATAAAAATTTTTTTAATAAATTTATTTCACTATTTAGAAGATTTGGTTTTTTTTATTGTTTAAATATTTTTATCACACCCTACATAAATATTTCGCCACCAAAATATTCCATGACAACCTGAAGAGGTTATAAAAAATGTGTGAATTTCTTTGAGCAAAAATAAACGTTTAAATTATCTCTAGATTTTTAAATTGTTATAACCGGCAAAGAATGTATATGATATATCATTGGATAGGTAATAAAGTCTTCTATGACGATTAAATAAAAATATAAGAAAAATTTGCAAAATAATAAAATTATATAAAAAACAAGAGCAAAATGCTGAACTCACAAAAAAAATTATAAACAAAATTTGACTTTTAATATCTCGAAAAGTATACAAAATAATACAATAACTTTTTATGACGTTTTAAAACAATCAGTCTTCTATTAAATTAAATTAAAATATTTTAAAACAAATAATCTTATAAAGAAATTTTTTAGAAACAAAATGTTCATACAAAAACGTGGTCATCTCCTCTCCTGACTTAATATCAGTACGATTCCACTTTATTTTTTAGTTGAAATTGTGTTCATTCACAATAAAAATTTAAAAAATTTATTAAAGAATTTAAATTTTTCCAAAATTATCCATAAATTCGCTCATTGCGGGAAGTAGGGTGCTATTGAAAAACAACTTTTTGCTAGTCATTTACAAAAACAAAACTTTTTGAAAAATTTTATATTTTCATTATAATTAAGAGCTCTTTTTATTAAAACAAATATGGAAAATGGTTGACCCCAAAGGCCACCCCACTATCGCAACCTGCTTTTTGTGCTGTTTTAAACTTTTAAGCTCTTCGAGCTAAAAGATTATAATCCTAATTTTTAAACCAACCGACTTCCATGTGATAAACGGTGATTGATGTAGTTTTCGGTTGCTATAAAATATTAGAGAACAGTAACTGATCGGTTATATAATTTCGGAGTTTCTTAAAAAACTCCCCATTTCGAATTTTTTTCATTTACGATATCTCACGAACATCGACTTGGTTTTTAAATGTCCGGAACTGATGATTTCATGGAATCGATCAATGAATCCGTTTAAAAATTATTCTAAAAAAAGTTCTGAATTAGAACCGATTTGACTGGGTAGATATCAAGATATAAAAAAACAAGAAAAAAATAACACTTTTTAAAGTGGTTTTTCTTAGAATAAATTTCAACGCTTTTTAGAGCGCCATCAGTTCGGCTTGATTCGGTTCAGTTGTTCAAAAATTATGAGAGGAACTTATGCTTACATACACATACACACACACATACACACATACATATAGACGGACTGTCAGAATTTGTCAGAGAAGTTTCATACGACCTCAAAACGTGAAAATCTTATGAGACCTCGATTTTTCAAAACGAGCTAAAACCAATAGCTTTCCGATTTTTGAAAACTTTCTAAACTCGTTTACAAAATCTAAAATTTTTAAAATAATCATGATCTTTATTATATATTTAAAAAAAGTAGTGAGACAACTTTTTTTCGCAACCGATTTTAATATTTTTCATTTACAAAAAATGATCGAGTTGAAAAAAACTATTGACTTTTAAAACACCGAAGAGAGACTTTGTGCATATAAAGAGAAATAAAGTCGGCTTTAAAAAAAATAAAATAAAACGCTTTTTAACGCTCTAATTCAAGTTTAATTGGTGTGATTTTTGTTATTAAACAATTTTTAGCTGTTCTTGTTTTCTTTATCTCTAATAATTCGAATTCGAGCTGGGAAACAGAATAGAATAAAAAAGTAAGAAAATTAAAAGAGAAAAAGATCATTAACTTGTTATGATTTCGATAATTGTTGAACTTCTCATTCGTTTTATTGCAAATTTCAAATTATTTCTTAAGTCTTTCTAAGAAACTTTTACGCAAAAGTTCCTTCGATGATCTGCTTTAACCCTATTGAAGTGCGTAAAGAAACTCGTTTTAATTTTTTTTAAGAAAAATTCGTCGGCATCTTTAAAATTGAAGATAAAAAAGACTAAAAAATAATTCTTTGCAAAAAAGATATTGAATATGAATACAATTTGTTTTGAAAATCAATAAATTAAAATGTTTTTATTGGATATTAAAGAAAAAAGTATTCCCTAGAATAAAAATAAAGCTTTAAACTATAGGGTCTTCCAATAGGGACTTGCGAAACTTGTCAATTAATAACGAAAACTTGTTGAAGCCACGGCTGGTAAATTAATTGGCATTTATTCAGTCTGCTTTGCCAACTCACCATGCAGGGATTACGATTGTATTTCTTTTTATTTTTTTGTAAATTTAAAGATACGAAGCGCCTAGTAAAAGGCCTTGTGTAAAAGACAGACCAGTTAATATAGCAGTAAGATCGGTTGATGTTTACAAAACTTATAGACTTTCAAAGAATTTCTATACTCAACGCTTCCAACTTTGAGACCCTTTGGAGCTGCCTTGTTTTGCAACAGGGTGCTTCAAAATAATTTACCTCCAAAGTTTAACACTTCTTCTGCAAAAAATTTTTTCCTTCATGGAAAACAATTAAGTAAATCAAAAGTTGACAAGTTTTTACTACTTAGCTTTAATGTCATCCCACTGTGCCACTAACATTTGCGTTCCTTTTCATTTCACACGACTCATTAAATATTTTGTTTGTCTGTAATATTTTATTGGATGTGTGTTTGCTACGTTAAATCTTCCCTTGCAATTATAATAATGTTGATAGTTTGATTTCAGTATCATCACAGACGTTATCAAAGTGTCGAGAATAAACTTTGTAATTTATGTCTTCTTATAAATTCCTTTGGAAGCATTCCGAAGGATTATTTCAAAGTTAATTTACACAAAAGCGATGTGATAATGCATCGTCAATATTTTAGCACAAATCAACTATTAATCATTGTCTTGTCTGCTTAAGATGTTAAACGTTTAAGGCTGCTCAAGAGCACATCGCACACGCAGCGGTATATTTAAGTTGCAAGAGACTATTAAAAGTCATTTTGTTGTTGTTTTTAATACATTTAATTTCAAACAATGGAATATCTCTTTTGATTCGTATTTTATAATTCATTTGATGTAATTTTTTTTTCCAACGCCGCTACAACAACCCTTAAAGCAAAGCAGGCGTTCCAACCCTTAAGTCATTGTTGTTTAATAAAATCATTATTCCAGGGATCTCCTACTCGGCATGAGGTCAGTGAAAAGCAAATTATTTTTACTTATTTTCTCAATGAAAATAAATATGAAAATCCAAAATGAATCAATACAAAACAGTTGGGCAGAAACTATCAGCAGCTGTTGTATATTTTTATTTATTTAAAACACGAACAGTTTTTTTACAATAAAATAAACGTTTATTTGAAATTATATTCAATATTAATGGAATTTCATATTGAATGTTGTTGGATAAAAATAAGCTAAAGCGTTATATTCGTTTGTACCGAATTTTATATACCCTTCACTGACGTGCGTCATTTAAATACCAAAAAAGTTTGAATTGTCCAACTCTGGAATTTCCTAATTCAGTTTTAGTACTAACGAGTTCTTTTCTAGTATACAAAATATGTTTGATTAAAAAACAAAAATATAATTTCTATTTACTTACTTTAATATTGCAAACGAAAATTTTAGTTTTCCAACTCTGCAGGTGTGTTTTTAGCTCTTTTAATTTCTTATAACAGTGAATGTCTTTAAAAAGAAAAATAAACAACATATTTTATTTCATTAAGTTAATGACAAGAAATATAATAAAAAGAAAAATGTGATTGTCCAACCCTGGATAACAGTTTGAAATATTTTTAAATTTTAAAACCAGCTTAAATTTAAATATATATTCATAGTTATACTTTTTTTTAAATACTTTGCGTATAAAATTTTTAAACTTTCCAGCTCTGATGGTATCTTTTAACTTTTCTGGTCTCTAATACCCATCAATTAATTTAAAAATTATCGAAAATGTTTAAATTACAATTAAAAACAAACAATTTTTTATAATTGGTAACTTTAATGTACCAAAAAAAGGTTTAGCTATCCAACTCTGGAATACAATTTTAAATATTATTTGAAATTTATTACAAATTTAAATTTACGTAATGAAAATATATAATTTCATTTAGTTAGTTCTACATAACAAATTTAATTTTTTGCATTGTCCATCTCTGTTGCTTCTTTGGGCTTTTATGACCCTTAATACCAGTCAAATAATTTCAAAAGTATTAAATATGTTGAATTTATAAAGAAAAAGGAACAATTTATTTTATTTGGTCATTCTAATGTGCTAAACATTTATTTTTTATTACCCAACCCTGAGATATAGTTTTAGATATTGTTGGATTTTTAATAAC
The DNA here is from genome assembly GCA_963675445.1 of Linnaemya vulpina. Classification (NCBI taxonomy): domain Eukaryota; kingdom Metazoa; phylum Arthropoda; class Insecta; order Diptera; family Tachinidae; genus Linnaemya; species Linnaemya vulpina. Next base: position 28,923,055 of record OY776279.1, on the reverse strand, counting down.
AATTACAATTCCTTTTTTCAATTTCTTTCCAGTATAAAATATGTTTATTAAAAATTAATAGTTTTATTTGCTTTCATATATCAAAAAAAATTGTTTTCCAGCTCTGGTACTAACTTTTAGTTTTCTCGATTTTTTTCAAATAGCATAGATCTTTAAATTATAAGGAAAAATAATATATACATTTTGTTTATTACTTTTATGTATCAGAGAGAGTTTAAATTTTCCAGCCCTGGAACTGTCCTTTTATCTTTTTAATTTCTAATGCAAATGAATTTCTTTAAAAAGTTTTAAAAATGCTTTATTTATAAAAAAAAAGATAAATTGTTTTATGTACCAAAAAAAAATTCAAATTCCAACCCTGAACTCAAATTTTACTATCAATTAATTTTTTTCCAAATATAAGATATCTTGACTTGAACACATTTTTGTCTTTTAGTTTCTTTAATGTGAAAAAAAATCTAATTATCCAACCGTGGAATGTAATTTTAGATATTATTTGCATTTTAATAATAATTAAAATTTCTCAAATAAAAAATAATTTATGTGAAAATATGAACTTGTGTTATTTGATTTTATGTATAAAAAAAAGTTTCAATTGCCCAACCCTGAAATTGTTTTTTTAGTTTGTTTTATTTAAAATAAAAGTTAATTTTTTTCTGAAGTATATTTTTATTTGAAGTATTTAATTAAAATTACTTTTATGTAGTAAAAAAGGAAAAGAGTTTTAAGTAACCAGCCCTGGAACAATTTTTTTTTCATTAATAATTTTTATCTGTTTGATATATAAAATATATATGATTATTAAAGCATAATTATTGTTTCATTTATTTACTGTATTATTGCAAAGAAAAAAATTGTTATCCAGCTCTGGCGTTTTTTTAGTATTTCTTAATTTCGAATATCAAGGAATTCCTTGCGAAAATATCAAAAGTGTTTCATATACTTTTATGTACCAAAAAAAAATTTTGAAATGTCCCACCCTGAGTTCTTGAGTTTGTTCGATTTTTAATTCTCCGACTCTGCGCGCATTTCGTCAAAAGTGTGGATTGGACCCCCATTCAGAATGAGTAATAAAAAGTTTTAGTTTTTTTTCCAAATTTTCGACGACGAATTTTTCTGGTGCCTTCGCACGACAAATGCTGCTGCTTGACAAGATTGAATGGGTACAGGAGAATTTTCGGGAAGATGGAGAAACATGAAGCAGAAGATAAACGTTTGATACTATTTCAGCTTTCACGAGTACCGCTGCAAAGAATTTTTAATAAAATAAAATTCTTTCCATTCAATATTCAACTTGTCCAAAAACCTTAACCCACCGATTACCAGCAACGACTTGATCGTGCAAATCATTTCCTGCAAAAAGCAGAAGAAAATCCTGCAGCAGCATTAAATTGAATATGAAATAACTGGACAGACACAAGAAATATTTTTACAAAAAAATTCTTTATAAAGTCTTTTGACAAGCGTCACTTCATTTAATTTATCAAGTTGAAGTGCATCAATTAAAAGTGTGAATGTTAATTCTCAGATTGCAGACCAGAAAAAAATTCGTGACGGTTTGCGGTTTATTCGCAAAACAGTTACAGCGACATCTTAATTTGTTCAATCTCAGTGTGGGCTAATTTCACTTAAACCGTCTACTAATTTTCTGCAAGTGAACGGTGCACGAAACCAGTTTGCAGAAAAGCACACGAGTCGTGATGTTGATGTCCGGCGTGAAGTCAAAAATATTTTAATTAATTGATTGCAGTGGAAATGAAGTGTGACAAATAAAAAATAAATGGCCAAGCAAAGTCGTCAGCAGAAAAGGTAGAATAAAATTAAATAAATAAAATTGTTTAGCGCGTTTAATTGACGGCAGTCCAAGAACGGAAGCTGCCTGCTCACATTTAAAAATTTATTTAATTTAATGCGAATTCAACTAGAAGATATAAAAATGCGATGCGATGAATAACTGAAACAGAATTTAAAAGTGCAGGTTTCTTAAAAAAATTTTGTTTTTTAAATAATTCCCGGAAAAATAGTGAAAATAAATCAATTTTCATTAAACACGTCAACAGCAATTCCACAGATGTTTTATTACAGAGTTGTTGAAGTTTTAATCAGCTGTATTTGACAAATTGACATCACAGGGTGGCTCAGAATAACCGAAGCGCTTCAAAGCTGTTGAAGTCAATAAACACTTGTCTGATCCAAAAGTGCTTGTAATAGTATTAAATGGTTACCCTTTTTTGGAGAAATATTTCATTATTTTGATCGTACAACAACTTCACTTTCTAGCAAAAATGACGTTCCGCCGGGAAGCAGTTTTGTAAGCAAAATGAAGCCAAATCTCGCTTGCCAAACTGCCTCAGCATCGCATCATTTTTTTTTCGACCACGTGGTAGATCTTTTTGTTTTAGAAAAACGTTCCCACTAATTTTAACCGCAAAGTTATCGGCACCTGGTTTTCGAGCTCTTCTGATATTGATCCAGTTAAAGGCGATCCACTTGGTTTTTAAATGTCAAGAGCTGATTAATTTGTGATTTTAAGAAACCACTTTGAAAGATCTTTTTTTCTATTTTTTTTAATATTAAAATTTAGCGGTTCGAATCGGTGGAAATTCACAGGAAATCCAAATTCAGTAACGCTCTTCAAAATAATGCAACTTTTTAAAAGTTATAAGAGGGTCACTTACTTACAAACACACACACACACACACATATATGTCGCCATTATGTCTCTATGTGTGTGTGAGTATGTAAGTATGTGACCCAATATAACTCCTCAACGACTGAACCGAATCAAGCCGAACTGATAGCGCTCTAAAAAGCGTTGAAATTTATTCTAAGAAAAACCACTTTAAAAACAGTTTTTTTCTTGTTTTTTTTATATCTTGATATCTACCCAGTCAAATCGGTTCTAATTCACAATTTTTTTAGAATAACTTTTAAACGGATTCATTGATCGATTCCATGAAGTCCTCAGTTCCGGACATTTAAAAACCAAGTCGATGCTCGTGAGATATCGTAAATGGAAAAATTCGAAATGGGGAGTTTTTTTAAGAAACTCCGAAATTATAAAACCGATCAGTTACTGTTCTCGAATATTTTATAGCAACCGAAAACTACATCAATCACCGTTTATCACATGGAAGTCGGTTGGTTTAAAAATTAAGATTATAATTTTTTAGCTCGAAGAGCTTAAAAGTTTAAAGCAGCACAAAAAGCAGGTTGCGACAGTTTTGCGGTTAAAATTAGCGTGAAGTTACAGGGGTGGCCTTTGGGGTCAACCATTTTCCATATTTGTTTTAATAAAAAGAGCTCTTAATTATAATAAAAATATAAAATTTTTCAAAAAGTTTTGTTTTTGTAAATGACTAGCAAAAAGTTGTTTTTCAATAGCACCCTACTTCCCGCAATGAGCGAATTTATGGATAATTTTGCAAAAATTTAAATTCTTTAATAAATTTTTAAAATGTTTATTGTGAATAAACACAATTTCAACTAAAAAATAAAGTGGAATCGTACTGATATTAAATCAGGAGAGGAGATGATCACATTTTTGTATGAAAATTTTGATTTTAAAAAGTTTCTTTATAAGATTTTTTGTTTTAAAATATTTTAATTTAATTTAATAGAAGACTGAGTATTTTAAAATGTCGTAAAAAATTATTGTGTAATTTTCAATACGTTTTGAAATATTTAAAAACAAATTTTGATAGTAAAAACTTTTTGTGAGTTCAGCATTTTGCTCTTGTTTTTTATACAATATTATTTTGCAAATTTTTCTTATATTTTTATTTAATCGTCAAAAAAGACTTAAATGCCTATCCAATGATATATCATATGCATTCTTTGCCGGTTATAACAATTTAAAAATTTAGAGATAATTCAAACGTTTATTTTTGCTCAAAGAAATTCACACATTTTTTATAACCTCTTCAGGTTGTCAAGGAATATTTTGGTGGCGAAATGTTTATGTGTTTATGGTGTGATAAAAATATTTAAACAATAGATTTTCGGTTACTGGGATGAGATCTAGGGTCATTACTTTTCTATTTTAAAATTTCAGGTTAATAAAAAATTATATTATAAACTTGTCTTCTATTTGGCTGGACACTTGTTGTTTGGCGCTCTTTTTTTTTTTGTTTTTTTTTTCCATATTTTAGAAGGGGTAACTCTCTGCTAAATTTTTTAAATAAATTATGTGCTGTTCACTAAATAAAATTGTTGCAGTTCGGCTTTTCAAACTTTTCCTAATTGAATGGACAATTAGTGTTAATTGAGCAATTAGTTTATTAAAATTGTTGTTTGTAGTTAATTGAGCTCAATTATGCTGTTAATTGCGATTAACTCAATTGTGGTGAAGGTCTCAACAACATTTAACATGATTGCCAAGTCTCTTAATATGAATTTGATTAATTGAATCACTAGTTTTCTATGAATATGCCTGCTAGTTTTCAGTTACTTAAACGTGGTGTCTGCAATGATATTAATCCTTATGTGGACTTGAATAAATTGAGTAAATAAGTCGTGAATACTTTTATCTTTGCAACATTAAATTGTGTAATAAAAGCGCAATTAATTATAAACCATTTTGCTTTGTGGGTTATTTTAATGCGGTCCTCGTATAGCGTCATATAAAATTATATAATTATACAATTCATGTTGAATACTTCCACTTCTTTTTTCTTTTTTTTATCAATTTCGAACTGCATTGATTAATTCAACAGCTACTCTGTGAATGAATGTGTTAATCTAATTTATAAAGTTATACATTTCACTGAATTTAATGGCATTTTCTCATTTATTTAAATTCTTATTTAATCTACAACAATGCACGAGCATCAATTAAACTGGTTTAATGATGATGTAAATTGTTTTAGTGTAAATTATAGTACGAATATGTTTTGTGTTGAAATTAATGAATAAAATTAATTAATTATGTCATTGTGGTAGTCGTTGCAATGACTGTTAATAAAACATGAATAATCATGCAGGGCTGGGTTATGTTAATAAGCGAAAACTTAATTAGAAACTACAGCGAGTACGACAATTTAATCAATTTAATTTAAATTATTTTTTTTTTAATATCGAAAATGTCTGAAATGAGAAAGTCATTTTTGTTAAGCTTTTTTTAGCTTTTAATTGTAGAATTTTTGTGCTTACATTAAGCTGAAAGCCAACGAGGAAATTTAACTTTCAATTAAATCTAATTTCTTCTTAACCATCTGGTTAAATGGTAAATAAATAATTGCTAAAGTTTAATTGATATTTGAGATTTATTTGCTATTTATTAATTTTTTTTTTAAATATTGAATAAAAAAAAGCATGCAGAAACTATTGAAGCAGTAACATTTGCACTGAGAGAAATCTCTGTGTATGTGTGTGAATTTAATTAATTTCTTACACATGAAACCCACACAAGAGCAATTCTGAGAACGCACACCAAATCAATTGTAATCGATTTTATTTGTTTCCCCCTCAAAAAAAAAAAAAAAAAAGTAAAAATAGAAATTTTGTTCAATTCCTTCTCTGTTGTTTTCTGGTTAGAATCAGCAAACATTTACAAGAGTTTTTCATCAGGACATACACAGACTTGCATTCACAAGCATGTGCATGTATTTGGAATTGATATTTAACCCAGAGATTTAAGTGTATTAAATCATGAAGTGCAAAACAGTTTATCTTTAAATCTTTATAATCCTTTATTTTCATTATTTAAGTGTAATAAAAGACGTTTCTGTTGATTTGAAAAAGTTTCGGCCCGTAGAAAGTAGTGTGACAAAAAAAAACTATAATAAAATAAAAGCAATACGGAAAACTATGGACCTTAAAATTTATCCCTACAATTTCCCACTAATTCGAACCGGGAAGATATTGACTATTTCAGATTTCAAATCATCCGATTCTTTCATAACAAACTGTGATTGATGTAGTTTTCGTTTGCCACAAAGGAATCGATAACACTAACCGATCAGTTACATAATTTCGGATTTAAAAAATCACTTTTTCCGTTGACAAGAATTATGGAGCATATTAACCGATTTTGATCAGGCTTATATATATACTTACACATACATACACACGTATGGTATTACTGACGGGCTCTCAGACTCAGTGAGGGAAGCTTCCCTTGTCCCCAAATCGTCGAAATCAGATAAGAACACGATTTTTTTTAAATGTTTTACCCCATTTTGAAAAATGGGCTAACAATAACTTTCGAAATTTGGAAAATTGGAAATTCTTCAAACTGATATTGGAAATAAAAACATAAATAAGAAAGGCGGTTCCAGGGGTGGGAAGTTGAAAGTTTTATTGGGACATAAAAGTAGCAGAAGTAGTACTTCGGGGAAGGATATAAAATATTTTGCACAGTGGAATATAGTTCTTTACTTCTTAATATTTAAATGGTTAAACACATGGTTTCTTATTTTTATGTCTATATAACGGGTGTTTTTTAAAAGAACTTTATAGAGTTTTCATATTAACATGGTTATAATAAATTCTGCATTTAACGTTAAAGTCAACTGTGAAAAGTTGGTTTAGTCACACAAAACAATTTTTGAACTGGTTTTATATCGAAATTATGAAATACAACCTTGTTTTTGCCTCCTATTTTTATCTGCGCTAAGTTGAGTGCTGCCAAGTTATACATTGGAAACATCTGATAATGTCTGAAGAAGAGTGCACAGAAAAATTGGACCTTTTCTGTATATTTTCTTTTAGAATTTGCATGATTTTATAGGAAATCGGGTGCTTTTCAACCATTTATTCGGGCAGTATGGGTATTTCCATACTTTTAAATTATTAGTTAGAAAGTAAAAAGAATTATATTTTAAACTGAAATAAAAAATTTTTTATATGAACAAAAGCAGCTGCAGTACACTTTATGTATAAAATATTGAAAGACGAATCGTCAGTTCCAAGTGTAAACCTGCTAAGTCCACTTTTTGAATATATATTTGATTGCCATCTGAAAGAAAGAGAGACGCTAACTTAAGTGATTAAATGTTTTACTTTACTTCGAGTCTCCACAGCCTAAATTCCAACGCTACACGCGGCAAATGTGGAAAGTATTTTGTCTCTCCCTTAAAATTTGTGTTAAGTGACTTAGCAGGTTTGCGTTTTAAGCCCTCGATATCATTTAATTTTTACTCCATTTTGCCTCTTCTGACTCGTACGAATAAATAAAATATTTTTTGGAAATTTGATAGTCATGTGCTTAACCGTTCTGTTTTCTCTGAGAAGTGCCACGCCTCTTTTCTAAAAACTAATTTACGTAAAAAGAAAATTTTCCACTTGAATATGAAAAAAAATTACTAATTTTTTTTAAATATCTGCTTTCTTTTCAGGTGTTGTATTTTTGTTTAAAGTTTAAAAATCGTGCTTTTACTAACAGACCACGTGTCATACGAGGGCCTTTGGAAAGTTTATTGAAGGTAAGGAAATTAATTTATTTATTGCAAATATTTCAGGTAATTCATGTACGATATTTTCTCAGTCAATTTGTTAAAAATGCGCGGTTTGTGGCGGGTTAAGCATATCCATGTGCCTGCATTTCATTGTGTCTTCTTTTGGATTAGGGTATAGAAGTATAATTATAGGGTGTTTTCTATAGAGGCATACGAAATAGTAACGAAATAGAGATGAATATTTTACACTGAAATGAAATCCACTTCATTGGAAAGATAATCTTCTGGCATTAAAATTTAAATATGACTTCCGGCATATGACCGCCTCAACTGGCTCGGACGAAGTCTAATCTGGACGTCCAACTTTTGATGACTTTTTAAAATGCAAGTGGTCGTATATGGGCAATAACGGGGCAAATATTGTGCTCTAATCGGTCAAACGGTTTGGATTTATCGGTGTGGACCAGCGACTTCCCATGGCACCACAGAAAATAATATAGAGGCGGTAGATCGTACGATCTTGAAAGCTGATCCACAAGTCCAAAACAGAAAACTACGCGGAGAACAACCGTTTCCTTTGACAAATCAATTGTAGCAGGCCCAGGGTAACATTTTGCGTCGTCTTGTTTAAACCTCAGCTCCTGTTCATCCCAACTGTTCAATTCATGAACGAAATAGTCAGTATTCTTGGCTCTATAGCGGCCACCACTGGCTGTAAGGTTCTGACCAGCATCCTTTTTGAAGAAGTACGGACCAATAATTCCTGCAGTCCGTAAGCCATCTCAGCAGCAGGTCTCATTGGGGGATTTCAGTCACCCCGAATACGGCAGTTTTGTTTATTGTCGTTTCCACTTAAAAGAAATGTGGGGATTCACCGTCAAACAAAATTTGTTTATGAAAATCGCGATCAACGAAAATCTTATTTTGGAACCACTCACCGAATCTGCGCGTTGCTAAGTGATCGTTGGATCTTGTAAGAACTCCAACCGAGAATTTTCCTCAACATCTTCCATAAAATGGGTGGGCACGTACCCACTTCCTGTGCAGGATGAAGGATAGACTTATTCGGTTCTTTCTCTACGCTACGCTCTACAGCACCAGTGACTTGTTTTGTACGCTCCATGCCACGTCTCTGTGGGTGCGTTTTGTCATTTAAAGCTAAAGTGGTGCTAAAACGTTCCATAATTAATCGAACTAATTATTCCGATGGAAGTATTATGTTGATCACAAAATGGTTGTGAAGCGCGTTGCCTATTTCGTACAGAGCCAGGACTATCAAAATAAATTTGAAAATCACAGTTTGGAAGCGTTGCTCAGGCGTCAATCTACTCATGTTCCAATGCCAACCCAAATAGACCAAGATATCTTAAGTGCTGCCAAGTTCAAGTCTTATACCTCTTTAAAATACCTCCTTTAGTAAGGCCTTAAGCGCGTAAATGATTGAAATCGCAAAAAGTTGTTATTCTGTAAGAAGTCTCATTATTTTGCCTGCCTCCTTCATCTTCTTCCCTTCACTGTAACACTTCGTTAAACAATTCACTCCTTTCGATTCAACGTGGCTGCCTTGTGGCTTCATTCTGCTGTTAAATGATAATGAATCAAACTTAATTCGTTGTCAGCATTGAAGGTAAAAAATGAGTCCTTAAGTTTGACTTGATCTACTCTTGTCCTTCATTTGCTTTTTCATCTGTCACTTATTTCGGTCAATTGGACAGCACGTAAAATTCCAAAGTCCTGCACAAGCACACATTTAAAACAAAATTCTGCTCGTCCTTTTATTTATTTGCCATTTCCACTTTGGATTACAACTCGAGCTCTGGACTGAATGGATTCTGGATTCAATAATTGATATTAATGGAAGTTTAATGGAATACGTTGTTTGGTCATGGCAAATCACTTGAGGTGTTTGGGGTGAAAAGCTTTTTGCTGGCAGCAAATGAGTCGTCGTGTTAAGCATGTGGAAGGGCAAAATAAAATTTAAATTTAAACTTAAAACGAGTGAGTGAACGAGTGAGTGCTGGACAGATGGATATTTGCAATCCATTAAGTTTATGAAGTTCTTAATGCACTTGCGGTGTGAGTTTTTAATTCAACTTGAACGGAACACATGAAATCTTCGCTTTGGGGAACGCTTAATTCTTATCAAGATGCCATAAATCAGTAACAGATTATTCCCACAAGAACCCACTGCTTTAATTAACACAAATCAGGAGTATCATTTCTAAATCGTCCTGCTGATTTAACTGGGGAACAACGGCACTCGTCTATTGATGGCAAAATAAAATGTAGGCCATTAAAGTGTTTGAAATTTTTATATAATTTGACTTGGAATTAAATATTTTCAACATGTTTATTATGGCTGCTGCTCTTTTGAAACCAGCAGGATGTGAAATTATTCGGTTTATCATTTTATTATTTATTTTTATTCCTAATAAAACTGATTTATAATCTGGTTGAATTCTATTTGATTTTTACATTTTAAAATTTATATCAAAAGGGTGTCCAAGTAAAAATTTATTTTTTCTCAAAATTTATTGTTCGTTTTTTTAATTCCCGCTGGGAAAATTTAAAATTTTCAATAACCGGGAATTTATTCGTTTTATTTTATTTAATAAAAATCATATTCTCTTCAACGTTGTGATTTCCTAAGAAGCTTCCCTGAGGGTGTCACTATGGCTGGTATGTATGTGTGTGTGTGTATATTTGTGGGTAAGTATGTATCTCTCTCTTATAACTTTTAAGGAGCTGAACCGAATCCAATCAAATAAACAGCGTGCAATCTGTTAATGAGAACCAATACGAACCGGTATTTTGTGGGGAATTTTTTTAAGAACTAAGAAAATTTATTTTAAAATTAGTTTGGTTAATTTCTTGTTAATGAGAACCGGCTCGAACCGGTAGATCGTGGGAAATTTTGATTTCGATTAATTCCCTGTTAACGAGAACCGATTCGAACCGGTAGATTGTGGGATTTTTGTTAAATGAAGAAATTTTTTTTCAAAATTGATTTTGATTAATTCCCTGTTAACGAGAACCGATTCGAACCGGTAGATTGTGAGAAATGTTTTTAAAAACTAAGTTTTTTTCAAAATTGGTTTCGATTAATTTCCTGTTAATGAGAACCGCTTCGAACCGGTAGATCGTGGGAAATTTAGATTTCGATTAATTCCCTGTCAATGAGAACCGATTCGAACCGGTAGATTGTGAGAAATGTTTTCAAAAACTAAGAGTTTTTTTTTCAAAATTGGTTTTGATTAATTTCTTCTTAATGAGAACCGCTTCGAAGCGGTAGATTGTGGGAAATTTTTTTAAAAACCAAGGCAGTTTTTTAAAATTGGTTTGGATTAATTTCTTGTTAATGAGAACCGATTCAAAACCGGCAGATTGTGGGATTTTTGTTAAATGAAGAACATTTTTTTCAAAATTGGTTTTGATTAATTCCCTGTTAACGAGAACCGATTCGAACCGGTAGATTGTGCGAAATGTTTTTAAAAACTAAGTTTTTTTCAAAATTGGTTTTGATTAATTTCTTGTTAATGAGAACCGCTTCGAGCCGGTAGATTGTGGGAAATTTTTTTAGAAACCAAGACAGTTTTTTAAAATTGGTTTGGATTAATTTTCTGTTAATGAGAACCGATTAAAAACCGGCAGATTGTGGGATTTTTGTTAAATGAAGAAAATTTTTTTCAAAATTGGTTTTGATTAATTCCCTGTTAATGAGAACCGATTCGAACCGATAGATTGTTAGAATTTTTTTTTTAACTAAGAACATTTTTTTCATAATTGTTTTTGGAAGCATTTTCTCCCGTAGATAAATTCGACTAATATTTTATTTGTAAATTGAAAATGCATTCTTACTGAGACATCCTTTATTTTATAAAATTTTCCAAAGTGCTGCCTACTCACATGTGCTGATTATGATAATTTAATTTATTTTTATTTATAAAATTTTCGTTTCAAATCTATTTAATTAGATGGCGTAACTGGCCCGAAAGCCTAATAACGATGTTTGCTTCATGCATTTATCAAACTATTTTTATTTATTTGGTTTTTGCAAATATTATCATGGAATCCATAAATCACTGAAGATAAAATAATTCAAAATGAGTTTGTGATTGTGCAGGAAAAATTCAAAATCAAATAAAATAAAATTTTTAATATTTAAAGCAAAACAGACAAAATGAAAACGGTATTGAAGCCATAGATAAATGTTTGATGTAACCAGACCCCCCTAAAAAAGACTTATCAGACCATCCTACTTCTTAGAAGGGCCACAGATTGGTTTTGATTTAACAATAGGATTGTCTTGAATAGCCGATGCCCTTCGGAATTTATCTCAACTTGTCCGATGTCTGAAATCGACCCAAACAGCAGAAGGTATCGGAATGGGATTAAGAGAAGAGGGTGGACCCAGCGTTGGATGTGTAAGAGATACTTCAATTGCACCTCTAAAATAGACCACGTCCGAGCCAGCCATGACGGTCATATGCCAAAAGTCTTATTAATATTTTAATTCTACAAGATTATCTTTCGACTGAAGTAAATTTTTCTGTCAATTTAAAAATTCATATATTATTCATTTCAATCTTCTACACTTATATTAAAAAACACCTTTTATAAAATCTGCTACAACAGATTAAATATACAGAAGACTGTAACAGAAATGTTTTAATTGTATCGTTCTCTCTATTTTCAATAATTTTGCCTCATCCATATTCATAATTTTTTTTTTTCACAGAACCTGTCTCTCTCTCTCTCTCTCTCTTAAATTTTTTTATAATCTTTTTGCTTCAAGCCCATTTTTGCTAAACACTTTAAACGTTTATGGGAACTTTTGAAAGTCTACGCATTGAAGCAAACAAAAGCGGCCGAGTCGTGCAACTGGCTAAAACCATCATTGAACACGAAAACAACAACAAAATCTACAATCACGTACAATATGGTCGTAGTATATTCTCTATTGCCAACACAGTTTGTCACGAAACCACAGCGTTTCTAGTTTAGGGATTTTGAGATTTTCAGTTTTTTTTAACTTCCCGCTAGGAAAATTTTGAATTAAAAAAAAAAAAACCGGTAGGTTATTAGTTTTTCCCCGATTTGAAAAAAAATGTAGTTCTCAGCTCATCTGCAAGCTTTGAGGTCGTGGGAGAAAATTCTGAAAGCTCTTTACAATCTCAGTGTGTGAATGTGATCCGGTTATAACTTTTAAAAGGCTGAACATAATCAAACCAAACTGGTAGCGTTCTGAAGAGATTTCTTGTGAATGTAAACCGATTCGAACCGGTAGACTTTTCAAGATATCAAAAAAAAAATGCATTTTTCGAAGTTCTTTTTTGGAATAACTTTTAAGTATCTACGTCGATCAGTTTTACAAAATATATTTGAAAACCACATCGATCTTTATGGTAATCAGGTCGAAATCAGTTAATCCGTTCGGGATTCGATTTCAAAATGACTCAAAATAAGTTAGAAAAAATATCTTTCCAAAAAGTTTTTAGGAATAACATTTAAACGGCAGTGAAGATCAACTCTAATTAGATTTTGATGTTAAGAAACCACGTCGATCCTCTTGAACCGGCTCAAAATCGGTTAAACCGTTCGTGAGATATCATTAACGAAAAAATTTGATAGAGGTGATTTAAGCTCCGAAATTACATATCTGATCAGTTGGTGTTCTTGATTCTTTTATAGTAACCCAAAACTAAAAATCACCCTAAATCACGTGGGAATCGGTTGATTTGAAAATTAAATTCATAGTGTTTTAGCTTTAAGAGCTGAAAAGCATGGTTACAATAGACTTGAAATTAAAATTAGCATGAAGTTAAAGGGCTGGTCTTTATGATCAAAAATTTTCTATCATTTTTAAATTAACTTTTAGGTTCTGGCGAATTTTTGGGGCGGTGAAACGAGTGCATTTCGATCAGTTGAATTCTGTTTATGTTTTCTGACGAAGCCCGTTTCTGATTGAATGGTTTCGTAAATAAGCAGATCTGTCGCATTTGGAGAGATATCATCACATCCACGCGAAATTACTGTTTGGTGCGCTCTATGGGACGCAGTTTAAAACCGCTAATTATAGAAGGAGATTAAATTAAATCGTGAATAAATAAAATGTTCTTTTGAAACTAAAGAAAAGCTGGGCAATAACATTTAAACTGTTTCGTGAAGGAGTTATTTCAGTGTTAGAAATTAATGTTCATATATTTCTAAGAGCAAAAATAAATAATCTTTAGGGCGTTATTGGACATATAAAAACGCAAGTTGGTTTTTAGACAAAATCAAACTGCGAACCCTACAACACCAACCGTATACAACACCAAAGCGATGACCAACAAAACAGCGATCATTGATTCAGGTTAGTTTACATTTAAGGCCTCCAATATGTTGTACGGGCTCTGAGCAAATAACCAAAGAAAGAAAAACAAAAAAATTAATTTGATATCTCGTGCTTAAGTAGTATTACCCAGTAGTTCTGAATACGAGTTTGTTGTACGATTCTACGAAAAAGGTTTTTGTTAGTGACATTGAGCTGGATTATGACATGATATTTTTCAATGAACGTAATTGTGGACAGAGTTGCCAACCAAGCGCTTTTGTTGCTAGATTTAGCAATTTTTAGCAGCCTAGAAATTGTATTTTCCAACTAAAAATATTTTCATATCGCTGAACTATTTTTTATTAATATTTTTATTGTAGATACGCAACGATTAATTTTATTTGCATTCATTGAAATCAACGCAGAGTAGTGTCGGTATCTACGATCGTTATATAAAATGCCACTGAAGTGTCTTTATTTATTTGAAATTATTTACAAATTTTGGAAGAGAAGAATCAGCCATATGAAGAGTTAAATAAGGAGAAAAATTTTTATAAAATTACTGATTTTGTTTTTCTAAATAATTAATAAAATTTAATATTTAATTATTTAACATTTTATTAGAATTTATATTTAAATTTTAATAGACAGTTTGTAGCATTTCTTCGCTTAGAGACACGACGCTTTAAAATTATAAAAAAATTCACAGTCTAAGTTTATCGCAATTAACAGCCCAAAACAATTTCAATTAACTAATTGCTCAATTTAAACTAACTAGTTGCGCAATTAATTGTCTTTTCAGCACTTTCCTTCGTCTTTATTGTAGGTGTAACAAATTTTTCTTTATCTGCCCTCGCGATACCATCATAATTTCGCCATAATGCTTTGCACAGTAGGCCATAAGTAGAAAATAATTTCAAGGATTTTTCCCCAGTATCTCACACGAAAACTCTCAGAAAGCCCACAAATAATTTACTGTTTCATATCTGTTGATTTATTATTTAAGAACTATCAGATCAGAGGTTTTTATAATAATACTATTTTCCTCTGAAGTAATATATTTATTATAAAAATCCTTTTATAAACTGAATATAATTTTATAGATGAAAAGTTAGTATAATGACTAAAACTCTGTAAATTGTGTGATAACTGTAGGTTAAGTGTTAAAAGTTCTTAAAATAAAAATAAAAAAAATATAAATTATTTAAGGACTGTTTTTAGATCAGCATGTTTGTGGCTACGTGAAAGTCATTCATAATGTCATCATGTTCTACATAAATTTACGATTCGTGCTGTGAAATGTATTGGAATCAGTGAAAAATAACATTTCGTAAAAAAATGATTGTTAAAACCCTCCCATTTCAGGCCAGAACTACTTCATTCAATTACATTATTTTACTTGCATCAGAACTGCTGGGCACCAAACATATCAATTCATTTAAGTGTGATGGTCTTATTCTACAACCAACACACACTTTTCATGTAGTTTCAAATATTGTAGGAGTACATACGAGTACAATGCTGAGCTGGAACCCCATGACAAGTTCGACAGTCAATACGTAACACCATGAGAAATATTATCAGCAACAACAACAACAACAAAAATATATCGGTCGAAGTTTTTAGTCTCCTATTGTTTAGAATGCTGGTGTGACAACAAAGAATTCTTAATAAAGTTATCGAACAAAAGTTGTATTGATGGTGTAAAATGAACTAAACGGGACACAAACATACATGTGGTCCTAACAACATGACAAAGTTTTATGAAAAAGCAAAAGAATGACATTTTAATTTGCACAGAGTTAAAGAAAAAATTCAACACTAAGAGAAATAAAATGTGATTTAATCAAGTTTTAAATTCAATAAGACAAGGAAAACTGGTGGCTTTAAAATTTTAGTCGCAACATATCGCAACGTGGTTTGTCATGCTGTTCCGGTCTATTGAGAGTTTGATGGAACATTTTTATTTTGATTTTCAAACCAGTAGAACTTTTAAGTGATTCAAAAGGTTCTGTTGCGATTAGCGGTGGTTGATGAAGTTTTTCGAGTCGCATAAAAAAATCAAGATCATCAACAGTTGTGATATATAAACTACAGAGATTTAAAAAAAATAGATTTTTTCGAATTTTGTCGTTCGTGAATTCTCACAAACTGATTAACCGATTTTGAACCGGTTTACAGTAGCGTATATTTAAAATTGTTTAAATGGTAGAGTCGTTGCAAAGTCATTCTTAGAAAATTATTTATATATAAATTTTTTCCAAGTCTTTTTAGGATTTCTTGAAATCTACCGGTTCGAATCGGCTCACAACAAATTTGGAAAAAGAACGGCACCAGATTGGTTGGATTCGGTTCAAAGGTTATAGGCAGCTCATATACTTACACAATCAAACACACACACACTCACACACTTACACATATACACTTACACATACAGATACACACAAATTCATCCGGACGGACTCTCACAATTAGCCAGGGAAGCTTCTCCGGACCTCAAAACTTGGACATCTGGTGAAAGCTCGATATTTTCAAAACAGAGTAAAACCAACAACATCCCGATTTTTTTAAATTTATAATTTTCGTAACGAGAATATGTGAAAACAATTTTTTTCTTAGTTGGAACCGGTTTGAAACGGTTTCAATTCAATGAAATTCTTGGAACTCCTCTACTTTTGTTTGATTCGATCAAGCCGCTCAAAAGTTATTGGCGGGTTACATACTTGACACGCCCAAACATACGCACGTATGTACAAGTACAGACACACATACACACATGCATACAGACATGAAGACACTCTCTTAGGAGTAGTCAGGGAAGCTTCCTAAGAACTCAGAACGGGTTAAAATCAATAACTTTTTGATTTTTGAAAATTTTAAATATTCCTAGATGGAAGACAAAAACATATAAAGATAGTCGAACTCGTAGGCTTGTGCTTGATGTCAATATTGCGCAATATCTTTCTTGTTCACTCATATTATAAAGGCGCTTAAGATGTCAAGACAGGTTGAATTTTGCGTACGAGCCCTTAATCTTTGGAAATTATTTTGATTGATGACTTATCAAGCAGCGGTGATGAGACAGCTGTTTGCAATTAAAATATTATTAAAAGGAGAATTTGTTCGATGGAAAGGTTGCCCTACTATAGAGATTTAATAGAGTTTTCTTTTCTGAAAAATGTGTTTTTCATCTCAAAATAAGTTTTTCATCTCTTTTCTAAAAAGTGGCAGTTTTTAGGAGTTTTCAAAAAGAAATTACTTTTCGTAAGCGATGTGGGATTGATTTCCAATTAATTTTTAATTTTCAAATGATAAAATGTTGCAAAATTTTATAAAAAAGTGTAAAAATGTTTGCATTCTTTTCTAGAAAAGAAATCAATATAAGTTTCTTGCATTTTTTTCATTTCCGTAATCATTAAGTGACAGCCGGCATGCCAACCTTGTAATTCTTATTTGTCATGCGTGATTGTCGTTATCACAAACATTATATTGATGTAATAAAAATGCAGGCTTGTTTACACTATCAGTTTTATCCACTTTTCTTATTATATTTTTTAATAAAATTTGTATCAATAAAAACAGTTGTTGTATATAATGAAGCCTTCTTAATAAGTAGTCGTAAGCAAATATGCTCCTGAGTACTGCTAATGACAGTGCAGTGGCTTTCGAAAACAGCTTTTGTGCTTTGCAGAACAAATTTAAATTTTTTTTAGACTTTTCCTTGTACCTCGAGATATTGATCATGTCTTTCTAAATTAAAACACGTCCCGTTTTTTAATGAATTTAGTGGTAATCGGTTGGACCATTTCTAGTTTTGTAAAAATTATTTTCAAGAATTTTGATTGTGCTGGGAGTCCTTTACATTTAAAATGAAGTGATTAAAAATATTATAAAATGTAAAAAAAAATTTTTTTGTAAACAAGAATATAAAAATGTATGCAACTGATCCATGTGAAATTAAATTTCTCTCAGTGTAGGCATGCCGCATTTTTATTTCTCACACACATCCGTACATTTTGTATGGCTTTTGCTGCTGCTTTTAAAAACAATTTTTTTTTATTGTGGGCCGTTTTTTGTGCGCTTCAGTTTTCAATCAAAAGTTTTGTTTTACCAAAAAAGTTCGTACTTTTGGCCGATTCTTTTTCTTTATTTTTATTTGATATATTTTTCGCTTCAACTTGATTCTTTAAAATTATCATATTTTTTTATTTATTTATTTTGTAGTTTTTTTTTTCTTTGTCAAACAATTGCACTTCAAACGTATAAATTGAAACAAATTTTTGTCAAACAAATTTGAAATATTTAATTTAAATACGAAGAGGGACAAACAATTTGGCTGTGTTGCTTGGAAAAGTTTTAAAGAAAAATTCCTTTTTGATGACAACGTGATGAGTTGAAAATAACGAAAAGGAAAGGTTTTCCAGGAAGATTAAATTTATTTTCAGCGGAGAAGTATTTTTTCATATTTTTTAAATTATTAAGAGAAACATTTTCCATAAAAAGGAACAACTTTTTCAGAATAAGTATTTTTATAAAAAAAAGGAATAAAATCCTCTGAGAAGGAGGAAGTTGTCCTTGAAATAAAATTGTTGTTGTTTATTTCACTTAATTTATTATTATTTCTTTTTTTTATTATTTTACATTTATTTAATTTTCACTCTGCAAAGGGGATTTTCCAGAAAAAAATTATGGATACAAGATAATTATTGAAAAATTAAGAACTTTGCTGAAAACAGGAGAAAGTATTTTTATTTGTTTGCCCTTGAAAACCCTGCTGGTTATAAAGAGTGCAACATGACAACAGCCGAGATTATAATTTGAATCAAATTAATTTCATTTGAATCATTTTCGTTTAAAACTTAACCGGTTAATTTCCATCGATTAAGCGAATAATCGTGCAATTAAAATACAATATTTCAAGTTGAATTTTTGTATATTTTCATGTGCATAATTAATTATGTCTTGTCATATACAGAAATGGGCAAATTTGAGGTTAGAAAGTAATTCGACTGTCAAATTATAAAATGTCAAGAAGTTAGTTTATTTAGCAAAAAGTTGGAATATTTTTATAATCGAATGCTGCGTTCTTGAACTACAAGTTTTAATTATGAAAATTTTATATCAAAAATTGTAAATATTTTGCTGTATCATTTCGTTGAATTTTACCTACTTTTTCCCGCAATCTGGCTCCTTCAGAAACCGCTAAGCGTGATCTAATCGGTAAATTTGAGGGTCACGGCACTGTTACTGACAAAGAACCAAAAGCAATAGGCTCGTAGTACGGCCGTAGTAATGCAAACATGCACGCTGTACATCAAAGTGTTGTGAATGAGTCTGGGCACTCTTCACAACAGATAGTGTCTAAGATTAACGTCAGCACCTACCAATATGGCCTACCTAACGGCGGTCTTAACACCGGGTGAAATTAATGTTCACCACCACCCCTGCCGCCCTCAGGGTTCCTCGAGGGCCTCACAGATTGCAATTTCATTCACTTGGTGGCGCCAAACAAATATCATACACCTTGTTCGGGCCTCTCTTAAACCCTTGTTACTTCTGAGGAAAGCATGTCATCAGCAATGAGAGGAACCAAAGGCCAAAGTCGTAACACTTATCCCTTCTGACACTCCCAGTACCAAGAACACACCACCACTTCCTTAACGTCTGCTGATTTGCAGCAGCCCATAGAGGCAACCATCAGCTGGGTCGAGGTCCCGGCATACATCTCTCCCAGCGACTCTTGATATTAAACCACATCCACCACGTGGACTCAGTGAAGAGACCTCAACCAATATCTGGCCACAGAATCAACCAAAGTCTCATCTGTGGGACTCAACCAGATCCCGTGGTACCAGTGTAAGGAAACTAGTTACGCCTAGCAGGTCAAACCAATATAGGTTTGTAACCCACTATTGATTTTTGATCCTTTATAATGGCGGGACCCAGTAATCCTTCAACCTTTATTTCGTATCTTTTCCCCAGAAAGTACTGCAACAAGGCGTTACGACTGACCAAGTTGCCTATTGTGCCCCCCGGGGGAGCTCTTCGCAACAACTGGGCATCACTTTGCGCAACATTTTGCTTAAGGAACTTCATCTACACGATTATAAAGTTCAATTAGTTTAAGGACCAAAACCGGCCGTTCATGTTTCCAATGAGTTCACTGCTTGAACATCTACACGAAAATAATACGTTTTTTAACAAAATCGTCTTTAGAAATGAGGCCTATTTTGGGTCACGCAGTGAAATAATGAAACGAAACTGTCGCATATGGGTTTGCACAAAATCCACAAGTACTCCTCGAAAATCCGTTATATCCAAAGAATGGACCGTATCGTGCACTTTGTGTTCAGGCGGCATTAAAGGACCGCATTTCGAAAATGAACAACAAGAAAACGCCCACTTCGTGAATTATCTGCACTACCAAACCATGATAAATGTTTTTTATGGCCACAATTGCCTAACCTTGGCAGCACTGGCTTTTGATTTCAGCAAGACTGCCCCATAAGCCACACAGCCGGCCAAAATGAATCCGCCATAATAATTAGCCCTGCCGTTTTTGTGATTTAACTTCGCTGGATTATTTTTTTCGATGTCATTTGAAAGACCGGTTTTATGTGAACAAATCACAAACAATTGAGGCTCTGAAAGATGGAATTGGGGGCTGCATTGACGAGCTAAGATGAGCTGTGTTGCATAAAATGGTTTAAAATTTGTTGTGGAAAAGAGCGGACATTTGCTGATGTATTAGAGGTACCCGACATTATAGTTGGTTATCAATTCCCATGCCTCTACTTCTTATTGATATCAATAAAACTGAATTTCTCATAAAAAGGGTGTGTTTTGTAGGCAATTTACTTCCTAACCTCAAATTTGCCCAGCTTTTGTATTGTATGAATATGATCACGCTTTAGCTGCTGCAACACTTTTGAGGTAAATATTTCCAGGTTTGTTTAAATGTGTGTGTGTGTGTGTGTGTGTTTATTAAGATAATGTAAAATAGTTCCAACAACCCAAATGTCATAATTACAAAACAACAACAACAACAACAATAGCATTAGCACTTTGAGAAAATAGTCATTCCAATACTTAACTTTAACTGCTGCTGTTGCTGCTGCTGCTACCGAAGTCCATGTGGCGGCCACTGGCTCCCATGTATGTGCAGTGCTTCACCCTGTTCATTTTCAAGAAAATACAGAATTTTTTTATTTCCATTTTAAGATCCCGACAAACCAGTTTCTCTATGAACAATTTGTTTCATGTTTTTCTAGTTGGTTTTCCTTTTGGTCTTTCTTAAGGTTGGATTTTTATTTAAAAATAAATAAGAAAAACCAGTCGGGTGCTGTTAAATTTATTTATCTGCATTTTAAATTTTCCTCGCATTCAAATATATTTCTCTATGCGAGTGTGTGTGTTGCGTGATTGGTTTTAAGGCAGCTGCTTTTAAATAACTTTTTTAAATTAAAATCTGTGTTTTTTTTTTGTCTATGAGTTAGTTTAATGTGGCATGTGCATGTCTTTATTGCGTTTTTGTTTCTTTATCTCTTTTTGTTTGTTTTGTTTTCTTTGAATGTGCCTCGAAAACTGGTAACAGTTGCACTTGCGCATGTCACGTCTTTATGTTGTGTTGTTGTTATTTAGTGCGTTGCACAGGTGTCATATCCTCATTTGAATTTTTCCTATTCGATTTTGTTATAATTTGATGAGGAATATTGCAACAACAACAACAAAATATGCCACCTTTTACATAAAATGTTATTAATTTTTCATTTTATGTGTTCTCACATATACAACTACAACTTGGTTGCACATGGACACTGGATGATCGGCTTTGAGAAGATAAATAATGAAAAATTTATTTCATCGTTCATGAGTTTTCTGATTACAATTTCATTAAAAGCGGCTCAAATTATTTATTATCTTTTTTAATGTTTATCATTTTTATATAGTGAAGTCTGAGAAAATGTAGATCTAAAACGATCGTAGTAATAAATCAAAAGATTGAGTAGATGGAAGACGAAACTGAATATGTTACAAACGAAAAAGGCCCGCGGCGAGCCAGCAAATAGTTTATGAGAAGAGGGGGGTTAATAAATATTAAAAGTACTCGTCTTATATGCGACTAATAAAGAGTGTCGTAAATCTTTCATCGTCTCTTTTAAGACAATTTATAAGTCGTCTTTAATTCTTTAAAATACTTACAAATGAAATATTAACCAGAACTATTTTTCATTGATCTGGAGTGTGTTACCAAATCCACAAGATTATAAAAAATTGTGTAAAAATGCTATTATTCAGCAGGTTTTTTTATATTCTTCACAAAAAAGTGAAAGGGTTTGCCATTCCGTGTGTAATTTCCCCGATATTGATATGGAACTCCATAAATTATATATATTCTGGATTCTTACAAATAACGATGACGATCGAACGATGTCTGTCTGTCTGTACGTGAAATCGGTTTTTCCAAGACTCCAAAAGAATCCATCGTTCTTAGACTGATGGATTGGAAATCAACTTAAATAAAGTGGTATTGAAATTCCGAAAAATCCAAATTACGGTTCCAGAGCTGGGAAGCATACACCTCTTTCTCGGCACAAAATTAATATAAAAAATCAGTTATTTGTTTGTTTATTCATGATGTGGGAAGCCTCAATTGAAAGCTAAGAAATTTTTTCCAGGGATGGGAAATTAAGTTTTTTTTGCATATTCAGTATTTTGTAGTACATTTTATAACTAAAATGTTTAAAAGTTTCAAGTTTTTCTTAAATAAAACCGGTTTATACATCCTGAAGATTTGCTTTAGTAAAAAGAAATGAAAAAAAAATTAAAATTTTATTTCCAAGGGTGGGAAATTGATTTTTTTTATTCATAAAAGTAACTAAAAAGTCAATTGAGGTTTTTTTTCTAACTAAAGCTATTTTATAATTTAGGAAGAACAGAATCTGTACTTAAAAATATATGTAACGCCAGACGTACGTTGGTGTAGGGTACATAAGATTCGGTACAACCGTATATAGCACTTTTACTTGTTTCATGTAAATTGGTAATATGGAGTTCTGAGACACAGGTGCTGGTTTTATAACCGGCATTGCAAATCTTTTAAGCGCCATGGATTACTATTTACACCAGACTACGAATAGTCATCACAAAGTTGGGCTTCATTTCGCCCAACAAAATTATAATAATCACCGCTTTTTGAAGAGTGCGCAAAGTTTGAATTAAATTCTGGTTAATGCCGGGTAATTCTCTACTAAGATCACGTGATATCCAGCGAAGACAAACCAATATGTGTCATATTAGCTCGGACACGAACTATTTAGTAAAGTCAACAAGTAATTAGTTGAGTCAAAACATCTTTTTAGATATCTAAAATTTTCAGTAGAAATCCCCGGAACGCCAGAATTTTCCCAGCGCAAAGATAATGGCAGCACTCCTTTTCAATGAAATCCATCACAGTAACGCTGAAATCACTGTAAATTACTGGCTTTTAAATGGTGTACAAAGCTTAAACCAAGTATGTGGGTTCAAAGTATTTCAAGATAGAATCGGCTACGAGCCAAGAGCAGATATTAAAAGCTGATAGTTTTCTACTAACATCGCGTGATATCTAGCCAAGACACACCAATATGTGTCGTGTTATCAAGGACACATATTATATAGTAGAGTTATCACCCTATTTAGTGGGGAAAAACGTTCGTTTTAGGTTCTTATGACTCTTGTCTAAATCCCCATAATCTCAGAGCTTACTTGGTACTACTCTGGAAAATAGTGGCCGCAATCATTTTGATAAAAATACACTACAGTAAAGCTGTTATTTTTATGAAATCATTGCTCCAAATAGAGTCTAAGGGAGTCGGCTATGATCACACACACTTTCAAGCGGAGATAATTTTCCATTAATATCGTGTGATAACTGGATAGGACACACGAAAATGTGCCATGTTAGCAGGGGCACGAACTATTTAGCAGAGACAGCAGCCATAGAGGAAAAACTTTCGTTTTAGATTCCGATGACATTTCTTAAAATCCCCAAAAACTCAGAGCTTTCTTCGCACAACGCCGGGAATCAATGCCGGCTATCTTCTTCATAAAAATATAATACAGTAACGCTGAAATTTATCAAAATATTGTCAGCGTTTTTTGATTGTGGAACTAAGTTTAAACACAGTCGCTCTACTCAAAGTGGGGCAAAATAGGGTCTGAAAACATCGGTTACAAAAACACACAGACATTCAAGTGAAGATAATAAAAGTTATTAAAAATGTACAATTGTACTGAATTTATCATGACTGATCCAAATATCTGCAGTTGGGACAAAGAATGAGTTCTATCTCTAATGGGGGATATGATTAATTAGTAAATCGACTATGAGTGGATCTGACTACAGGAAGAGGGAGTTGTTCGATGAACAGCTCCCATGAAAAAAATTCATTTCTTTAGAGCTGATTCCGATATACAATAGCAGCAATGACACAATCTCCAGATGGCAACAATGGTCAAGTGAATTAATAGAGGTGGCTCCTGCTATCTCGCAAGAGGTTCTTCTTCTTAAAATTAATTTTAGAAGACTGATTATATAATTGAAATAATTAACGACTCTGACGCCTGTAAAAATGAAAGAGATTATTTTGAGGACAACAAAATAATACGGTTGCAGGTTGTTGTCCCTGCTACGTTTGCCATTTTATTAAAATTAAAATAGTACCTTAAACACATTCACCACTGCCGCCTGCCGACTACAATGACTGCAAATGCCATTAGCAATAGTTGTCGCTCTGTAGTCAGCTAATTGTATTGGAAACGTCACCACCAAATCAATAATGATGAGCAGCTGGTTGTTGTCCCTGCTACTTTGGCCATTGTGGTCAATTTAAATTTAATTAAATTCAATTCTATTGGCTAATTGTACGAAATGTATTTTTAATTTAGGCAGACATGATAAATATTGCAAAGCATGAAGGGCAGCCAACATCAGTTTTAATTATTCATGTTACACAGCAAAACAGAATAGCTGTTTTCACAAGCCGCTGCACTTTTCATCCTCCGTACTCGTGCATATTTTTATTTATTATTGCTTATTGGGTGGCGTCTTAAAAGTTCTATTTGCACCAATTTCATTACGAAAAAAGCATATGAGAATTGTATCAAATCGAAGGTAACACACTTTTTGTTAAGTCCCTGTGTTGCCTTATCTTATACACGCGTGAGTATTTTTAAAGTATTTTTTCAATTACTGGCGTTTATGCGAGAGAAGATCAAATGGAGTGAAAAGTAAATTTTAAAATTGTATAAAAAAATGAGGATCACCCATTTATTTCACTAACACTGGCACACAGTAGATGCTCTTTAGCCGGGCAAGGCATTATGCTGCAAATTTAGACACGGGGAAGAGTGTTCCTTTTTTTTGTGGGAAGGAAGAGTTACTCTTCTTTTTGAAGTAACAATTTTGAATTCTTTTTTTGATATTCATGATCGGATGTTTTTATAGCGCGAACTGTAAATTAGCCGATGTCACAAGTCAACGAATAAATAACATTTAAAATGAATTTTAAAAATTATATCTTTTTTTTGTGACGTCATAAAAAATGACTTCTCTAACATTTCTAATAACTGAATTAATATTTTTCGTTTGTATTTCTCTCTCATTGGCCAGAAATGAAATTGCTGTGAGACCGAAAACACTCTGTAATTAATTACAAGATACTTCAACTAGCGGTCTGTGTGTGTTTATTTGTGTGGGTTAGAATGGAAATCATTTATTTTTTCGTAGGCAGTTGAGGAAAATATTTTAATTACAAATAAAACTGTGATCACAGTTAATGTCCAATAAAATAACAACAACAAAATTTATGACTTATTCAAGTCGTGGTGGCTCCAAATCGTTGATGTTCTTTTAAATATTTAAGTTTATCTATCCCATGAATTTTAAAGTGGTTTTGAAACTGTTCAATTTAAATTTCGTTTTCTCTTCATTAAAAAAAAGTAAGAAATCGTGCTGTTACATTGTTTTTTTTTTCATAATTTAGAAATTAATATAATTTCAGAGCTGGTAATTTTTTTTAGAGTGTCACAACTTTGAGTTGGCATCACTGCTTTATTTGAGCACCAATTTAACAGCTGATAAATGCTTTTTGTTATGGTTTGCTTACAAATTTCATTAAGGATCGACTTACACCAGAGCAACGCGTGCAAATTGTTGAAATTTTTAATCAAAATAATTGTTCTATTTGTCAAACTCATCGATTCAAAATGTTGCTTTCCGATGAAGCCCATTTTTGGTTAAATGGGTACGTAAATAAACAGAATTGTCGCATTCGGAGTGAGGAGAATCCACAAGCTTTTGACGAAACACTATCACATCCACAGAAAATTACTGTTTGGTGCGCTTTAGGCGCTGGCAGAGTCATGGGCCCGTATGTCTTCAAAAACTATGATGGTCAGAACGTTATTGTCAATGGGAAACGGTGTAAGAACATGATTCAAAATTTTTTCAAACCTCATTTACGTGGCATTAATCCTGCTGATTTTTGGTTGCAACAGGACGGAGCCACAGGCTACACAGCGGGCGCTACAATCGATTTACTCAAAGAAACTTTTGATGAAAAAATAATTTCACGTAGTGGCCCAATTAATTGGCCTCCAAGATCGTGTTATTTAACCCCATTGGATTATTTTCTTTGCGGTTGTGTGAAGTCACTTGTCCACGTCAATAAACCAAAAACAATTGAAATCAACATTCGAAGAGTTATCGGCGAAATACGGCCGCAAATGCTGCGAAAGTTGTTTAAAATTGCAGGTCCAGATGGCGCCTTCTACGCTCCAGCCGTGGCGGCCTTATGGCAGAAATCATATTTAAACATGAATTTTATAAAATTTTCTTTCAAATAAAAACTGTTTTAATGATATTAAAGAAATATTTCCTTATTTTGATATGATTTCAACTTGTGTGTCTCATTAAAAAAAAACACCCATTATTTGCTTTTTATAAACGTTTATTGTTTTATGATTTTAGATGTACTGTAGAATGGCATTCAAGAGTTTTTATCTTTATTTCGTTTCAGTTCTTGTGGCACAATTTGAATAATAAAGTAATTGTTGGCCGTCGCACCCCCGTATTCTGTAAGTATTCGCATTTTCATTTTCATAACTTGTTAATCATCATCAGTCGCAAGTTTAGTTTTTACCAGAGATAAAACCAAAGCATTTGCTTTGGTTATGAGCCAAGTATCTGTATCTGTACCCGTATCCGTATCTCTCTGTATTTGGCTTTTGTTTTTAAGTGTTTTGTGGCAAAATGCTTAAATAAGTATGTATATTTATGAGTATTACAGGTTATAGTTACTTGTGGCTATAATACACACACACACACACACACACATACATACGAAAATCTGCTACCTTTTCTCTATAAAGCAAAAGTGGAGTAGAGGGGAAAAACTCATTATCTTCAGCACAAACAATTTTATTTCAAAGTGAAGTCTACTCGAACAATTGCCAGAATGAAACTAAAATGGAATAAATAGTTTCAGAGGAAAAGAAATAAGCACAGGGGTCAATCAGAACAATTTACATTGAAATTAAAGTTTTAAACTAAAAAACTATTATAATGAAGAACATTTTAAATTAATTGCAAAGTTTTTGTACAATCTAGAATTAAGCTTAACGAATAAAGTCCGTCTTTATGAAAGCATTAACATTATAAAATAGAGTTGTAATAAAAAGTATATGCGAGGTGTGCTCACGAAGCCAGTTAAAATTCAAAAATTTCATTGTCTCTTAGGCAGGTACTCGCAGATTTCAATTTATTTAATTTAATTAGATTGAAGAAGTTTTTAGAAAAACATTATGAAAGTAATTGTAAACGTGCTGAAGAGTTTTTCGAACTTGGAATTAAGATTAACAAATCAATTCCGTCTTAATGGAAGCATTAAACTTATAAAATAGAGTCGTAGTAAAAAATACATACGAGGTGTGTTCAAAAAGCCTTATCATACTCAATAGCTCTCATTGTTTTTTGGACAGGCACACTCGCACATTTTGATTTAATTTAATTATATCGAAGAAGTTTTTTTCTGCAAAACATATAATAAAAAAAAAAGCGCTAACCGATTGAACGTTGACCGGGAAATTTAAAAATTCACCATTTTTTATTTTTAAAAACGTGGCAGCATTAATTGGCAGTTATGAATGAAAAACCATTCACCACAACCGGCGACAATAGTTGCTGCCAGCAATGCGGTATTTTCTCTCTTAACGCATCCTATTGCCAACAATTTTGTTGCCTAGACACTATTTTATATACGCAAATATAATCCAATTTTTGAAAAATTTGGTGACAAAAATTTATTCGAATATTCGATTATTTGTCAGAAATTAATCATATTATTTTTATTCCAAATTGAATAACTTTCTTTTGGTTCGAATAAAGATTAAAAAAAGATTTTGGTCGAATATTCGATTAATTTTTATTCGAATACAGTTCTCAGATTGTTTTTCACAATAAAATTTGTGTAAATAGGAACTGTTATCTAAGCCACCTAAACAGTGGTGACAAACACAATATACACATGAGCACTGAAGATGAAAGTGTTGCGACTTTCGAAAACAGCTGTTCTGCTCTGCTGTGTAAGTTGAATAAAATTGATGTTGACTTCCTTTGTGTGCTTTGGAATATTTATCATCATGTCTTTCTGAGATTTTAACAAAGTTAGAACAATTAGCCTATATAAATATTAATATAAAAAATTCAAAATTCTATTTTGAATTGTTTTTTAAGTCGTTTTGGATTTCAGGGGAATATATTAACTGTTATTTTATTTGTTGTGAATTTTCATCAAAATTTGAAATATTTTGAGAGTTAAACTCATAAATTTCTAAACGTTTGTTCGTTGTTTAAATTGTGTATAAGGCGAGCAAATAAATTTTCTTTAATTTTTTCGATTTTTAACTTATTTTAAATTTCACTGTCACGTCGTGATTTACAAAATTAAGGCCAAAATTCAAAGCGCTTGCCCACAACACTCTTGTTCTTAGTACAAATTTTTTGTTCTGATTATATATTTGAGTATCTGTGAAAATTTCGAGAGTTGAATAATCTTTATTTGTCGCCACCTGAAATCCAAAAGGCCCTAAATAGCAAAAAAAAAAAAAAATTAAATAAAAAATATAAAAGATGGAGCAAAATTTGTGGTTAATTATAGTGTAATTTTTCTTCAATTCATAATCGATTAAGTATTCGGTTTTAAAGATTTTTGGTCGTTTTGGATTTCAAGTGAATATATCAACTATTATTTTATAAGTAAATTTTCATCAAAATTTTAAATAATTGTAAAACAACTCATAAATTTCTAAACGCTTGTTCGTTGATTAAATTGTGAACAAAATGAGAATTTTTTTTTTTAATTTTTTATAATTTTTTTTTTATTAACGCCAAGTGATTTACAAATTCAAGACTTAAATATCTAGCGCATGCCACAAACTTCTTGCTCTTTTCATAAATTTCAGTATCTGTTAAGATCCCGATGTTGCAATAAATTTTATTTATCGCCACCTGAAATCCAAAAGGCCGTAAATTGCAAAATAAATCTTATAAAAAAATGGAAGCAGAATAAGTGGTTAGTATATTTATTCTTCTTGTTTAATAGATTAAAAATTTGGTTTTGATTTTTTTGTGTTGAGGATTTCTGGATTTTAGGTGACGATATAGTATTTTTTTAATTCAACAGTTTATTTGATATCTTTTCTATAAATTTATCCTCTTATTCATAAAAATTATGAGAGGCTTATAAGATTGTAATAGAGCAAATTTCATATGAAATTTTTTTTATTGCGCTGTTATTAGACTCTCATAATTTTTATGAATCAGTGTTTATAAATTGATTGATTGTTGAGTGTTTAATAAGTGATTATTAAATGCTCAATTACTGATTGATTTTTACCCCCGTAGTTCATAAAAATTATAAGAGGCTTATAACAGTGTTATAGAGCAAATTTCATATGAAATTTTGTATTATTACGCTGTTATTAGACTCTCATAATTTTTATGAATCAGTGTTTATAAATTGATTGATTGTTGAGTGTTTAATAAGTGATTATTAAATGCTCAATTACTGATTGATTTTTACCCCCGTAGTTCATAAAAATTATAAGAGGCTTATAAGAGTGTTATAGAGCAAATTTCATATGAAATTTTGTATTATTACGCTGTTATTAGACTCTCATAATTTTTATGAATCAGTGTTTATAAATTGATTGATTGTTGAGTGGTTAATGATTGATTATTAAATGCTCAATTACTGATTGATTTTTACCCCCGTAGTTCATAAAAATTATAAGAGGCTTATAAGAGTGTTATAGAGCAAATTTCATATGCAATTTTGATTCATTACGCTGTTATTAGACTCTTACAATTTTTATGAATATGTGTTTATTAATTGATTAATAATTTCTCAATTGTCTATAAAAATTATGAGAGGCTTATAAGAGTGTTATAGAGCAAATTTCATATGAAATTTTGTATTATTACGCTGTTATTAGACTCTCATAATTTTTATGAATCAGTGTTTATAAATTGATTGATTGTTGAGTGTTTAATAAGTGATTATTAAATGCTCAATTACTGATTGATTTTTACCCCCGTAGTTCATAAAAATTATAAGAGGCTTATAAGAGTGTTATAGAGCAAATTTCATATGAAATTTTGTATTATTACGCTGTTATTAGACTCTCATAATTTTTAAGAATCAGTGTTTATAAATTGATTGATTGTTGAGTGTTTAATAAGTGATTATTAAATGCTCAATTACTGATTGATTTTTACCCCCGTAGTTCATAAAAATTATAAGAGGCATATAAGAGTGTCATAGAGCAAATTTCATATGCAATTTTGTTTTATTACGCTGTTATTAGACTCTCATAATTTTTATGAATCAGTGTTTATAAATTGATTGATTGTTGAGTGTTTAACAAGTGATTATTAAATGCTCAATTACTGATTGATTTTTACCCCCGTAGTTCATAAAAATTATAAGAGGCTTATAAGAGTGTTATAGAGCAAATTTCATATGAAATTTTGTATTATTAGACTCTAATAATTTTTATGAATCAGTATTTATTAATTGATTGATTATTGAGTGTTTAATAAGTGATTATTAAATGCTCAATTACTGATTGATTTTTACCCCCGTAGTTTATAAAAATTATAAGAGGCTTATAAGAGTGTTATAGAGCAAATTTCATATGAAATTTTGTATTATTACGCTGTTATTAGACTCTCATGGTTTTTATGAATAAGGTGGTTAGTTTTTTGCCCTTTACTTTTGATGCACTTAATTTATATATTTAAAAAAAAGTTTCCACCAAATTTTAGTTTCAGCCTCAGATGACTTTTTGCCCTGAATGGCGTTAATCTTTTTTATTTTTATTTGCACGTAAAAACTTACCACTATTTGGATTGATTTCGGCTAATCCACAAAAAGAACTGTTGAAATACGCTTTCCAGTAGATTAAATATTTTAAATGAATTTTCAACTTTTAATTAATTTCTTTTTCTTTTTTTTGCACTTGACAACTTTATTTTTGTTAATCGATGTGTTGCATGTGTGTTTGTTTGCGTGTATGTTTTATTTTACAACTGCATAAATTTGCACAGATTTATTAATACGCTGGCATGAACATATTTTATTTATATAAAACTTGTTAATTAGCATGGAGACTTTATAAAAATTTTTATTGTTTTATTGCGAAAATAAACTTTTTTTCATTTATTGATTCCATATTAAATCACTTCATGTTGCACATTTTTATTTTTGCCAACTTTGATTTCATACAAAATTATATTCTCTTTCATTAATGATGTTTATTTTATTTGAATTTATTTATATTTTTATTGCTGAACAATTAAATGAAATATTATTTTATTTTATTATTTTTTTAGTGCATTTTTCTGAATGGTTGTGTTTTTTTTCCAAGTTATTTGATATTTCAGCACAATTCTCTTTCACAAATTGTTTGTTTTTTGTTTTTTGTTTTTTGTTTCTCCTCTTTGGCCGCTTAGTTAACTGGAAATCTATTCAGGATCACAAACTGTTAAGGCTTTAAAATGTCAACAACAACAAAAAAAGATAAAAGATAATCTTGTTTATTTTTTGTTGGATATAACATTTTTTATAGCTTTTCAAACATGGCTGCTTGCTGCAGCATTTAACATTAAAGTTGTTGTAAAAAAAGGAGTTAAACAGAAAGAAAAACTGGTTATAACGACACCACAATCTGCACTTTTATTCACAACAGACAGAAGTTTCAACGACTACAAAATTTCAAGAAATTGAAGAAGCCCGCAAAATAATTGTATACACACATACACATACACACATTTACACACACACAAACGTACTAGACCTGACACTTGATGCCAAAAATAACAATGATAAGAGTGCAGCTTTAACTGCGTATCGTTGTATTTACAGCAGCAGCAGCAGCAGCAGCAGTAACAAAAGAAACAAATTGAAAGATACGAAACCAAAGAAAAGATTCCAATTGGAATGATAATTTATTTTTTTCTTAAATTTTAACATGACATCTTGTTAGTGGTGTAGCTCTTGAACAACGAGTTACACTTCAGCAGATGTTTGAGATAAAGCCAAAATATTTCTTCCATTTTTTTCTTTTTAATTGAAAAGATACAGACCGGCCTTAAAATAGTAAACCGATCTCAAAATTGGTTGATATTTATATAATAAAAAAAAAAATAATTCCGTACGTGCTTGGTACTTTTTTGCATATTGGTACTTTTAGGTAGTAAAAAAGGTACTTTTTTGCACTCAATAGAAAACTTTTTAATGCATTTTATTCTTATGAAAAAGATAAGCTTTGGTACTTTTTGAAAACTCGCAGTTAGAAGGGATAAAATTGTACCTCATTTGGGTACTTATTGTTAATAATTAAGTACATGTGCACATACATCTAAAAATAATGTTGACTCTCTACCACTTGGCAACACAAAAATTAACTTTTGAAATAAGACACCAAAGGTGGCAAAAAAGGTACCTTCAAGTAGAAGAAAAGCGCTAAAAATTGGTTTGTTACTTTTCTGTATAACATACAACTACTATATGAAAATAAAAAGCAGAAATCTTTTCGAATATGTTTTGGTACTTTTTGAAAACTCGCAGTTATAAGGGATACAATTGTACCTCATTTCGGTACTTTTTGTTCATAACAAAGTACGTGTGTACATGCATCTAAACATAATGTTGTCTCTCTACCACTTGGCAGCACAAAAAATAAACTTCTGAAAATAACATACCGAAGGGTGCAAAAAAAAGTACTTTCAGGTAGAAGAAAAGGACTAAAAAATAGATATGGTACTTTTCCTCACTACATACAATATCTAAGTTATAGTAAAAAGCAGAAATGGTTTAATAAATTTCATTCCTCTGAACAAGATTTAGAATTTGTTTTGGTACGTTTTGAAAACTTGCAGCCATAAGGGATAAAATTGTACCTTTCTACAGTACTTTTTTTGTTGTTGTTAATTATAAGGCACACGTGATCATACATCTAAAAATAGTTTTGACTCTCTAGCACTTAGTATCATTAAGAAAAAAAATTGTTGGCCATTCTATTTTAAAGGGGGCAAAAAGGGTAAAATCTGTAATGTTATAAATTTAAGACACTTTTATAAATATACTGAAAATTCCAAATGCATTGAAAAAAATGCCTAAAAATATCTGGCCAGATGCCTGAAACTTTTTTGAAATTCGTACTTTTAGGTAGCAAATAACAGCAAAAAATTAATTTGGTACTTTTTTTGCACTACATATATTTTCTAAATTATAGTGATAGCGGAAATCGTTTTATCGCGTTTTGTGCTTCTGAAAAAACACAAGCATGTTTTGGCACTTTTTGAGCAATCGCAGTATAAGCGATAAAATTGTACCCCTATGTGGTACTTTTTTTAAAATTATAAAGTACTTGTAAACATACATCTAAAAATACTTCTGATACTCTACCGCTCAGTAGCACTAAGAAAAAAATTTTGGAAATTCTGCTGCAAAGGCGTTAAATGGGGTCCAAAAAGGGTAAAAACAGTAATATTATATATCAGAAACTACGATAGAGAGACTTAAATTTCATAAACATAGAAATAGTGCTCCAAAATAGCTTGTTTCGTGTTTGGTACTTTTTTCGCGTATGCACTTTTCGGTGTTAAGAAAGGGTTAAAAAATTGATTTGGTACTTTTTTGCACTCTATATATTTTTTGAATAATAGTATAAAGCAGACAGATTTTTGGAGCATTTTATTTTTCTGATAAATTAAACCTGGAGTATGTTTTGGTACTTTTTCTTAAAACACGCAGTTAAAGGGGCCAAAATTGTACAACTCTTCGGTAGTTTTTTTTTTATCGACCTGTGTTTAATTTAAAAACTTTAATAAAATATACTTTTGCAAAAAATTGCTTATAAGAAGTTATTCTTATTTCAAAAGAGTTTTTGGAAAAAGTACTTTTTTAATAAAATTTTTTAATTTTTTAAATTTACAAGTCGCACAAGTACTACTATTCGTGATGGGCACAGCTCTATAAGATACGCTAACGGAGTAGCAGGTCATTTGCTTGTTTGAGTTTAAATAAAAAAATTTGTATTTGCAATTATTACACTGAGCTGATGCCATATTTATGGCCACTACTGTAAGCGGTGTTCTATGTGAATTTTTCTGTAAAATGCTTTCCTTCTTAACAAATTATTATTTAATTCATTCTTATGGGATAATAAAATCCTTAAATGATATAGAAAAACTTAAAATACTTATAGAAATTAATTCTGATCAATCAGATTTCTGTGTCAGACTTCTTTATATACTTTTAGTGGCAGTTGCAAATAGAAAAAACTCTTCTCTGAAAATTTCAAAAATTTTTAGCTTAAAAGCACCGGAGTGAATGCATCCAAAGGGTGTGCATTTAAAGTGAAAAATATGTTTACGTTACCCAACCGGATATTTGCACAACATAAACATGTTCCCATAACAAACTGCATGTGTGCGTAAGTAAATGTGTATGTGTACATGCACGTACAGCAACACAACATGCCAGATAAATAACAAACAACAATTTTTATGGAATAAAAGCAGCAAAAAACAAACAAAAAAAAAAAAAGAATATCTCCAAGAAAATGTTGTTTATTAGGAGTGGACAAAATAAAAAACCGGTAACTGAATTTGCCTTTTTGGTGTGACGCCGTTTAGACAACTATTTCTTATGTTTGTTGTAAATATGTCTGCAACAGTCTGCAAAAGTTATTGCAACATACAAGACAAACAGACTCACTGTATGAAACACTTAAGCAAAAAACATTAACGTATTTGTGTGCTTGTATGCGTGTAACCACTTTTTCAATTTCCCTTTGTGTTGATTTTTATTATTTTTTTATGCTATTTTTTCTTCTTCTGTATTCCTTTTAGCGTGTGTTTTGTTATTTTCTTTGCACCATCATCAAACATTTAACAAGCCAACAAACACTATCAATACAACAAAGCAGATATACCGGTTATTCTGTTTGTTGTTGCTTTTATTTTTTTCTATCCCAATTGTAATCAAGTAAGTTTACATTAAACCGTTTTCTTCTTCTTCTTTGTCAGTTAAATAAACGTTATCGTTCCCACGTCACACTTTTAAATCCGTTACAACACGTCTCGACTGCACCAAGAGCTCACTAAAACTAAATATTGGCCAACGAATTTAGCATAAAACAACCACCTTGAACATGTATAATATTCACTTGTATTGAGTCTAAACATTGTATCGGGTGATATATAGAGCAGCATGTTGCTTAAGTTATTTTGTGGATTATGTGTGCGGTTGTAGCAAAACACGTGCAGATATTTGTTGGGTAGTTTGAAAGCAACCCGCAGGTTGTGTTATGTTTGTTGTTCAACAAAAGCAGTAGAAACAAAAGAAAATAGATACACAGTGTGACCAGATTTTAAAATAACATCCATCTAAAACACCATTTAAATAGAGCTGAAACTAACAAGCAAGTTTAAGGACAACAAATAATGCTTCAATATTTCATAGCCTTCTAATAAAGAGACTTCCAAAAGGGACTTACCAAATTTCTTAGCAGATAATGGGCATCTTGATGAAGATACATCTGTCACATAAGTTCTCACATATTCAGTCTGTTGGTCCAAATCACCATGACTGAAAGAGCGCTCAGCGCCGAGTTTAAAGAATAAAACTGTTTATTAAATTTAAATTTTATGGGCTAATTGTTAGAAGAAAATTTTTGATTTAGAAGATATGATAAATATTCCAAAGTACAAGGGAATGGCGACTTCAGCTTTAACTATTCAACTTACACAGCAGAGCAGAACGACTGTTTTCGAAAGCCGCTACACTTTCCATCATAAGTACTCGTGAGTATTTTTATTTATTTCCACTTCTAAGGTGGTCTAATTGAATGTGATAACAAAATTATTATTATGAAAAAGTATACGAGAATTCTATCAAACTGCAGGAAACGCACTTTTGTTAAGTCTTTGTATTGCCGCTGGATTATATATTTTATGTCGTTTTATTTTATTATTTTGGTTCATGTTCCATAAGCCAAAATTGTTTCATGTAAGTTTTCTTCTGTACTTATAAACATGTCACTTTATTTTCGAACAAACCTCGTATATATGTGCATATAACTGAAGCCATTGATTTTATATATCTTATCCTGTTTAGTCCTTTTATTTATGGTTGACTTCCAAATCAATGACTCGCATTAATTTACAGTAAAATGATAATAACGACGATGACGATGAATAAACGAAAAATAATACGAGAATTATATCAAACAGATGGTAACACACTTTTGTTAAGCCCCTGTACTGCCGTTTGATAATTTTTCTTCTGAACTTTTTATTTTATGTTTAACTTTTTTTGTTTAGAATTTTCTTAAGTAGTTTTGAACGTTTTCGTCCTGTTATTGGGTTGGCATAAGTCCTGGCTTTTTTCTAATTTTTCAGTTGCGAAGTATTTCGTGGCTTAATCAGCACTGAAAATGCAAAAATTTAAAAATTTTAGATAGATTTTTTAACATTTTCGGTGACGAAATACTGAATAATTATTTTTACCGACTGTTCTACGATGTCGCGAGATGTCATTCAAATGAAATGAAATCTTAAGAATGTTTTCGCCTTAAATATTATTCGCCATTTGTAAGATTTAACGACTCTAGATTGCGTTTTCATTTGACTTATGCCGACCAACAGGCAATTCTTCAGGGATTGGAAAACACTGCCAGAAATTGACTGACAGAATTGATCATGTAAATCATGTGGCCGACAAGTGTCTCAATTCTTATTATCAAATTATCCAGCGAATTCTAGTTAAAAAGATGAGCTCATTATTGCAAGTTCTCAAGCAGTTGAGAAAAGAAAACACTCGATATATTAAAGTTAATTTGACAACAGTGCCTCAAAATAGTTTTCCAACAATTCCTTCAAGTTTAAACGCCTCTCAATGGAATTTCAAATTTTGTCTACTCAATTCAAATACTCATCTGCTCATAATAAATTTATTATTCAGAAAATACCTGAGAAATTCGTACACACGACTATTTGTGATGGGAGGGGTAGGTGAGAGGGAGTTCAAAGGAAACTTTCGTTTGTTAATGGCATCTGTTTTACATCGATTGACACAAGAATTCTTTGTTCATTTATGTGACATCATTCAAGATAAATACAACAATTCAATGCCTGCCGTCTATTCAGAGGCCGGTGCACAAAATCATCATGTCCGACTTCAGTTTGCCACCGTCATAATGACGAGTTCTCAAAATAACACGCGGCTCGAGTTTGTTTAGTGAATTGTGGGGTGGTTAAATCACTTAAGAGTTTCATTATGGGAAGACCAACAACAACTGAAATTCTTTTTGTTTGCATGAAAAGCATCAGGCGTGTTGATGTGGACTAAAATAAGATTTTGTCAACGCAAATTGCTTCTCGTTTTCACTGATTTAAAGAAAATTTAATACTATCTTCTGGAACAAAAATATGAAACTGAATATCGCCAGAACTGTATGAAATTTTAAAATTCCATTTTAATTTGCTTTCACGCGAATATTTAGATCGAATCCACTTGAACTATAAAATGACTTTCCCTTTAGTAAATGATTTAAAATAAATTTTATTAATAAATAGCAGAGGGAGAGAGCGAGAGACAGATGAAGGGAGTCCAAAAAAATGTTACTGCAACAAGACCCGACTAGAAAAATAGGACAAAAAAATTAACGGCCACGGAATAGGAAATATTTCAGCAGCCGAACAGTTTCGAACCTGTTGGAGTGTCTTTTCTTTCAATATTTTCACAGATTTTATCAAAATAACCCTCTTCTGAATCAGCGATTGTTGGAATGGCGTTCACGCAGCCATCAGCGAAATCCATATCAAAGAATTAAAAACATTACTGAGAGAAAAAGTGAGAAAAAGAAACGGTTTGTGTCCTCTTATTTTTATAGAGACTAAATTATTCTTATATATTTCCCCAGGCCAGTCGCAAAATCATGCCGCGTTGGCAATTAATTTTTTAGTGCTGCCAGACCACTAATCGTTTAATCTCTCTCGAGAGTCTTGCGTCTCACTCGCACTAGTTAACTTCAGTACCTCAGGTAACTGTACAGGATTACGGTTCTTCTGGCGAATTTTCCGTTGTTTACTACGTTGCCACATCTTGTGAGAAGGCACAAGTCGTTTACAGTCAGTCAGAGAAACGGATAAAAATTTCGGATTAACAACATCGCCGGCATATGATCACAGTCATCCCGATATTTTACAATTTGATTTGCAAAATATTTTCAATACAAACACAATTATTTCTCAAGGAATAATTTTTTAAACTTTTAAGAGCACAAAAAGCATATTTAGTGATCGATTTCACCGTGTCAAAATCGTGGGAATCGCTTGATTCATTCAAATATTAAAACAATAGTGTTTTGACTTGAAGCGTTTTAAGGCATAGAATAGCACAAGAACCAGGTTGCGATAGATTTGCGCTCAAAATTAGCGGATATTTACAGGGATGGCTTTTAGGGTATTTTTTTACTTGAACTAAGTAAAAAATAAGAAGCAATTTTTTGATCAATTAAAAACCGATTAATTAATCGATTAAAAAAATCGATTAAAAACCGATTAGTTAATCGACTAAAAACCGATTAATTAATCGAGTAGCTAATCGATTAAGTTCAAAATAACAAATCTTGTTAAAAAGAAAAAATCGATTAATCGACATAAATTATTTGAATTATTTGTTAATCGAAAATTGGCAATTTGAAATTAATCTTCTAACAGTTTGAATCCCCTAATAAATTATTCCTTAGTATTAATATGCGTTTAAATAAAATATATATAAAAAAGC
Source organism: Linnaemya vulpina (assembly GCA_963675445.1). Classification (NCBI taxonomy): domain Eukaryota; kingdom Metazoa; phylum Arthropoda; class Insecta; order Diptera; family Tachinidae; genus Linnaemya; species Linnaemya vulpina. Next base: position 28,883,942 of record OY776279.1, on the reverse strand, counting down.
ATTATAAAAATCAAAAGCTATAGAAAATTTGTAAAATACAATATGCGGCTCCAGAGCTGGAAATTTCTAAACTCACTTTTGGCTTTCAGAAAAACTCAACTAAAACAGATTTTTTTTTTTAATATTTTTACAATACGGGAAGATTTTAATTGTTAAGAAATATTAAACAAAATGAAAAATATGATTCCAGGGTTGGACAATTGATTTTTTTATTTAATTTTTTTTGTTCACAAAGGTAGCAGACTTATTCGACATAGTCGAGTTTAGCAATTTTACTATTTTCTATTATATATGACTTTCCAACTCCGTGCGACTCTCCAACAGCAGGAGAATATGGTCTCAACTTCATGTGCGGTTTTCGCTTTTCCCTAAATGGTTGATGATGTGGAACACTTCCCAATTTCGTGCTTTAAAAGTGGTGAATTCTAGATAGCATCTAAGTCAGAGAGTAACTAAATTCCTTTGTCCGCCTCTCTTAGCTGATACTGTAAGTTCATTAATAAGGTTGCGAGTCAGTCTTTAATTATTACAACACTTTTTTTAATAGACCGCTGCTCAGGTTATGAACCCCGTTGCATTGCCCCGGACTTATTAATTGAGGCGATACTGTTGTGTTGCTTGTTGTCGGAGTGTTTCATTAACGAGGGCTGCATTCAAAGCACCCAATTAAGTTCAGTTAATTTGCTGTAAAGAAATAAATTTGCAAATTTCTTTACTATTTTCCATTCAACTCAGTTTTCATATCAGTTTGTGTCAGCAAAAACGGGCGCCTCTTTTTATAGTCGCGTTTCCTTCGTGCTGCAGTGGAATTTTTCTCAATACTTAAATCCCCTTAAATGAATATCACATTTTCAGTCGGCTTTTAGAAACTCACTTGCAAACACTTTAAGTGAAAATATTTCAAAAAAAAAAAACAAAATACTGACATCTGCTGAAGTGTTTGTATTTGTAAGTGCTTGAATGTGTCTCTGCATTTTTCATTTATGGAAACTGAAAGCGTGAAAAAATGTGTATGAACGCACTTATTTGGCGTGTAGGGATGTGTTAATAGAACGATGTCAAGTAGGTTCCGTTTCATTTGTTGTTGGCGGAGAAATAGCGGAAAAAAGAAGTTGCCAAAAACACAAGTTCATGAGAGTGCGTCTTATGACTGTTTAAGAGGTTTTCATTTTATTTTAATACTTCTCTTATATTTCTATTACATGAAATTTCATTGCTTATTCTTGAATTTGAAGGAACTGAGAAGAGTTCGGAAAAAGGGAACTGTTAAGGAACACTTACGACAACCGGAGAACTGCATTTTATATCTTGTTGACTTTTCCAATTTAAGCCAACATTTATTGAAAGTTATTATATCAGTCAGTATTTAATTAAATGTTGTAGTCAATTTAAATCCTTTTTATTAAAAAAAAAAATTTTTTAAATCTAAGTTTTTTGAAAATTATTAAGAAACAGTCACTCATTTCTTAGGAAGAGTTGCCTAAACGACTTAAACACCATCAAAGCACTTTAACTACTTCAAAAACTACGGAATGACAAAGAAAACAAGTGTTTTAACTCGGACCCATTACTTATGATATACAAAAGTTGTGCACAGTGGGGTACTTTGGACGAAAAAAGGAAATATTTTTGTGGTTTACTCCAATTTGAATGGAATTTCATATAAAATGAAAAGAAGCAGTTGCATTCAAAAAGAGAACGTAGACATGATACTTTAACAAGTAAAAGTGATATATTCGGCTATGCCGAATTTTATATACCCTTCACCAACGAACGTCTGGCGTTACATATATTTTTAAGTACCAATTTTGTTCTTCCTAATTATAAAATAGTTTTAGTTCCAAGAAAAAGCAACGTCAGTTGCTTTTTTGGTTACCTTTATGAATGGAAAAAAAAATCAATATCCCACCCCTGGAAACATGTACTACAAAATATTAAATGAGGCAAAAAAAAAACTTTAATTTCTTATCCCTGGAAAAAAATTTTACATTTTAGTTTTTAATAGACAATTGAGGCTTCCCAAAGCCTGACATAGATTCAGTTTACAAACCAACAAGAAAATTATTGGTGTTTGCTATTAATTTGGTGTAGTCTTCCCTGCTGTGGAACCGTATTTCGGATTTTTATGATTATTCAATACCACTCTCATTTCCAATCCACTAGTCAAAGAACGAAGCTCTAGTTCTTCTGGGGGCTTGGAAAACCCGATTTCATGCACAGAGTATATATACTTTATGGAATCCCATATTAATATCGAGGAAATTACACACGGTATGACAAACCCTTTCACTTTTTTGTGAAGGGTATACAAATCGGGAAACTTTTGGTTTTACCTCGTTTAGAAAAAATTTAATCCGCATCAGATCGCAAAATTTTTGGAAGAGCCCATCATTATGTCTGCATGTATGTGTGTGCAAATATATCACCCGATTTCAACGTAGATTTCCTGTGAATTTGAGCCCATTCAATTTATTCGATTTCAAAACATCTTGAAAAAACTTTGAAAAAAAAAAACATTTTTCAAAGTGGGCTTTTGAGAATAACTTTTAAACGACTTCGATTCGAACGATTGCACAAATTCGTTCACAGTAAACTGGATCAAAATCGGTTGATACGTTCGTGAGTTATCGCAAACGAAGAAATTCGAAAGAAGTTCTAAAATTATATATCTGATCAGTTAGTGTTCTCGGACTTTAACAACCACCGCTTATTCCGGTTGATTTGAAAGTAAAATTTGTTGCGTTTTAACCCGAAGAGCGAAAATAGAATAGAACAAAAACAGGTTACGAGTGAGCTTTGTGGTTTAAAGTCAATCGTTTTCCATATTTTCTTTTTATTATTGCTCCTGTTTCTGTTCTTATTCGTGTTCTAGTTCACACTCATATTCTTATATTTATTATAATTATTCTGTTATGATTGTTATTCTTATTTATTCTATTTCTTATTACAGCTGTTGTTCTTTTTCTCTTTCTTCTTCTTGTTCCTGTTCATGTTCGTGTTCTTATTCCTACTCTTATTATTATTCTTAATCATATTCTTATTCCTTTTCTTGTTATTGTACTTATAACTATTCTTGTAGTTGATATAATTCTTTTCTTTTATTATTATTATTATTATCATTATTATTATTATTATTATTATTATTATTATTATTATTATTATTATTATTATTATTATTATTATTATTATTATTATTATTATTATTATTATTATTATTGTTATTATAGTTATAATTTTTTTATTTTTATTGCTGCTGCTCCTGTTTTTATTATTCTTATTGCTGTCTTATTCACATTATCATTCTTAGTCATATTTTTGTTTTCATTTTCATTCTGATTATTGTTCTTGTTCAAATTGTAATCCTTATTCTTTTTCTTATTTTAATTGTTGTTCCTATTCTATTTCTTCTTTTTGTTCTTGATATTCTTTTACTTGTTTATAATCATTCTTATTCTTGTACTAACTCCTGTTCCTTTTTTATTGTTAAACTTTTCCTTTTATTATTTCTTCCTGTTTTGTTGCTCTTATTCTTATAAATATTCATGTTCTTATTTATATTCTTATTCCTATTATTATTCTCATTCTAAATCGTATTATTATTATCATTTTTGTTATTTTTATTATTTTTATCTATCATCGTTCGTATTCTTATTCTTATTCTCTTCTTCATTCCTATTCCTATTCCTATTCCTATTCCTTTTCTTATTGTTATATTTATTTAAATTCTTATTCTATTCTTATTATTTTTCTTATTATTCTTGTTTTAATTATTCCCTTTCGTACTCTCATTCTTTTCCCCATTCCCATTGTAGCTCTTATTTATATTAATTTTTTCACTCCAATTTCTAATCTTGTTTTTATTCTCATAATTTTTTTTCTTATTTTTGCTGCTGTACCTATTCTTACTGTTGTTCTCATTCCTATTGTTATCCCTTTTGATTATTCTTATTTTTATTCTTATTCTCTTTCATATTCTTATTCTTACTCTTTTTCTAATTTTTTATCAATATTCTTATTCTTTTTCTTACTTCCATTCTTACCCTCATCCCTATTCCTCTTCCTCTTCTTATTTTTATAAATTTTTTCACTCCTGATCTTGTTCTTATTCTTATTATTTTTTTCTTGATTATCTTTTCTAACGCCACTAAAATAGCAAATCCAATGACAAACTTCTCTTTGCCATCTTACAAATGACTCCTCATAATGACGCCCATGATAGAACATGATAGAACATGCTTAAGTAGTTGTTGTTTTTCGTATATTCTCTTTCTATTTTAACGTTTTCTGCCAGTTCTTCGCTTTTTATAAAAAAAGGCAAAGTAATTAGTGCGATACTTTTTCTTATGGCGCTACTTGCGAATGTATTTTAAGTTTCTTTTCATGGAATCTGTTAAAATATGCGCGCTAATGACCAGGTAGTGGCGTAGCAGGTACTCACTTTTATTAAACATTTGAAATACAAGGAAGGACAAGAGGAAGCACGTTGATGAGTGTATGCTAATTTTAAATATTATCTGCCTGCTACAACCACAACAACAACAACAAAAAAGTGTGCTAAAGTGTATTACTTTGGTGAGTTTTAAGGCTGCTTAAGCGTGCAATGAGTGTGTTTTAATTTTTTCCTAATTTGTGTGTGTATTTTATAAGGTTACCAGATGTCCAGGATTTTTGTTATGATAACAAGCGGTCCCTGAGTACTCGGATGAACAAAAATATAATAATAATAATAACAATTGTTAACTACTTTTTTTCTGCGAATCTGTTAGATTTTCAAACAATTTTTTTTTGCGATCAACCGTCAGCGCAGGGTCACAGCCCTGAGCTGACTTATGCTAGACTAATGAAAACAAAGGAAATGGAGATGCCAGACAATAACGAGTTTCGTGTAACAGACTCTATTTAAACAAAGCTAATTTTGTTTTTAAGATCACATTATCGGTTTCAGTCAGTGCTGTTCAGTGCTACGCCTTCATCTAATAAACGGGTGCTCTAACGCAGTATGTCAAAACTCATAAATACTGCAGCGCAAAATACCCACGCATTGAGCCAAACTTTGGTCAGTAATTAGTTCGTGAGAAGAAGCCAAGAACTTTAACAAAATTGAATAACATTTTAGGAAAGCATGTTTGCTTTACTTGTTTTATATATAAGTTTGGCAACTCCAAGTTGCAGATGTATGTCTGTGTGTGTGTGTGTAGATATGCAAATCCTTAACTGTGCAACACATTATTTAAAATTCATATAAGCAAAAGAACTCGTTGTTTTTAACAAATTGTCTGAGGTTTTTGAAATGAATACCAACACATCCAAAAAGAGTTGCTGGCTTTAATGCATGCAAATTCATGCACCAGCTCCCTATTGTGGCGAAAGAAAAGAGAAATATTAGCTGAGCAGATGTACGAATATCTGCAGACAGCAAGAATTATTTAAAATGTATTAGAAAACAGGAAATTAGTTGTGGATGAAAACGTGTTAGAATTAAGCGGAGACATTTTCTTTTAATTTTAAAATCACGAAATAAAATATTTAACATGAAAGTGGCTGGCTCGGAAACGCTTAATGTGAAAATGGGGCCTCAAATTTGTTTTGAAATTATTAAAAGAGAAAGAGATTTTCCTAAAAGCCCCAGTGGGTATGATTTTAATTTTTTTTTTCAAGTAAATCTATTATTGCGATGAATGTTGATCTGTTTTCTAAAAAAGAGTGCAACATATTTTACACCTTTTAACAATAAATGACAGCGTTATATCGTGTGGATATTAAGAGTTGACTAGAAATTAATCGAAAATCTCTTACGAACAATAATAACTGTTTTAAGACTCTTCTAAGCTGTCACTTTATAGAAAAAGGGTGAAAAATTTAACATTTTTTGCAGAAAAGAGAACGTCATAAGACTTTTTTTAAATGAAATGTATTAGAATTGATGGGATACAACGGTAATATTCCGAACATTTTATATTCAGAAAAATATGATTAAGCGGAAGAAGTAAACATTAAATTAATTGTTCCACTTGCAAGCCAGGGCAGAGCAGCTGTTTTCGAAGTTCGCTACATTTCCAGCATTAGCACTGTTGAGCATTTTTTTCTTTTTAGCACTTCTTGGGTAGAACAATGTGCATGTAAATATTACAACGGGTGTTTTTACAGAGGTGTAGGGGTTTGTAAAATTTTCGATGACTTTTTCCAACGCATGGGGCCGCATATCGGCAATAACGCAGCGAATGTTTTCCTCAAAGTGGTCAATCGTTTCAGAGTAGTGGACTGAAACTAACGACTTCACATATTCAATTAGAAAATCGCACAATCTTGGAGGGAACTTCAGATATATATTCTTAGAAATAAACATATAACGATTCCGTTCGAACTGATTTAAACAAATAAATACTGGCAACTGCTGCTGTTGTCTGTCATTCTGGTTAATCTGTGCAACATGTTTGAATGTTGTTGTTGTTGCTGTTTCTTATTGCTACCGGGGTAAATAAGAGGCGAAAGTAGTTTTTGAAAATAAATATAAAATTTAATAAATCACAGCATTTCAGAAAATAAATTTTAGGCAGATATTTATTTCGAGCAGACTGCAACTGCATCTTGTCTCAAGCAATTAAAGGCAAGAAAATAGTCTGAAATATTAACTAAAAATTTTTGTTAATGAATATAAATTTATTTTAAATACTAAATAAATATTTCTAATTGTTTTTCCGTTTGTTTTTAAATATATTGAGCTTTTTATTTTTAACATATAATTTTTAAAAAATGTTTCACATTAATCACCTTCTTATTTGACAAATTTCTACAAAAAAATTGTTATATAAGTGGTTTATAAACCTAAACTATTTTTTATGAATTAGGAATTCATAAAATACCTATTCAATATTTTTATTTAAATAAATATCTGACTAAAAGTCTTGTCGATGGCAGCGAATACAACAATAAGAGATTGTTATATGCCCAAGTGTGTATATATGCTATTATGCACGAGGTCTGTTAAAAAATAGGATAACATATTAAAATATGTGAATAACGAGAATATGTGAATGTGTGAATGACGATGTTCGTCTTAGCCGGACCAGAATATCAACGGCCTATGAAAATATTTTAAAAGTGAAGAAAATTGTCATGCCAGGGTCGTCGAAGTATTGGCGGACTTGATAGACTCCCACTCTCACCCTGCTGCAGAGATCTTGAATCTACTCTTCCTTTAATACTTTCAGACAAGTTATTCAGAGAGCCCATCATTGCTATAGCCAGGCGCTATAGCTTCCACTAACTGCTAATAGAACAAGAAATATTATGGATCCATTAAAAAAACATCTCTGTAGCTTATCCGTGCCAAATACAGGAGTCACCCCACAACAAAACTGCATTAGTTGGAATGAGAGGGAAGAGGGGGAGAGCATTATTTATTTATTATGCCTGTAAAGGATTTACATATAAATTATTAAGAACATCCATGGGCATTGTCTGCTGGCCCTAATAAAGCGTGCATACATGAGCAAGTCTCCTCTATCAACTCTTGTCTTCTCTCTCTCTCTTTCTCTCTTCACAGTTTTTCTTGATCTCCTTTCCAAACTGCCCTTCAACTATCATATTTTCTTCCTCACAGGTAACACAAAAGAGATCATATCGGTCCCAAGTGCTGGTCTTATTAATAAAAAATTAATTAGGTGCGAACTCTTTCCTGCTCGTTTCAACCAGCAACTTGGTAACCTTAGCCCAACCTAAAATCAAATAATTATTAGAGAGTTTGCTGAGATAGCGGCGCATCGATTGGCTCATAACATGTACTTCTTTCCGAACTTTGGGGAATGAAGGGTAGAGCAGTGAAGTTCGTTCAAAAATTTTCTCAAGTTCGGCTTAACATTTGCGAAATTATTGACCAAAACATGCCCCTCATTTACGCCTCAGCCTCCATACTCAGGGCACTTAACTTATTCCCGAAATCGACGAAACCCATGACAGTACGGCGTATTGCGATAATTAAGGAGATAAAAACCGACTCGCTGGGAGGCCTCAAGGACACACCCAAAAGTGCATATGAAAAATATTTTGAGGATTGGAGAGTATGTTGTCTAAAATATATAAAATTATAACCATTTTTCTTAATGCCTTGGACCAGCACTGCTGAGGATATGCGATCTCTTATGCCACAACTAAGGGAGCAGGTCATAGGAAGGGGAATACATCGACTTCCTTGAAAGCAACCAAGTCTTCGAAAATTGTTTTTAGTCCAGAAAGACATGATAAATATTGCGAAGCACAAGGGAAAGGCAATATCAGTTTTAACTATTCAACTTACACAGCAGAGCAGAACACCCATTTTCGAAGGCCGCTACACTCTCCATTATAAGTACTCGTAAATATTTTTCTTTATTACCACTTCTCAGGTGGCTAAAATTTTTAATATTCAACTTATACAGCAGATCAAAATAGGCGTTCTCGAAGGACGCTGCATTTTCATTAGCAGTGCTCTTGAGAATTCTTCCTTTTTACCACTATTTAGGTGGCCTATTCGAATGTGATAACAGTTTATATTTGTACCAAATTTATTATTATGAAAAAGTATACGAGAATTGTATCAAACCGAAGGTAACACACTTTTGTTAAGTCCCTGTACTGCCGTTTGATTATTTCATCTCCTTTTATCTGAGTTTTTTGGTTCATGTTTCTTACGAATTTTCTTGAGTACATATAAACATATCCCCCAATTTTTGAACAGACCTCGTATATATGTGCATATAACTAAAGCTGTCTATGTTGAGTTTCTTATCATGTTGAGTCCTTTTATTTATGTTTGGTTTCCAAATCAATGACTCGCGTTAATTTACAGTAGAAGGATAACGACGATGATGGTGAAGATGATGTTGATGATGATGAGCAGGAGCAATTCCGATATGATTGGCTGAAGTCAAATATTGACAAAGTTACAAGTTCTCGTACGTACATCACAACGCACAAAAGTTTCACTGCATTTGCCGAAGAAAATTGCCATGAGTTTGTTTTACTGCCACGGTCTGAGTTGCAACAATAATTTTCTTGTTTATGTTAAAATAAACAAATAAAATAGATGCTCCTTTAAATCGAAGATTAAAAAATTAAATAATTTATTGTTGCAAAACTTTTTTTACAGTAAAATTTTTTGGAAAATATTGATAAACGTTGCAAAAATCAATTAAAAGATCGTATCACTATTTTAAAAAAGCACAGAACTTGTTTAAAGGTGTTTCAATAAACGCTTTATAAACTATTTATAATAGTTTAGTTCATTCATTTCTGTTTGTCACCTCCAAAGAAATTGTTCGAGTTCAAATTAATTTTGAGAATCTTGAGAGATAAATGAACAAATTTGTTGCAAAAATGTTTCGCGTTCTTCTTTCTAATTGAAAATTTGATATTTTCTAGTAAAATTATTTCTGCAAAGTAGCCGTGCCCAGATGCAGACGAGATGACATGACCATGTATTGGCAATGCTGTTAATTCGAAATTTTTATCCGTTATCGTGGGTAACTCTGTACACGACTTATGCCTTCTCACAAGATGTGGAAACGTAGTAAACAACGGAAAATTCCCCAGAAGAACCGTAACCCTGTACAGTTACCTGAGCTACTGAAGTTAACTAGTGCGAGTGAGACGCAAGACTCTCGAGAGAGATTAAAAGATTAGTGGACTGGCCTGGGGAAATATATAAGAATAATTGAGTCTCTATAAAAATAAGAGGACACAAACCGTTTCTTTTTTCTCACTTTTTCTCTCAGTAATTTTTTTAATTCAGCGATATGTATTTCACTGATGGCTGCGTGAACGCCATTCCAACAATCACCGATTTAGAAGTGGATTATTTTGATAAAATCTGTGAAAATATTGAAAGAAAAGACACTCCAACAGTTTCGAAACTGTTCGGCTGCTGAAATATTTCCTATTCCGTGGCCGTTAATTTTTTTTGTCCTATTTTTCTAGTCGGGTTTTGTTGCAGTAAAATTTTTTTGGACTCCCTTCATCTGTCTCTCGCTCTCTCCCTCTGCTATTTATTAATAAAATTTGTTTTTAATCATTTACTAAAGGGAAAGTCATTTTATAGTTCAAGTGGATTCGATCTAAATATTCGCGTGAAAGCAAATTAAAATGGAATTTTAAAACATTATATAGTTCTGGCGATATTCAGTTTCATATTTTTGTTCCAGAAGATAGTATTAAATTTTCTTTAAATCAGTGAAAACGAGTATCAATTTGCGTTGGCAAAATTTTATTTTAGTCATCAACAACACGACGGATGCTTTTCATGCGAACAAAAAGATTATTTCAGTTGTTGTTGGTCTTCCCATAATGAAACTCTTAAGTGATTTAACCACCCCACAATTCACTAAACAAACTCGAGCTGCATGTTATTTTGAGAACTCGTCATTATGACGGTGGCAAACTGAAGTCGGACATGATGATTTTGTGCAACGGCCTCTGAATAGACGGCAGGCATTGAATTGTTGTATTTATCTTGAATGATGTCACATAAATGAACAAAGAATTCTTGTGTCAATCGATGTAAAACAGATGCCATTAACAAACGAAAATTTCCTTTGAACTCCCTCTCACCTGCTCCTCCCATCTCAAATAGACGGTTGTACGAATTTCTCAGGTATTTTCTGAATAATAAATTTATTATGAGCAGATGAGTATTTGAATTGAGTAGACAAAATTTGAAATTCCATTGAGAGGCGTTTAAACTTGAAGGAATTGTTGGAAAACTATTTTGAGGCACTTTTGTCAAATTAACTTTAATATATCGAGTGTTTTCTTTTCTCAACTGCTTGAGAAGTTGAAATAATGAGCTCATCTTTTTAACTAGAATTCGCTGGATAATTTGATAATAAGAGTTTAGACACTTGTCGGCCACGTTTACGATTTACATGATCAATTCTGTCAGTAAATTTCTGGCACTGTTGTCCAATCCCTGAAGAATTGCCTGGTGGTCGGCATAAGTCAAATGAAAACGCAATCTAGAGTCGTTAAATCTTACAAATGGCGAATAATATTTAAGGCGAAAACATTCTTAAGATTTCATTTCATTTGAATGACATCTCACGACATCGTAGAACAGTCGGTAAAAATAATTATTCAGTATTTCGTCACCGAAAATGTTAAAAAGATCTATCTAAAATTTTAAAATGTTTGCATTTCAGTGACGATTAAGCCACGAGATACTTCGCAATAGAAAAATTAAGAAAAAAAACTGGATTTGTGCCAACCCAATAACAGGACGAAAATGTTCAAAAGTACTTAAGAAAATTCTAAGAATAAAAAGTTTGGTTTACGAAACATGGAATAAAAAGTTCAGAAAAATAGGACACGAAAAAAATTAATCAAACATATATATATTTATAAAAATATGTTACCATCGGTTTGATATAATTCTCGTATCCTTTTTCGTTCAGTCCTCGTCACCATCCTCGCTATCGTTTTACCATAAATTAATAAGAGTCATTGATTTGGAAATCAAAATGAAATAAAAGGATTCAATATGATAACAAACGACAGCTTCAATTATATGCACATATATACGAGATCTGTTCGAAAATAAAGTGAAATGTTTACAAGTACTGAAGAAAACTCACTTAAAACAATTGTGGCTTATGGAACATGATCATTAAAATATTCAGATAAAAGAATATGAAAACAGTAATCAAACGGCACAAAGACTTAACAAAAGTGCGTTGCCTTCAGTTTAAAAGAATTCTCGTATACTTTTTTATAATAAAAAATTTGGTACAAATAGAAACTGTTATCACATTTAATTAGGCCAGCGATAATAAAGAAAACTACTCACGAGTAGTGATGAAGGGAAGTGTAGCGGCCTTCGAAAACAGCTGTTCTGCTCTGCTGTGTTAACTACATATATAAAGTTGATGTGGACTTTCCCTCGTGCCTTGGAATATATATCATGTCTGCCTAAATTAAAAATACATTTCGAACAAGTAGCCAATAGAACTGAATTCAATAAGTTTAAATTGACTACAACGGCAAAATTAGCAAGGACAACAACCAGTTGCTCATCATTATTGATATGGTGGTGACGTTTGCAATACAATTCATTAGCTGACTGCAGAGCAACAATTATTGCTTATGGCATTTGTAGTCATTGTAGTCGGTAGCCGGCTGTGGAGAATGTGTTTAAGGGACTATTTTAATTTTACTAGAATGGCTAAAGCATCTTTCGACCAATGAGACAATAAAATTAAATATAATGCATACTGGGCAATTATGGATGTTTCCAAAAAAATACTACAAATTGTTGGGCGGAAATAAAACAGACTCTGCTTAAATTTATGTGCAAATTTGGAAGGAAATAAAGTATGGATGTGCGTTGGTTGCAGAAAAATAGCAGTCGGATTACAATTTCATATCTTCTATATAATTAATGATTCGCTGTTATTCCTCCCACAACTGAAATTTCACATGGATTTTGCTTTAGCAGCACTCGGCATTTAAATTTAAATTTTTAATTTAATTCAACCGCCATCAGTTGACTGCAATAGTTTTGATTGCTCCATACAATAGATTTAATTGTGGCATCTGAAATTTCAATTTGAGTATGTGAATTAAAATAAATATTTTTCGAATCAATCGAATGAAGTTTTTGCGGAAAATCAGTTGAAAACAATAAAAAGCAGTTGCAATGAAATATTTTAAAAAATTAAGTTGTCCTTAGAACAGGACACATGATATGCATCATGTTACTACCTTGAGTTGGCATCACTGCTTTATTTGAGCACCCATTCAACAGCTGATAAATGCGTTTTGTTCAGGTTTGCTTTCAAATTCCATTATAGATCGACTGGCACCACAGCAACGCGTGCGAATTGTTGGAATTTTTAATCAAAATAATTCTTCTATTCGTCACACTCATCCATTCAAAATTTTATATTCCGATGCAGCCCATTTCTGGTTGATTGGGTACATAATTAAGTAGAATTGTCGCATTTGGAGTGAGTGGAGTCTACAAGCTTTTGTGGAAACACCATCACATCCAAAGAAATTTTTTGTTTAGAGCGTTTTATGGGCTGGCGGAGCCATTGGGCCATATGCCTTCAAACATGATGATGGTCAGAATGATACTGTCAATGGGAAACGGTGTAGGGACATGATTCGAAGTCCCTGCTGATGGCACCAACAGGACGGAGCCACAGGCCACACAGTGGGAGCTAAAATGGATTTACTCAAAGAATTTTTTGATGAAAAAATTATGTCACGCTATGGCGATGAAATTTTAAATATGACATATTAAACGATTAAAACATTAAATACAATAACGACAGCAGGCTACACGAACACCGACTACAAAAGCCGTTGGCCACAATTGTCGCCTCGTAGGCAGCTACTTAATTATTTTTAGAACGACACTACTAAATCAATAACAATGTGTTGTTGTTTGTAGTAGAATTCTCCTCATACGCCAGTGTAGCCGCTTTCATATATATAATACTCTTAAACAGTGTTATTTCAATAAAATATATTTAAAGTCCACAATATATAACAAGAAAGCATTTCATTAGCTTGGAAATATAGTTTGTTGTTTCTTTTTGTAAAATAAAATTATAAATAATATAATAATATTTATATTAAACTGGCAACATTGCATCTACTCATTGCCGCTCACCAAAATAGAAATTAATTTAATATGACTACAACCACAAAAATAGCGCGGACAACAACCAGTAGCCGTGTTGCCTTTAATAGTAAAAATAATCATTCTCATATACGTTCATGTATTCTATTTTTGACAAGTTGTAGTCTGTAGTCCGCCGTCGTTATTGTGTTTAATGCTTAATAAATTAAAAAGCCGGTTCATTAGGCGGATGATTAATAATTAATTTAAATATTAATCATACGCTGCGGATGGCAAATATTGTCATGCAATTTAATATTCAATAGACATGTGAGTCGTCGGCAAAGAGTTTAACACGACCCTTGTCCATTTGCATGAAATTTGTTCAGACAAAATAATAAGTGAAAGGGTCATATTCCGAATTTCATGGTTTCGCCGAATTTGTTTTTTGAATATCTTAAAAACCATCTCATACATAAAATCTTTTCGTATGTCATTTCAAAGGGAATATTTGGGGCAGAAAAATATAATAATTTTCTTTGCAAAAATGTATTATCTGCAAAGTTTTGTGAATGATGTTCGCTATCGCGAGATAATAACGGATTTCTTGTGGCTAGAAATCAGGGCCATGGATCTGGATTATATTCGGTGCCAACAGGATGGTGCCACTTGCCACGGAGTCTATGAAACACGAGTTCTTTTACTCTAGAAATTCTAGGCCCGTGTTATTTCACGTCGTGACGATACTGATTGGCCGCCACTTCCACGTGATTTAGACTTCTTTTATTGGGAATATTTAAAAGGAAAAGGTGACATCAAGAAGCCAAGAGTAACTCAAGAGCTGAAGGACGAAATCGTGCGACACATTGACTTCAATGAACTTCAGTTATGCTTCAGAGGCATTGAAAATATGGATCAGGGAATAGAGGATATGCCTCCAAAGTCATGGCGAGTATTTGGCCGATATTTTGCTTCCCCATAATTTTAATGGATGCTGATATTTTAGTAAAAATATTGAAACTCTTCTGTTTTTTTTTTACAATTATTATCGCACGATTTTGCTGGTCTACACTTTTTAATTATTTTTTCAATAAAATCGCGTTGATAAATTTTTTTTTAATTAAATAAGTAAATTAGTTTTAAGTTTCATACTTAATAATTGTGGTGGATGGCAGAGTGTGGACGTGAACAATTAAAAATGTTTGGCTCCTTGAGATCAATTCTTTTAAGGATTGACTTTAAAAATATCTGTAAACTCGAACCAGCCGCTTGGATGCAATTAATTTTTGCCTACAAAACACTGTAAATCAGCGCTTAAATTTTATTTGCTAATAAAATTAAAAAACAAAAATAGCAATTTGCGGCCTTAAAAAATTATGTTTGAAATTCAATTGATTTTTTAAATACAATTTTGAACGCTACCAAGTAGTTTTTGAATTCAGGAAACGTGTGCGATATGCATTATTAAGGCATTCAATTTGAATTGAATTTTAAAATTATTAAGAGAACTGATTATTTAAAACTTATCTTTTATTTTGCCAATTAAGAATCTTTTATTTTCTCCAATCAAACTCACAAAGCAGCCGTTCTTTGTGCCGCTGATATTTTGCAGTCGCATTCACTTCGTTATTTCTGCAGCAAAACTTTTTGAACGATTTGTTTGCCTGTTTTAGTGCCCAGAGAAATGACAGAGAAGAGAAATGCAATTTATAATGCAACTAAAAAGGAGTCAATTAATTAGTATTTTGAGCAGAACTTTGAAATGGAGTTCGTTTTCAATTGATTTTTCGTTGATGTTCATTTTGCCAATTCTTGGGACTGAAAGAAGGATTCACAAAATGTGACAGTCATTTGATGGGATTTTTAAAGCGGTTTCCACTTGGGAAAGATTAATCGGTCAAGCGATTAATGCCCAAGTGATTAACTGCTCGATTAACTACTTCAAAATTCATATAAGATTTGGTAGCCCAATGAACGTACTTTTTCAGACCGAACTTGAACTCTTAACTGAAACCGAAACCGAAACCGAAATCAAAGAAAATCTGTTTTTATTTTTCAATTTATTTCCTTAAAACTAAACAAAATTTATTGACTTTATAAAATCACTTCAATAAATCGTCAGTTTTTATAAACAATTGATTTAAAAATTCAGAGAATTATCTGAATATTTTCTATTATAATAACAGGATCCATGGCAACAGTGAGTGAAATAAAATATCGGCCAAATACTCGCCATTACTTTGGTGACATACCCTCCAACCCCTGGTTCATATTTTCAATGACTCTGAAGCATAACTGAAGTTCATTGAAGTCAGTGTGTTGCACGATTTCCTCCTTCAGCTTTTGGATTACTCCTGGCTTATCAATTTCCACTTTTTCTTTTATATATTCTCACTAAAAGAAGTCTAAATCATGGGGAAGTGGCGGCCAATCAGTATCGTCACGAAGTGAAATAACGCGGGCCTAGAATTTCTAGGGCAAAAGAACTCGTGTTTCATAGACTCCGTGGAAAGTGGCACCCAATATTGTCCTTCATTTTCGGTTACAAGAAGTCCGTTATCATATCGCGATAGCGAACAGTGTTCTCTGTAACTCCTTGGCCAACCTCATTTTCGGGGAAGTACGGCCCGAAGACGCCGTCATCCCGTAAACTGTACAAATCCAATATTTCTTGTGTTGGCTTTTTAAGGATCATTCGGGGGTTTTTATATGGCGAAATACGTCGATTCTGAATGTTAACAAATTCAGTGAAGTGAAAGTTTGCCTGGGCGATGTAGAGGATTTTTTTTTCCAAAGCCGCTATTCCCTTCTGGCTGTTCAACCAACCATTCGGCGTACTGACGATGCTTGAAAGGGACATAAGGCTTTAGCTTTTGAGTCAATTGAACTTTGCAACGTCAAATTCTTTCAAATCTATATCCAAAATTTCCATCAGTAGTGCTCGTGGGTTGGGCAATTCTTGAGCTCGACGACGAGTCGTGGTTGACCTGTCTTCTGCCCCACTATCGCCAACAGCTGCAATTTTTTTCTACAAACGAACTGAGCAAACATACGCAGATGTTTTCACGTTTCTTACAGACGCTGAAAATTTTTAATTATGCTGAGCAAAATAGTCAGGAAGTGCGCGAAATGCATTTTTATTTGAACTCTCTTTTTTCCTTAAACTTTTTAATTATTTTGTGTCAAATAGATGAGACAAATTTCAAAAATATTTATTTTGTTTTCCGGTTCCTGTTATTGATTGACCATCAATTTGACTATCAATTTTAATGCAGTCGGCGTCACAGCTGCCAATTCAAGTGAGTCTTGACAAGCCGTTTTTTTGGGTTATCAATTTGACAGCAAGAAATTGAGAGTGAATGGCTGCAGTGGAAAGCAACCTGCAGACCCAAATATTCAGTCGAACCGACTGAATAAATTGCGAATAAATCAATTTCTGATTTAGAAACGTAAATGTATTGTCCTTATACAACAACAATAACAACAACAAAATCTGGTTATTAAACAAGAATAGAAATTTTATTTATCTCTCCTGGGAATTAGATCGAGTATTGAAATGTTTTATTTCTTTTTATTGTAGCAGAAAAATTCTATAGAAGTTTTGTAACAGGAACTGTTGGCCGGAAGTGGAATATATAGATCACAAACACTGGCAGCTTATCCCATATAAAACCATAACAATGGGTGTGTTCATACATAACACAGCACTCAAAAAACAAAACCACAAAGACACAGAGATATTCATAATTAACAGACACTTCAATTGTATGTGTTCATCCTTTAGCATGGAATTTGAGTGCCAGGAAAAATAGCAACAAGCAGCTACCATTTTTGAGGTAGAAGATAAAAAGTAAAACGAAGTGACTGTAAAACAAAAGCTGAGACAGGCATCTGCAAGATAAAAAAGTTATTAAAACGGTTAAAATGACAAATTTATCCATATCGATGCAAAAGTTGTTTGTGTTAAGCCAAAGAAAATATTTTTTAAAGAGAGAAAAAAAACAGTGGAAATCGTTTATACCTGAAATCCATGTTTTTAGAAACAAAATGTTATACAGAATAAGGCAAATAAGTGCCTTATCGTCCGCTGAAATGCGCAATCAAATAGCCAACATTTCTACAATTTCGCAGTAGAAATTAAATAAATTAAATTTTGAAAAATTAATGCAATTTCGAGAGTCAACTACTGCAGTATTACGAAATATTCGGGGTGGCAAATTTGAGGTTAGGAAGTGATTTGGCTGTCAAATAATGAAAAGTCCCAAATTTAGCTGCCATCTTTCGTGATTTATTTAGTAAAAACACGGAAAATTCTTAGTGCGAAACTCTATTTTTCTAAGCAAAGAATTTCAGTTTAAACATTTGCTTTGAAAATGGTAAACATTTTACTAAAACACTTTGGCAGAGCACATTTTCTATTGACTGCAGCATTCGATCCAGAAGGGCATAATAAGACAAAATCACCAGCCATTATATTCATGGCTAAGCAGCATAGCTGTTTTCCAAGGCCGCTACACTTTTATAATCAGTGGTCATGGGTATTTATTGTTATAATTTTTTTCAAGACTTATTGGCCACTCAACACTTATTGGCTGGATGTAATAACTAATTTATTTCAACAATTATTATGAAGAAATAGAATACGAGAAGTGTACGAACACTAAAATGATATTTCGATTCTTGCGTTAACGTTAAATTAATTTCTTTATGCACAATTTTTGAAATTATTTGTTCTATTTGACTTAAGACAAATTTTTTTTTAAATAATTATTTCAAGCAGAATCGCTGTTTTCGAAAGTCGCAGAAATTTTATTATCAGTAGTCGTGGGTATTTATTTATTAATTTTTGTTTTATTTATTGCTTTTGTTTTATATAAGACTTATTATGTGGCCTGGTTGAATGTGGTAGAAGTCTTATTTCTACAATTCTTATAAGAGAAAGGAAAGAGAATACGAGAAGTGTAACAACACTAAACTGATATTTTAGTTCCTGAGTTGCCGTCAAATTAAATTCTTAATGCACTATTTTTTCAAGTGTTTGTTCTATCTGACTTAAGTCAAACTTTTTGTACAATTCGGAGCGTGTAGACATATTATTTTATTCTTAATTAATTAAATTATATTATAAATTTTAAATGAATTCAATATAAAGCAGGCCTACAATATGTTTGCCACAAGCTTAATATATTTAACAGTATCATATTAAAACTAAATTATTTTTGTACGTAAATTATAGTATAATTTGAATTTCATGGTTTTGCGAGGACTGTTTGCGAATTTGGTGCGACAATTTTGTTTGTTTCTTTAACCGCCTGATCAAAAACGATCCTCATCACTGAAGGATGATTTTGATGGAAAATGCTTTCTTTTCTTTCAAATTTGAAAACAGCAAATTATACGGAAGCAGGGGTAGGCTGTGTTAAGTTGCTAAACGACTTCAACTTTATGAGCATGAAGATGAAGATTTTCATTTAAAATGTTGAGCCAAAAGGCTCTGGGGTTGTCCACCTAAGGTCACAGTCGACAGGTCGATGTTCGAGACTCATTTTCAAGACAACCCTGCAGCGGCTTTTTTGCTTTACTACGACCACTACGATCGTATTGTTTTGGTCCCTTTGTCAGCAACAGTACCGTGAGCCTCGAATTTAAGGATTAAATTACGCCCAGCGGTGTGAGAAGAAGCCTGATTACGAGGAAGAGCTGTCTGCATTTTGCGAAGTGATACCGTAAAATTTTCACTGTCTTGATAGCAAATTTTCCCGGTTAAAATTCTTTGTGGGAGAGTGTAACATTCCACAGTTAAGACTTCCTAATTTTTTACTAAATCAACGTACAAGAATGACAACTCAGTTTGTGACATTTCATTAATTGACGGCCAGTTTACTTCCTAACCTCAAATTTGCCCACGCTTCATGTATTTTAAATTATAATTTGCAAAAAAAAATAATTTACAGTTTTAATATGATTCTGTTAAAGTCATTATGCTTGTGTCAAACCTATTGTAGACCTGCTTAGTATTGAATTCCTTTAAAATTTATGATATAATTAGAAATATGTCTACACTAACTGACACACATTTTTACATTCTACATAAAGAATTTCATTTAATGGCAACTCAGGAACTAAAATATCAGTTGAGTATTGTTACACTTCTTGTATTCTCTTTCCTTATAAAAATTGTGAAAATAAGACTTCTACCACCTAATAAATCTTAAATGAAAAAAAAAACAATAAATGAAATAATAATTAATAAATAAATACCCATGACTACTGACAATAAAATTGCTGAGGCTTTCGAAAACAGCGATTCTGCTTGAAATATTTACTTCAAAAAAATTTTGTTCTAATCAAATAGAAGAAAGATTTTTAAAAAATTGTGCATGAAGAATTTAATTTAACGGTAAAGTACGAATTGAAATGGCATTTTGGTATTAATACACTTCTCGTATTCTATTTCCTCATAATAATTATTGAAAGAGGTAAAGAGGAGATAAGCGAAGCTTTGGTGGAAAATGTGCTCTAGAATTTTGTGAAAAGAGTGTACGTTTGCTAACGTCCTAGAAGTGGCCAATTGCCCGACATTTTATATCATTATTGATTCCCATATTTTTACGTTGTCATCTATAAAACTAAAGTTGTTGTCAAACAAAAAGTAAGTTGTTAAGCCAATTTAGTTTCCAACCTCAAATTTTGACACCCTTGATACGAGTATCTGAAACAATCTTCTGAAGATGAAATATAAAATAATTAAGAAATTGGTGAAGCTTTATTTAATGCGTGTGTATACGTTACACACACACACACCCACACATTGACTTGAAGAGAAAGAAAATATAACTTCAATATGAATTTTTCCAAAGGCAACAGAGCAAAGCACAGATAAGAAAATTATTAAAATTCATGAATAATAAGAACGGCACACTTTTGTGAGAGTGTGTGTGCATGTGTGTGTGTGTGCGTGTGCTTATTGAAAGCATATTCATAAGTGAGTTTTGTTTAAAATAATTTAAATACTAAACGAAAATAAAAAGTCTTTTATAATATTTTGGCAAAAGCACTTTTTGAAAAGGACGATTTCTTGTGGTACTTTTTAGGAATGGCACTTTTTGGTATAGGCACCTTTTGAAAATATAATAATTTAAAATGTACTTTTTCGATACGAATATAAAGAGAGAAGGTATTTTTTGAAAGGTGTTTCTTGTTTTAATGTTTTGATAGTGGTGCATTGCGAAAAGTGTACTTTATCAAAAAAGTACTTTTTCATATATAATATTTACTTCGAAATTGTTATTTTGGAAAAAGTTACTTAACTGAAAGACAGCTTTTGGGTGAAGTACTTTTGGAAAAATTACTTTATAAAAAAGTACTTTTTAGAAAAAGTGCTTTTTCAAAGAGATGCTTTAACAAAAATTATTTCTTAAAATAAATGGAAGCTTTTTAAAATCATACTTTTTATGTGGAAAATACTTTTATGGAAATGAGTTTCTTTAAAAACTGCTTTTTGAAAAAGGTACGTTTGCAAAAAGTACTTTTTAGAATAAGCAGCTTAATCGAGACTGAAATGAAATAACACGCTAATATAATCGTAACGAATACGAAAAAGAGTACTTTGTCTAAAAAGTACTTTTTGATAAAAATATTTACTTGCAAATTTTCTCTTAAAAATGTGTACTTTTCCTAAACCAGTTTTTGGGTGAACTACTTATGGGAAAAGTACTTTTTAGGAAAGGTACTTTTTCGAGGAAAAATGAAATCTTTCTTAAAATAGTACAATTTTTTTCAAAATGTTACTTTATAGAAAATGTACACTCTTAAGAAAACGTGCTTGCAAGGAAACTTATAATCAAAAAAGTACTTTTTGGAAAAGGTACATTTTGAAAAAAAGTACTTTTTAAAATATAAGATATATATGATATAAAAAATCAGTTTTATTTTTTGTCGCTATAAAATTTATTTGCAAATTTCAAATAAAATAGATTTCAATATCAAGTGTTTTGCTGTACTTTCGCTGCAGTAATTCTCAATTGGTTTTTGAAAGTTTATCTTTGAATAACGATTTTTTATAGGATGCAAAAAATCCAGGCATAAAGACGTAGTTAATCTATTTGCATTTATTCGTTTTAAAATTTGTTTGAGAAATTTAAATGACTGCCTTTTACTCAAAATTAGCCAATCAGTCGCTTATTAACTTGTCATATATGAAGCAACTGTTCTGCAAATGCTTCTGCAGCCCACTTCATGTCGTACTTCAATTGCACTCAAAATTCTTATAGTACTCTTTATATGAAAATAAAAATGTCTTATTTTTATTAAAAGGAAAAATGTATCTCATAAAAGCCATTCAAAACATTTGCATGCTATTCAAATTGCCAATTGAACTGCACACAAGCCAGCAAATATTTGCTCTACATACGAGGACACGTACGACGCTGGTAAATTCTTTTCATAAATAAACTTAAATGAAAATAGCAAAAGCTGTTGATTTTATATTAAAGTTTATAATACTCGTATGACACATCAAGCACGATGATGTCAAAAGTCCAATAGAAGCAGTTGGAAAGAATAAAATGTGCATCTAAACTTTTTAGATTTCAGTGCTGCTGGTGGAGAGTTTTATTTTCTTCGTTGGCACAAAAAGGTCGTCGTTATCATGCCTCCTCTCTTCAATCTCTGTTGCTTGTTTGTGGAAGCTGCTGGCGTTGATGTCTTTGAATAGAAATGCAAGTGTTTTGGTTTAGTTGGGATATGGAAATTGTTGGCTGAACAAATAAAAAGCGGTTGCGGCTGAATGATAGTTTCCGAACAGTAAATTAAGAATATTCATTCCTGTTGTGTGGCAAATGGAATTGTTTTTTATATTAATAGTGAATATATAGTTTTTTTCAAGAGAATATATATTCGGTATTGCTTTTGCTACTATAACCGATTAATTAACCTGTTATAATGCATTCTTTAGTACTATCAATTTGCTGTCGGTTCTGTTGAGCGACAGTTCTTTGGCTTCTTCATTTTGGCAGGCCTACTTCAGTTAACACAACAACAACAAACTTAGGCAGATTAGAAAAATTCGTTATCATGATTTGGCTGACAGCGAGATCGAGCATTTAACGTGTTAAATACTGCAGCAAACATTTTAGTTGTTGGTTTATTATAATTGAATTATGTCCGGTTGGCTTTTATATTTTGTAAGAAAAAAAATTCAGATTTTTTAAACCTTAGGGCATTCCATTCACTAATTGTGGTTCGATTAATCTTGAGCGATTACCTGTTACAATAATAAGAAATACCACTTTTTCATATCACGCTAGAAAAAAGGCCATTACGATGGTCAAACTATTAATTGTGGTACGATTAATCGATTCAATTTGAGCGATTAACTGTTGTAATATATAAAATTACTTATATTCGATTAGCGAGTAATTCGGACATTTTACTGCATATCGCGCAAGAAAAAAACTTAAAATATTTTCACCCATTTGGGTGTTCAGACAATGAATTGTGGTGTGATTAATTGACTAAATTTGAACGACTAATTATATCGCGAACGAAAAAAACTGAAGCTATTTTTATCCATTAGGGCGTTCAAACGATGAATTGTGGTGTCTAATTAATCGATTGAGATTGAGCGATTAATCGTTCAAATAACATAAAATATATATTTTACTTTAGCGAGTGATTCGGAAAATTAAATTTATATCGCGCAAAACAAACTAAAGATTGTTTCACCCATTAGGGTGTTCAAACAATGAACTGGGGTCTGATTAACCGCTTAACTTTGAGCGATTAATCGTTCGAATACTATAAAATATATATTTTACTTCGTTTATCGAGTTATTGGAAAAATTAAATTCATATCGCGTAAGAAAAAAACTAAGTATATATATATATATATATATATATATATATATACATATATATATATATATATATATATATATATATATACATATATATATATATATATATATATATATATATATACATATATATATATATATATATATATATATATATATGTATACATATATATATATATATGTATATATATATATATATATATATATATATATATATATACATATATATATATATATATATATATATATATATAACATTTAGAGTGCAACACATTTAACATTAATTGTGTTGCGAATAATCGATTTATTTGGAACATAAAGTATATATATTTTTCGCACAACCCACCATACCGCGTTAGAAAAAAGAACTAAAGATAGTTTGCCGCATTAGGGTGCTCAAACGATTAATTGTGATCCGATTAATCGATTCATTTGGAAGATATAATATATGTATATAAAATATATGTATATAATTAGGATTCATACCGTGTAACAAAAAAAAACCAAAGTTATTTTAATACATTAGGGCGTTCAGGCGATGAATTAGGGTCCGATTAACGGATTAAGTTTCAGCGTTTAACAGTTCCAATACTTTTTTTCGATTAGCGACTAACTCGAACAACTTAATTTATAACGCGTGAGAAAAAAGTGAATAATATTTTATACTTTAAAGTGTTCAAACGATGAAAAAACCCAAAGATATTTTAACACATTAGGGCGTTCAGGCGATGAATTATGGTCCGATTAATCGATTCACTTGGAACATAAAATATATTTATTGTTAAATTTTTTTCAATTAGCAAATAATTTGAACCATTTAATTAATACCGCGTAAGAAAAAATCTAAAGATTTGTATATCATTAGGGTGTTCAAACGATTATTTGTTGTCCGATTAATCAATTAAATTTGAGTGATTAACCGTTCAAATAATATAAAATATATATTCAATTTTGACGAGCGAGTAACTGAAACAATATATTTCTGTTATTCGATTAATCGATTTTCTTTTATTTTATTAATAACAATATTTTAAAATACTGTTACTATATTTTGATAAAATCTTAATTTTAAAATCGATTTTTTGTATGTGATTTTCAAACCACTAAATTAGACAAAATAAAAGTTAAGCGATTAACCAGATAACAATAAAATATTCGATTATTATCTGAATAAATATTTACCACGAATAACTAACTATTTGCAAAACTAATCGATTGATTAAAGTTAAGCGTTTAACCAATAATATTAAATTGTTCGATATTACTCGACTAAACTCTAACCAAAAATAAGTGCGAAATTAATCGATTAATTAAGGTTAAGAGATTAACAAAATCATCTTAGACTATTCGATTATCGCTGACTAAATTTTTACCTCGAATAATTGCCAAAACAAACCAAATAAAATTAATTATTCGATTATTGTCTAACTAAATTACCATGAGACTAAATTTTTACTTCTAAAACTAATCGATTAATTAAAATTATTCGATTAACCAAATAATATTTAACTTTTCGATTATTGTGTGACTAAATTTTTACCTCGAATAATTGCTTGCGAAGTAATCGATTAATTAAAGCGATTACTCAGATAATATAAATTATTCGATTATTAATTAAACCATATAATATTTTATTGTTCGATTATCGCTGACTAGATTCGTACCTTGAATAATTGCCCGTGAAATCAATCGATTAATTAAGATTAAATGATTAACCAAATAAAATTAATTATTCGATTATTGTCTAACTAAATTTTTACTATGAAACTCTAAATTTGTACTCGCAAAACTAATCGATTAATTGAAGTTGAGCGATTAACCATAATTATATCTTATATTCGATTTTCGATCGACTAAATTTTTACCTCGAATAATTGCTCACGAAACTAGTTGATTAATAAGAAACTCGTTTAATGGACTAACCTATTTAGCACCCTCTTGCGCCGGTGCTGTAACCGCAGCAAAATTTTCTACTTCATCCCCGATCATCTGACCTCCCGACCTCTCGATCAGTAGGGTTCATTCCCTGGCTACTAGACTAATTAATAATATTAAATTGTTCGATTATTATTTGATTAAATTACTACCTGGCACGATAAATCGATTAATATAATGCCCCAATTAATTGAATGCCCTATTCATTACAATCCTTCTCTGCTGTAGTAAAACTCTCCATCTAATCTACCTCCCTCTGTTCTCCCGACACCATCATAATTCCGCCACAATGAATTGCATCAATAGGATTCATTCCCCAAGGGGCGGACAAGTTAAAAGTCTTAAATTGTTTGATTAGTATTCGATGAAACGTTTGCCTGGTGCATTTAATCGAGTAATTGAATATATAAAACTGTTTAATTAACATTAACCGATTAATACAAAGCCATGATTTTATGCCCTATTAGCACCCTCTTTCACCGATGCTGTAGATGCAGCAAAGTTTTCTACCTTATCTCCGATCATCTGTTCTCCCGACACCATCATAGTTCCGCCACAATTAATTCCATTAATAGGATATATTCCCTGATTATTATTCGATTAAAGTCTTTCCTGGCGTATTGAATCGATTAATTGAACATATAAAATTATTTAATTATTATTCGATAACATTTTTGCCTGGCACGAGTAACCGATTAATGCAAAACGTCGTTTTATTGAAACCCTACACACACTCACAAAAACTTTTACTTCAATACGAAAAGAAAGAAAACCGCATGAAAATTCATACACTTCAACGTCTTTCACAAGAAGACTTTTATGGAAAAAATATCGGCCACTATTTTCAATCGTGATCTTCAAACAAAATTCAACTGTTCCTTTTAGAAATCGTCTCAAAATAAATAGAATCCTGCGGTGAGAATATTTAAAGTGTTTGTGTTTAAGTACCGCAAGTGCTTGTTATTCAATCACTCCTTAAATTGTCTCCATTTTGATAAAGTGTGTGTGTGTGTGTGTGTTTATTTGGCATGCGAGTGTATCAAACTTTTACTATCAAAAGTTTCTGAGTACGATATTCATAAATAATATGGCGAATGTTACATATAAACTATTTCATTAACATATAAAATGTTTGCTTTTGGCTTAAACAAACACACACAAACAGGGAAAGATTCATGCAGCAGAAAGTTCCTCTTCTGCTACGGAGAAATGGAAAGAAGCCCAGAACAAAAAAAAAACACTGACAATCAAACGCATATTAACTGGAATTATTTGCGAAATAAAAAGAAGTGAAAAGTAGTTAAACATCTACTCGAATAAATACATCACTTTCAAGGAAATGCTGTCATAAATAACCAACACAAGTGTTGCGAGAAACTTCCTTGTAAAATAATTTCCAACTTTTAGTTAATTTAGAATTTGAAAAATTTATATGAACTGCTCCTTATATTTTTAAAAGATTCAAGGAGTTGCTGTAGTCAATTATTAGACATGTGGAAGTGTTAGAAGCCATTCACAACATCAGGACGTCTTAAATGTGCGTTAATAGGGTTCTCACTCCGACATAGTTTTAATAAATGTGGGCGAACAAAATCATTGTGTTGATTTTGTTCGTATCAACTTTAAATTATTTTTGAATTTGTTTTCAATAAGTTTTATAAAATGCCATCCTGTCTTTGCTTGTTTTTGTCTGTGCTAAGTTCAGTGCTGCCAAGTTATTTATTGGAAACATCTGATAATATTTGGAAAACTGCAGCACTTCTGCATGGTTTTCTCTCAGAATTTGCAATGATTTTTATATGAAATAGGGGAATAAGGATATAAAAAAGTATTTTTATATCCTTAAAATACTTTTTTGGAAATATATTAAAATTAAATAAAAGACAAATATTTTTTTTATAAAACAAAAGCAGCTGCAGTCAATTAATTATAAGAAAAGCTAAAGAATATTTCAACAACAAATACATCCATTTCTATGAAAAATTAAATCGATTATGATAAAATTTATGAGACAAACTGTGTTTCAAAATCGAAACTTATTAAACTCTCAGTGTGAGAGCGTTGAATCTCACATGTTTATGATTTTAAAGGTAAAACCTGGTTTTAACTGTCCTTGTGGAAACGCTGTGACAATCATTCGTGATAATTTAATTTTTCTGTTTTCTTTTTTTTTTTCCAAATTTTTAATATTTTTCAACGTTTTTCATTACCTTCACTTGTATGGAACTCCTCTTTTAAATTATTGTTAATAATGTTATTTATACGCCGCAATGTACTGGTATAGGTTTTATGGTTGCGTTGTTCATGTTCCTATCTGCTCTTAAGGTGTAAGTATTTTTACACGCTTTCGAGGCGCACTAAACTAGAAAACTTATTTAGTTTAAAGAAATACTAAAAAATCACGCATTTTAAGAAAATCGAACTAAAAAGTTAAAAAGAAATTTGAAACTTTAAACAATAATAAACCAGAGTAAAAAAATTGTTGCGAAAAAAAGTGTAGACCCCTTTATAAACGAAAAATAGAGCAGAAAGTAAAAATTTATTTCAAACTTTTGATGTCGAGGCTCTTAAAAAATTATTTTTTCATTAAATTTTCATTTTTCTTAAATTATTTAAACTACATAAATATATCCCCATCGATATTTATATTATATTACGATTAACAAAGTCATTTACTATATTTCATTAAAGTCATTGACAAATTTTTCTTAATTTGGAAAGAAATCAATAAAATATAAATATGTAACAGACTGCTTGTATAATCACTCATCCAGCATTCCCCTGGTGTGTTTGCAAATTTTTTAACGATGTTTCTTTTTTCAAATCCGGCAGCCATATTTATGTTAAACAAAAATAATATCAATATATTGAATTGCAAATAATTTGCATTGAACTCTTTATTGCTAAATTAAATTTTATTTCGAGAAACGTTTTCAATTCCGAAAGACACGATATGACTTTTGCGTGTTCAACTGCATGAGAATATTCGCCGCCCGCATCGTATGATTAATATTTTTTGAGTGAATTTATAATAATTATTAATCATCCGCCTACAGAAATGAGACACAACATGGCAGATAATTTCCAATTATTATTGCATACTTTTAGATGTTTACAATTCTATACATGGAATAGGTTTGATGCCTGTTGGTTTGAACATGAGCATGAATATATTTTCTAGTTAATGGACTTCGACGAAATTTCGTTAGACGAATTCAACGACTCACTCGGACTTTCAATTCTTCGTATTGTGCAGCAACATCCTGAATGTGCATGTTTTCGTATTCAAAAATACCATTTGGGGTAAAATCAAAAGCTTTTTTCTTTGTATTTCACCATCAACAGAAGTGAAGTGTGTCCTACGCCATGAAACGTAATGGAGATGCTTGAAAAGATCATTTCCTGGCGGAAAGTTAAAAACTATAAAAATTGTACTGGAATTAATATATGTTTTTATTATAGTCTGATAAATAATTTCATATATATTTTTTAAATGTGATTTTCGTTATATCTCGGTGAAAGTTACGTCCATTAAAAGGAACAGTTTTCGACTGCTTTTTAGCTTCCGATCCTTGATTTTCCGAATAGTAGCCTAGAAAGGAATCCACAGTATTAAAAAGGGCGAAGAGGAAAAGTGAAGGGGAGCCCTTCTTGAAATGAAATTGTCAACAAATTAATTTTGCAATAAATTGATTGTTAAGCGATTGTTAAGTATTTTTTGTTTGTTTGTTTTGGCCCAGCGCTCAGGGGCAGCAGGGTAGAGAGAGAGTAATCCAGTGGAAATTTAATTTGGATGTCCTTAAGTAAAGTGTGACTCGAAAAACCTCTGCCGGAAGTTTATTCCACATACGAACCATTCGACCAAAGAACAAATGCACCGTCTTGATATCGTTTATTTTTCAAGAGTAGGACCGGGAAATGGTCCCCTATTAATAAACACTTAATAATCTATAATAATTCAGAAATTAATAATCAATTATTGAAATATTAATAATCAACAAATAATTCAGCACTTTATAATCAATTAATAAACACTTAATAATCAATTAATAACGCAGCAATTAATAAACTCTACTTAATCAATTAATAACTTAGCAATTAGTAATCAATTAATAACCACTTAATAATCAATCAATAACACAGCAATTACAAATGAATTAATAAACAATTAATAATCAATTAATAATGCTGCAATTAATAATGAATTAATAAACACTTAATAATCAATTAATAACGCAGCAATTAGTAATAAACTAATAAACACTTATTTATAAAAATTACGAGCGTCTAACAAAAGCGTAATAAAACAAAATTTCATATAAATTCGCTCTATTACACTCTCATAAGCCTCTCATAATTTTTATCAATAAGGGGGTTATTATTAAATCAGTAATTGAGCAATTAATAATCAATTAATAAACACTTAATAATCAATTAACACCTCAGTAATTAAGAATCAATTAATAAACACTTAATAACCAATTAATAACGCTGCAATTAATAATGAATTAATAAACACTTAATAGCGCAGTAATTAATAATTAATTAATAAACACTTATTTATAAAAATTATGAGCGTCTAATAACAGCGTAATAAAACGAAATTGCATATGAATTCGGTCCATTACACTCTTATAAGCCTCTCATAATTTTTATGAATAAGGGGGTTAATAATCAATCAGTAATTGAGCAATTAATAATCAATTAATAAACACTTAATAATCAATTAACAGCTCAGCAATTAATAATCAATTAATAAACACTTAATAATTAATTTATAACTCAGCAATTAACAAACTCTTAAAAATCAAATAACAACTTAGCAATTAATAATGAATTAATAACCACTTAATAATCAATCAATAATTCAGCAATTAATAATCGGCTGTTTCATATGCACGATATGTTGTCTATTGAAGCATCAGTTGACGTTAAATTAAAACTGAAATTGCAGCAGCAGAACATTTTCAATTTATTTTGTCTTCATAAAAGTGAAAGAAAACAACGAAACACTTTGAAGTTTAAGTCTCATAAAAAAGTAATTATTGTCATTAATATCGTACAGTGGCGTCAGAGTAAAACGAATATATTGGCTCTGCCTAAAAGTTTTCTTTATGTTTATGAAAATTAAATTACTGAAAGTGGGATATACGGCAGAGAGTATTCGCATGTTGTACAAAATTAAAACTTTTCTTTTTCCATAATAATTGACTGTCACGACCGTGTACGAGCTTTTACACGTCATCACGGTACAAATTAATAAAGTTTAAAGGAAAAGTTTTGTGCCTGCTGGAAATTTTAAAATTGTCAACGACCAAGTTTTTTCTAAATATTTTTTTTTGTTACACTTTCTCTCGCTCTGAAAATAGAAAAACGTTTTTTGTTTGTCATACAGTATTCATGACGTTAAAGTACTTGCAGTTGGTGAACGAAGAAGTTTGTTATATGACACAAATTATATCAACTACGAAAGCAATAAAGAGATCAGTGCTGGCAAAGAATGAAATATTTTTTTAATAAATTTTTCAAAAAAATTGCAGAGTTTAATTATTATTATTATTATTATTATTATTATTATTATTATTATTATTATTATTATTATTATTATATTGTTATAAT
Organism: Linnaemya vulpina; assembly: GCA_963675445.1. Classification (NCBI taxonomy): domain Eukaryota; kingdom Metazoa; phylum Arthropoda; class Insecta; order Diptera; family Tachinidae; genus Linnaemya; species Linnaemya vulpina. The sequence goes on along the minus strand of OY776279.1, from coordinate 28,852,937 downwards.
TTCAACAAGCGGCAGATTTAATATGTTTCGGATATTTGACAACAGTATATAAAGCCTCAACATGCGTCAACAGATAGCGTACCCGGGTATGTTCCTACATTTTATATGAAATTTTATGGAATTTTTATTTTTAATTTTATTTGTGTATTAATTGAGTTTTAATTTTGCTTCAAACCGGCATTGTTTTGTTTCTGTTTGAGTTTTGTTTATATAATTTATTCATTTTTTATTTTCTGGTGTTATCTTTTTCATTTAATTTTGATTTTATTTTATTTTATTTTATTTTATTCGTTAAAAACCTGTAAATGTAAAGAAATAAATATGCCTTATCAAAATAATTTCATATAAATTATTACACATACCCTGGTATGCAAACTGTTGATGTAAGATATATTACTGGGACAATGGCCTCATTCCCCGAACTGAATCAAACTTAAGAATAATTGAAAAAACGCTGCTAATGATGATATCGTGAAATTGCTGGTTAACAAAATAATTACTTTGTGAGATACATGGGATATAACACCAAGTACAAGTACTATATTCGGCAGTGCCGAATCTTATATACCCCCTGCACCAACGTACGTCTGGCGCTACATATATTTTTAAGCACCAATTTTGTTATTCCTTAATTACAAAATAGTTTCAGTTAGAAAAAAACAACGTCAGATGCCTTTTTGGTTACTTTATGAATGAAAAAAAAAAAAAAAATTAAATAAATTTCCCACCCCTGGAAACGAAATTTTAATATATTAAATATTTTTATTTACTAATGCAAGTCTTCATGATGTTTAAAAAGGTTTTATTTAAGAAAATCTGAAAATATTTTAACATTTTATATCCTACATCTACTACAAAATACTATATGTGAAAAAAAGTTTAATTTCCCAGTCCTGGAAACGAAATTTTCTTTTTTTTCCCGATGCAAATCTTCATGATATATGAAAAGTTTTTATTAAGAAAAACTCAAAACTTTTAAACATTTTAGTTACTACTGCTATTGAATGTGCCAGAAAAAAACTTTTAATTTCCCATCTCTGGGAAAAAATTTTATTTTTTTAGTTTTTAATAGACAATTGAAACTTCCGAAAGCATGAAAAAGATTCAATTTACAAACAAACAAGAAAACTTGTTTTTTGTATTAATTTTGCGCTTAGATATGGGTGTAAGTTTCCCAGCTCTGGAACCATGTCACAAATTTTTCTGAATCTTCTCTTTCAGTTCATTTCTAATCACCCCGTCCAAGAACGAAGTCTGTAGCTCTTTTGGGGCTAGGGAAAACCAATTTCACGTATAGACAACAGACGGACAGACAGACAGACGTACGTCACTGAATCGTCATCGCTACTCACAAGAATCCAGAATATATTATCTTTTTTATGGGGTCCGATATAAATATCGAAGATATTACACACGGAATGACAAACCATTCCACTCTTTTGTGAAGGGTATAACAAAGAACATACCCCGGTATGTATCTGTTGGCATACAAGTTGATATTCACTTGATCCACTGGAACGTATGATTTGTTTCTTGTTATTATCACTCGTACGCCTAAAAGTTTATTGAAAAATTTTAGCAACGTTGCAACACCTTTCCTGGCCTGGCCAACACTCATCATTGATGATTATAAAAGTTTGTTGAAACAAATAAAACTGAAGCAAATTGATTATGTCTCCCATGAAATTTGTTATATAACGAATGAGTTGAATGGATGCCCAGCGGAGATTGTAAAATGGAATCCGTTTGAGACACAAGCAAACGGTAACATTTTTAAAAAATTTTTTCTTTTAGTTTTCCTTATAAATTTCTTCTGAAAATTTATGATATCTTATTTTGGTTTTTTCTCTGCTTTCTTCTCTGCTTTTTTTCTTTAAGAAGTTAAATTTAGTTTTGTTTACTTCTGCACGTTATTTGTACTCGAGTTGTCATTTTATTGAGACAATTTAAAATGTTTTTTAAAGTATTTTTTATAACAAAAAAATAAGAAAATTAAGGAAATCAAAAATTTGTAGATCCGTTGGCTCACAAACTTTTGTACTGGACACAAAATTCTTTGGTCTGTGACAACTGCTGACAAGCAAACCATGTGAGGTCGTCTTGGGTTAATTGGTTGACAGCACAAACTATAATTTATGGAAGTTCTCAAGTTAAAGCTTCTTTTAATTTACATAAAAATAATTATTAACTTGACAAATAACAGACAAACAATCGCATCCGCAAAAACTCTCCACAATTATCGTCAACAGTGTGTCACTGCTGCTTCCTGAATTTGATTTGATGGAAAGGGTTTTTGGCGCTGTTGCGTAAATGATTGTTGCCATAGTTGAGTAGCAAAAAAAAAATTAGCTTTTAATCGCTTAACACGGAAATTGTTGAGAATAAAATAGTTTTTTTTTATAAAAAATTTAAAAAAATATGCATAAAATACTAGACTTGAAATGCTTGATGTCATGCTGGAATGTCTGAAGATAATTATGAAATTCATTTCGCTACAACAATAAACCCGGAACGTTTATATTAACTCCACTTCAGTGTGGAGTTCATTGAGAAGACTCCTTAAGGCCTTTCATACCCTTCAAATAAAGTGAAATGGTTTGTCATTCCGTGTGTAGTTTCCTCGATATTAATATGGGAACCCATAAAGTATATGTATAGGGTGTTTTTTATAGAGTAATACAACTTTGAGTTTGCATCACTGCTGTATTTCGCCACCCATTTAACAGCTGATAGTTGGTTTTTGTTTACATTGCTTTGACATATTATTATCCATCGACTTACACCAGAGCAACGCGTGCAAATCGTGGAAATTTTTAATCAAAATAATGGTTCTGTTCGTCAAACTTATCGTGCATTTCGTCCATTCAAAATTTTATTTTCCGATGAGGTCCATTTTTGGTTAAATAGGTACTTAAATAAACAGAATTGTCTAATCCACAAACTTTTGTCGAAATACGTTTTATGGGCTGGCGGAGTCATTGGCCCACATGTCTTCAAAAACGATGATGGTCAGAATGTTACTGGTCGGGAAAATCGGTGTTCCAGATTGCGCCTTGTACGCGCCAGCCGTGGCGGCCACATGGCCGAAATCATATTTAAACATTAATGTCATAAAATTATCTATCCAATAAATACCGTTTTGGTGATATCAAGAATATATTACTATGTTTTATCATGATTCAAACTTGTATCGCTCTATAAAAAACATCCCTTATATTCTGGATTCTTATGAATAGCGATGACGATTGCGCGATGTCCGTCTGTCTGTATGTGAAATAGATTTTCCCAACACCCAGAAGAGCCAGAGAGACATCGTTCTTGGACTGAAGGATTGGAAATGAGCTTAAATAGAGTCGTATTGAAATTCAGAAATACGGGTCCAGAGCCGGGAAGCTTACACCTATTTCTCGACGCAAAATTAATACCAAAAACCAATTATTTGTTTGTTTGATTGTAAATTTAACCAATTTCGTGCTTTGAGAAGCCTATTTTGTCTATTAAAAACTAAAAAAATAAAAATTTTACCAGGGATGGAAAATTGAAAGTTTTTTTTTTTTTGGCACATTCAGTATTTTGTAGTACATGTAATAACTCAAATATTTTAAAATTTTAAGCTTTTCTTCAATAAAACCGCTTTATACATCAAGAAGATTTGCATTGGAAAAGAAAAAAATAAAAATGTCGTTTCCAGGGGTGGGAAATTGATTATATTTTTCATTTATAAAATTAACCACAAAGTCAACTGACGTTGTTTTTTTTCTAACCAAAACTATTTTATAACTTAGGAAAAACAAAATCGGTACTTAAATATATATGTGACTCCAGATGTACGTTAATGAAGGGTATATAAGATTCGGCACAGCCGAGTATAGCACTTTTACTTGTTGAAACTTGTGTTTTTGTGGGAGGGCATGAATTAAATTGTATGAGAACATATTGATTTTTTATCTCATATTGAAACTGACTTGACAACGCACTCTCTCCATTCTTTATATAATTTTGAGGCCCGAAAATGTCTGTCAAACATAAGAAAATGATAGTAAAAAAATTTACGAATAAAAAATGTAATAAAAATTAACTATAAAAATTTTTAGTTTTCCTCTGCCGATAAAAGAAAAGTTTTCAAGGCCTCTATTTTAACTTTTGCCTGGAAAAAACCTGCTGCAAAAAAAAACAATTTGAGCTGAAGTGAAAACAAAAAAATTTGAAATACAATCTAATCTCTTTTGATAATTGGCGGTACCAGGACAAACGACAAACCCTTCTTTTAGGCTCTTCTTCAGCGCATTTTCGCTATAAAATTTTTAAAGAAAAAATTATTTTTTTTCGCTCCGTAATAAAGACAGCTTTAGACACATGCACACACATACGAGGTCTGTTCAAATATTTAGAGGATATGTATATACTGAAGGAACCTGCCATGAAATAATTTTGGCGTATGAAACATGAACCGAAAAACTCAGATAAAGGGAATGAAAAAATTATCAATCTTCGGTTTGATATAATTCTCGTATATTTTTTCATAATAATAAATTTGGTACAAATAGAAACTGTTGTCACATAGAATTAAGCCACCTTACAAGAGGTAGGAAGCAAAAGTACCCCTGAGTGCTGTTAACGAAAATGCAGCGGCCTTCAAAAACAGCTGTTCTGCTGTGATGTGTAATTTGAACGTATAAAACCCTTGTATTTTGGAATATTTTTGATGACTTTTTAAATTAAAAATGCTTTTCGAAGGATTAGCCAATGGAAATTGAATTTATTTTAGCATTAAATAGTTTTAGTTGTAGATGATTATAAGATTTAAAATTTTTTAAGATCTAAAAAAAACAATTTAATGTATTTGCAAGAGCACAAACAATTATGCGAATTTTGACTACTCTCTGACGAAAAACTGTGCGAGCTACAGCAGCGTTTTCAGTGACGTTTAATTTGTTCTACTTTTAGTCGATATTCATTTTTATTTAAAAAAATTTTTTTCTCAAAATTCTTTTTTTGCCACTTTGCAGAGCTCAATGTGCGGCGCCATATGCCACATATTTAGTCTCTACAACAAATAATTTCAGAAACAATTCCCGAACTTAAATCCAAGACCCAACAAGACTTCTTAAAAAAAGTCATTCCAAATTTCATGGGAAGAGTAACAGCCTGTAATCAGAATCGTGGGCTCATTTAATGTCATATTATTTGATATATAAACGTTACATGTCTCCTTTTTTTCTGAAAAAAAAAAAATTATTTTCAATAGTTAGTTTTTGCTGAGTGGAGTTGCAATAGATTTTTTTTTTTTTTTTTGACTGATCACTCATGAGTCATCTCAAACTAATATCCCATTTTTTATTCACTACCGTTCGGAAAAACTATCATAGAAAGAGTCACACCACCATATCGTGTTCAATTAGTGGCGTGTTCTTTTCTAGAAAACATGTAACATTTTTCACACTTTTTTCTAAAAGTTACACTTTTGAGGAGTTTTAAAATATACATTATTTTTCTAATAAATGCATTATTTTCAAATGAAAAAATAATGCCGTTTTCTATTAAAGTATGTAAAAAGAAAAAAAAATCAACATAAAAGTAAGGAATACAGCTGCCTATTTCGTCGATTCCTGTAGCGACTAAACTACCGCGCGAAGTTAAAAATCATAAAATAGTTTGAAGAAGTTAAAAAAGAATAAACGGCAAAATGTTTTACCTAAAAATTGGAACGTCGATACGGAATATCACAATTCGCTATGGAAATCGCGTTCAGTGTACAATCAGCACACTTAAGCCTTAAACACAATAACGACAGCAGGCTACAGGAACACCGACTACAAAAGCCGTTGGCTGCAATCGTCGCCCCGTAGTCTTCTACTCAATTATTTTTTTTAAAACGACACCACCAACTCAATAACCATGTGTTGTTGTTTGTTGTAGGATTCTCTTCATACGCCAGTGTAGCCGTTTTCATATATTTAATACTCTCAAATAGTGTTATTCCAATAAAATATATTCAAAGTCCACAGTATATGACAAGAAATCATTTCATTAGCTTGGAATTATAGTTTGTTGTTTCTTTTTGTATAATAAAACAGTATATTTTTAAGTCTACAATAATTGAATTCATTTATCTCATACTGGCAACATTGCATCTGCTCATTATCGCTCACCAAAATAGAAATCAGTTTAATTTGGCTACAACCACAAAAACAACAGGGACAACAACCAGTAGCCGTGTTGCCTGTAGTAGTAAAAATTATCATTCGCATATACGCACATGTATTCTATATTTGACAAGTTGTAGTCTGTAGCCTGCTGTCGTTATTGTGTTTAATGCTTAATTAATTCTAGAATTTCAATTTCATATCTTCGCCGCTCATTTCATGAAATATGTTCAGCAGAATTTTTTGGCTTCTTCAATTATCTATTTATAATTTAATGCCAATAAAAGCAGCTGCTGAAAAAGCATTTAAACGAAAAAAATCAACGGCTTTTGGGCTTTCATTTAATTAAATGGCATTGAATTGAGGCATTTAATTGAGGCATTTATTTGAATAAAAACTGAGCCCAACAACAGCAGTAAAAACCTTTCAATGCTTTTAAAAATTTTGTTTATAAAAATGTTTAATTTTCGCCAACAACTTCAGCAATTTTAATGATGAGCCCAATAACTTTTGCCTCGCTCTTTTCCATAATAAAAGCAAAAAAAATTTTTTTTAATATTAAAGGAAAAAAGAAAAAAAGGTCGAATTGCAAAGTCACCTGCTTGAAAACTATAAATTGTGGTTAGCGGTCGGTCGGTCGGTCGGTCACTGCTGGTGTTTTAAACTAAAACGGAAACTAACCTAAAAATGAGAAATAAAATAGAATTATAAATATAAAAGGATGTTGAAAATAAATATACAAAACTAACAACAACAACAACAAGAAAAAAGAAAGACTAGCAAATTTATTTTATTTTATAGTTTCAGCCAACAAGCAGCAACGAAATCCTGCTAATGGAATCAAGAAGGATGAAAAGGGACGAGGTGCTTTAAAGGAATACAACAACAACAACAACAACAACTCTCGAAGCCGAAGTCGCCATGGAGACTATAAAGTTGAGTATTAAATTTCATATTATTTATTCAAGTTTTCTTTTTTTTTTTCTTGTTGCATCTCAAACAGTTTTGAAACTCAATTTTTTTTCGCATGCAGCAGTTTTTATTCAATTTTCTTGGTCGTTTTAACAATATTATTTCTATTGCATTTCAGTTCGATATCTGTATTTGACTTGTTATAAATTCAAAGTGTTAACTTTACAACTTCTTAACTTGGCTTCGAGTCATTCTTATGGATTTTTATTTTATATTCCATAAGATTTTTTTTCTTTTTTTTCTCCGAACGCGTTCATGAACGATTTATAGCAATAAAATAAATGTGCACTCATCTTGTCATTTTGACATTTCCGTATCCGCTTTATTCATGCTCATCGTTTGTTTTTAGCCACGGTACATTTGGCCGCATTTATTTATCCTCAAACTGTCGCACATTCGACTGGGTCGTTCGCCAACATCATGAACATCGCTTACAAATACTATTAAACATTTGATGTCTTTTGAATGGGTGTGTGTGCGGGAGTTGAGGAAATTGTGTCGTACTTTCAGGACAGGGAGGGGCTGTTTAAATTGATGCGCGCGGAATATCATGAGTGAAGCGGGAGTGAACCCTTAAGATTTGCTTTGCATGAAAAGTTGCTGCGTTTTGGGCCCCTTTACGTAACAACAAAAGGTCCCTCTCTTGTGCTTATAAAAATGGGGTGATTTATTGTGAGGGTGGATTTTCAATAGATATATATTTTTGACAGATCTCTCATGAGTCATATCAACTGATATGCCTTTTTTATTCACTATCGTCTCTAAAAATTATTATAACAATAATCACACCACGATATCGTGCTCAATTAATGGCGTGTTCTTTTCTAGAAAACATGCAACATTTCTTACACTTTTTTCCCAAAAGTTGCACTTTTGAGTAGTTTTAAAATAGAAACTATTTTTCGTTAGCGATGTTGCAACAATTTCTAATAAATGCAATGTTTTTAAATAAGAAAATAATGCCGTTTTATATTAAAAAATGCAAAGAGGATAGCATTCATTCCTAGAAAAGAAATCAACATAAAAGTGATGAATACAGCTCCCTGCTTTGTCGTGACCTGTAGCGACTAAACTACCGGGCGAAGTTAAAAATAATAAAATAATTTTAAAAAGCTAAACAAAAAGCTTTTTTAAGAAAATCGTACAAAAAAATTTAAATTTTAATTCTGAAAAAGGTTTCAAATAACAATGAAATACAATATTATCATGGAATAAAATGCTCGATATACGGAAAATAGAAAATATCCAACTCTCCTTAATATTGTGCTTCCAGGCGTATACTTAATACTATAAATTATATCACTCATACTTTACATTGTACTCGTGTGTTTTATATTCTCTACTGTGGATCAGTTTTAAATAATTTCAAAAGCTTTCGAAGCCTACAAAACAAACAAGAAATAATAAATAAAATTAAAATTATTAAAGTAAAAAAACTTGTTTTTTTATCTTGTTTTTACACGCTTTCGAAGCATGTTAAACTAAAAATAAATAGATTTTAAAAAAACTATAAAAACACGCTTTTTAAGAAAATCGAATTAAAAAGTTAAAAATAAATTTTGAAATAATCCCGAAACATTAATGAAACTGAAATACAGGAGTTGTTGTGAAAAAAGAAAGTTGGGCACTCGATGTACCAAAAATAAGGCACAAGGCGCCCACGTTCTTCTTTTACATTTTGGTTCGTTATTGTTTTGAAGTTATTAAAAAAAAATTTTAACTTTTTGATTGGTTTTTCTTAAAAAGCTCGTTTTATAGTTTCTTAAACTCTATTTATTTTTAGTTTAACATGCTACGCAATCGTGTAAAAACAAGATTAAAAAAAACAAGTTTTTTTTACTTTAATAAGCGTGTAAAAATGCTCACACATTATGAGAAGATAAGAACATGAACTAATAATATTAAGTACACGCTTGGAAGCGCTATGCAAAAGGAGAGTTACAAATAAACCAACTAAAATACAGGTGAAGCTAATAAAACGTTTATAAAAAGATATGCAACGAAGCTCTCTCTATCTCTCTCTCTCGCTCTCTCTATCTCTCTCTCTCGCTCTCTCTGTCTCTCTCTCTCGCTCTCTCTGTCTCTCTCTCTCTCTCTCGCTCTCTCCCTCCCTTCTTATTTGTCTCCATTTGATCCCTCAGCACTACTCTCTCCTTTCTAATCGGCCTACTGCAAGCACTATTGCCAATACCATTTGCATATTGCAGTACCATTAAATGCAACGGTGTGATGTATGGCCCGGTGGAATCATTTTCCATGTTTCTTTAGAAATTAGCCAAATCAAAATGCTGTTGTCAATGTGCGAATGGTCTCGGTAAAATAAACTTTCTGAAGAGGTCTCTTCTGTCATGTTGAACTTGTGGCGAAGTGCAAATCGAACGTCCACAGGCCCCTTCTATTCCTCTTCCCCCAACTTATTTTCCTAGCTCTTGCACAACGCATCAGGTTTGTAGGGGCACCTCTGAGTGCTGGTCTAGTATAAAAAAGGTCGGCCCTTTTGGCCATACAGCGCTTGAAATAATTTTAGAGTTCTCTTAATTTCACCTTTTCCTACAGTAAATTGGCCATCTAAATCGGGCGATATCAAATCATTGGACTATTTTCTCTAGGGATTTGAAAGTTCTGAAACCTTCAGCTACAATTGACATATATAACAATTATAAAATTTCTTTTTGGGATACCACACACTATACTCGAAAGAGTTTCCCAAATCAGGACCTTGCGAGTGAGCCTCCTCGGAACAAATTCAGGCTTAACAGTAACAGGGTGTAATCTTTTAATAAAAACCCCCATAAATGTTTTTTTTTTTGCCGAAGGGGAATAGAGGGACTACTGCTTGTGAACGTGGACTTCCACAAGCTGAACATGATAGGAAAGACCTCTTTAGGAATTTTATTTTACCGATACCATTCGCTTCTATGTTAGTGATAAGACAGAACTATAAATGAACCATTCAATTCAACAAACAATTTCCTATAAAATATTTTGAGAGAACGCGTTTGTCATATAGAATATAATTTATTAAATTAAATTCATGGCGTAATTGTTCGCATGATAAATATTCCAAAGCACAAGGGAAAATTAACATCAGTTTTATATGTATTCAACATTCGCACCTTGCAGAACAGCTGTTTTCGAAGGTCGCTGCATTTTCATGAACAGTACTCATGGGTAATTTTGTTTCTTATCAGTTGTTAAGTAGCCTAAATAAAAGTTTCTTTTCGTACCAAATTTGTTATGGAAAAGCATACGAGAATTGTTTCAAACCGATGGTAATACACTTTTATTAAGACCCTGTGTTGCCGATTAGTTATATTTTCATCTCCTTTTATCTGCGTATTTTGGTTGATGTTCCATAAGCCTAAATTGTTTCATGTGAGTTTTCTTCGGTACATATACACATTTTACTTTATTTTCGAACAGACGTCGCATAGATGTGCGTTTCTTATCATGTTGAGTCCTTTCATATATGTTGGATTTCCAAATCAATGACCCGCTTCAATTTACAGTAAAACGATAACGACGATGATGACGATGAGTGAATGAAAAATAATACGAGAATTGTATTAAAAATTTTTTTTATCTCCTTTTATCTGAATATTTGGGTTCACGTTTCTTAAGAATTTTCCTGAATACATAGAAACATATCAGCTTGTTTTTGAACAGACCTCGTATATATATGCATATAACTGAAGCTATCTATGTTGCGTTTCGTATCCTGTTGAGTCCTTTTATATAATTTTTATTTCCAAATCAATGACTCGCATTAATTTATAGTAAAACGACGATGAGTGAATGAAAAAGCATACGAGAATTGTATTAAACAGATGGTAACATACTTTTAGTAAGTCCCCGTGTTGCCATTTTATTATATTTATCCATGTCCTATTTTTTTATTGCATGTTTCTTAATCCAAACATATTTGATTTGAGCTTTCTTCAGTACATAAACACGTATCATTTTATTTTTGAACAGACCTCGTATATATGTGCATATCGTTTCTTATCCTGTTGAGTCCTTTTATTTAATTTTGATTTCCAAATCAATGCCTAGCTTTAATTCACATTAAAAGGATAACGGCGATGATGACGACGAGTGAATGAAAAAGAATACGAGAATTGTATTAAACAGATGGTAACACACTTTTGTTTAGTCTCTGTGTTGCCGTTTTATTTTATTTGTTCATGTCGTATTTTCCCGAATTTTTCCAAATACTTTAAGTTACTCCTTTTTGGTTAGAATTTTCTTAAGAATATTTGAACGTTTTTGCCTTCTTATTGCGTTGGCACAGGCGACAGAATCTATTTTATTTTAGCAGCGTTTTCTCTCTCATATTTCTGTAGTCACTCTCACAAGAGTGTTGCCATACTTAAAACCGTAAAAACAAAAGAAAATAACTCAAATTTAGTACATGTTTTTGGGAAGTATCGCTTAAACTTCATTATTTTTAATTTTGTGCTGATTCTTCTTTTGCCAAAATCTAAAAAATTTAAAGTGTTTTTAAAGTTCTTCCCGCTGATTTCGTTATGGGCTTCATTTCTCGTACAGCGCTTTTACTTGAAGCTCTGAACGTAACGCTGAAACAGGGAATAGAAAAAGTTATTTGAAACAGGCCCTTCAATTCCGAACCTTAAACCCGTTCTTCGCCTCGGCCCCGTTTACTTAACAACTCGAATTCTAAGTGTGCAAGAGAAGAACTTCAATTTAACTACGAATGGAAGAGTTTTTTTTTCCTCCAACGAGTCGTATTTGTAACTCAAATAAATATTCCTTTTTTTGTGTGTTGGTTTCCTTCATGACATTTAACAAATGAAATGCAGCCACTTGGCACCATTTCGTTACACATTCATTCACCATTTCTAAGCCGGGTGCAATCCATGCGTACGCTGGTCTCACAACTGCAGCATTCATTCGGTTCTTATTGCTCTGCTCATCATCATCAGCATCATCATCATCGTCATTATTTCTATTTTATGTTCTGCACAAATTGTCTTTGAAATGTGCAAGAAATAAACTTTAATATCGTTTTCATTTTCTTCTTATTCCTGCTCTTTGCTTTTTATCAAAAGAAATGCAAAAAGAAATAAATTTTCAGTATTAATTTTTTCCCCTCAAACAAGATTAAACGCACGTTGACATGAAAAAAATGAAAGTGTTGAGATACAAAAATATGGAACACATAAAAGGATCTTATAATGTCCTGTCAAGTCCAAGCAGTACCATTCAACTAATATATGGGTCGTTCCATGGCAAATTGACCAAGAGTTAGACACGATCCCTCTTAATGTGAAGCAAACTCGGTTAGAACCTGTCTGTTGTTTCAATTAGTATTTGTGACAATTAAAAAATTTTGTTTTGCCAAATTTAATTCATATTCAAAATTTCATATATCGAATTTGCCGATTTTTTTCATTGTATGTTTTCAATATCTCACACACCATGTCAACTATCAAACACAATAACGACAGCAGGCTACACGAACACCGACAACAAAAGTCGTTGACTACAACCGTCGCCTTGTAGTCAGCTACTTAATTATTTTGAAAGCGACACCACCACATCAATAACCAGGAGTTGTTGTTTGTAGTAGAATTCTCTTCACACGCCAGTGTAGCCGCTTTCATATATTTAACACTCTTAAATAGTGTTATGCCAAATAAAATATATTCAAAGACCACAGTATATGACAAGAAATCATTTCATTAGCTTGGAAATATAATTTGTTGTTTCTTTTCGTAAAATAAAATAAAATATTTTTATATTTTATATTAAGTTGCCAGTTTAATATAATTCCACAAAAGCAGGATGGACTACAACCAGTAGCCGCGTTGTCTGTAGTAGTAAACACTGTAGTCTGCTGTCGTTATTGTGTTTAGTGCTTCATACTCAACAATTATTTTTATGCCATTTTAATTGGAATATTTTTAGCCACAATTTTGGTTTTTTTTTTTTTGGAAAAACTTAATATCTGCAAAGTTTTCAAATTCTACAAAATGAATTAATCAAAGATTATTTGGCTAATAGTTTTTAATAAAATCATCAGCTGTTATTGAAAGATTCTAAAATTTTAAGGAATGCGATTGAAAAATAAAAAAAATAAAGTTTTTAAATAGGAAAGTTTTCAACAAAATAGATTTTTTTATAAAGTCTTCATGTTTTGAGTTTTTAGGAAGCTTCCCTGTTTAATTCTGATAATTAATTGAATATGTCTGTATGTGTATGTATGTGTGTGTTTGTGTGTGTAAGTATGTGACCCGCTGAACCGAATCATTAGCACTCTGAAGAACGTTCATGAATTAAGATTTCCATTGAATTTCAACCGATTCGAACCGGTAGATTTTAAAATCTGTTCTTAACGTCAACAACTACGCTGATCGCCATAAATCAGGTCATTCCGCTCGGGAGGTACCGCGGACGGAAAAATGCGAATCAATTTTATTTTATTAGCAACGAAATTATATATCTAATCAGTTTCTATTTTCGACTCTTCTACAGCAATCGAAAACTATATCAATACCCGCTTATCATGTGGGAATCGGTTGGTTTTAAAACCAAAAAGACCAGAGACTTAGCTCGAAGAGCTAAAAATCATAGAATGGCACAAAAATTAAGTTAATCATGGTTAATATAAACGAGTTTTTTAAATTTGTTTTTTTTTTTTTATAGAGTGATACAAGTTTCAATCATAATAAAATATAGTAATATATTTTTGATATCAATGAAACTATCTTTGTTGGATAGAAAATTGTATGACATTATTGTTTAAATATGATTTCGGAGATGCGGCCGCCACGACTGGCGCGTACAAGGCGCAATCTGGAACACCATTTTTTACAAACAGTAACATTCTGACCATCATCGTTTTTGAAGACATATGGGCCAATGACTCCGTCAGCCCTTAAAGCGCACCAAACAGTGTTTCGACAAAAGTTTGTGGATTCCACAATTCTGTTTATTTACGCACCCTTTCAACCAGAAATGGGCTTCATCGGAAAATAAAATTTTGAATGGACGAAATGCACGACAAGTTTGACGAACAGAACCATTATTTTGATTAAAAATTTCGACAATTTGCACGCGTTGCTCTGGTGTAAGTCGATCGATAATAAAATGTCAAAGCGAAGTAAACACAAACCAACTATCAGCTGTTAAATGGGTGGCCAAATAAAGCAGTGATGCTGACTCAAAGTTGTATCACTCTATAAGAAACACCCTATAATTTCTTTTCTTCAAAAATTTATATAAAATAATCTACATCCCCAGGATATTGATAGACACTTCAAATACAAAACTTACTTTTATGTCATTTTCGAAAGAATATTTGCGACCATAAAATATAAAAAACAATTTTCTGGGAAATTTTGAAATTTTTAAAATTCAATAATGAACTCTTTTTCGCTGAGTTTTTTCTTTGGGTAACAGCGCCAACTTTTGTTTAAAGTTCCTGAAATTGTGAAGAATAGGGTTTTCCTTTTAAGGATATAACTTTTAAGAAAATAAGTCGCAACTTCGATAATTTTAAAAATACTTGTTTTTAAGAAAAATTACTTTATTTTAAAAAGCAAAATATATATTTTGTTCAAATTTGAGCATCTCTGAAACACAGTTAATAAAAAATAATGGTAAAGTTAATTAAAAATATTTAAGTGAAAAAAAGTTTGTATTTGAATTTTTAAAATTTCAAAACTTTGCTGATATTACATTTTGCCAAAAAATAGAAATTGTTTTCAACATTTTATAACCGCAAATACTCTCTTTAAACTGACAGAAGAATTTCTATATGAAATGAGAAAAAATACCATAAATTCGGCAAAATATTGAAATTTTGAATAGAAAAAATAATTTTTTACGTTGTTAAAATCAGAAGGAAAGAGATACTCTGACCGAATTTCATTCAAATCGATAGGGTTGTGTCAACTCTGCCGATTTGGCATGGACTTGCACACATAGAAATGGCATGTTTAATTTATAAAAGAAAATAAAAAAAAACTTTATGTTGATTACTTTTATCAAAAATATTTTTAGATGGCCCATCCCTGCAATAGAATTTTCGATTTTATTCGACTTTCAATAAGACTATAATATTTTCTGAAATTATGATATAGGATTAAGTAACATAAAATAGAAATAACTTTAGTTTATTGACTTTTATATACTAAAAGTTTGCTTAAATTTTCCAGCTCTGGAACTATTATATTAAGTTTCTTAATATCTAATACCGAAATATTTCTTTCAACACTATTGATAAGTTTAATTTGCAGAGAAGGAAATAAAATTATTTTAGTTGTTTATTTTTAAGTGCAAAAAAAAAATTACATATCCAACCCTGGAAACGAATCTTTGCGATTCATTTAAAAAAGAACGTTGTTCAACTTTTGAATTTCGATTTATTTAAAAACTTATGTTCAAATAAGAGTTAATTTATTTGCTCTAAAATTTAACAACAAAAACGATTTTCCAGCTCTGGAGCAGTCTTTCTTTGACGTTCTTAATTTGTAGGTTCAATAAATTGTTTTCAAAAGTAGGAAACAGCATTAATTTATAAAAAAAAAAGAAAAAATTTTGCGTTGATCATTTTTATATCTCAAAAGTTATCCTTAACATTGTCCAACCCTGGCCACCACTTTTTTAATTTGTTTAGTTTTTACAGCAATTAATTTTTTTTTTTTTTTAAATATGAAGTAGAATTATCTAACAAATAACAATAATTGGCATTTTATTAGCAAAAATTTGTTTAAGTTATCCAGATCTGAAACAGATTTTTAAATTTTTAAGCTTTCGGTCAGTAAAAAAATTAAGTCTCTAGCTCGTCTATGGGCTTCTGAAACCCGAAATCACTTACAGTCTGAATTTAATTACTTGATTAATTTGATTTGTTAAAAACAAAATTGTATGAATAATGTTGTGCCACCCTGTTTATAAAAAACATGTATGAAAATTATTCATACGTTTCAGACACTCGATCCCGTCCTTTTCTAGCACCATTTTGATAAAATATAATTTTTTGCCCCCGCACCACTTTGAAGAGGTTTCCTTGTCTGCTGATAACTTTCACGGTCTCCGGCGGAAATCTAACCCACGATCACGGGACCGGCAATCTAACATCTCGTCCTACCAACCACTGTGACGTTTTTCAATTCTCCAACAACTTTCGCATATAACTCCTTCTCAGCCACTTTGAACTACAGCAACAAATAATTTGTGTGAAGCCTTTAAATTTTGAAAAGCCTCTTAAGAAAATATTCTATTTGCGACTCTCATTAAAAACTAAGAAAAGGAGAAGTGAAATTAGGCCGCACGTTTGACGTGTTGGCAGGATGCATTAATGCCGGGTGGATGGACTGAAGTGCTCCTAACGACCTCCCACTAAAAACCACCTGCTTGTCATTATGAAAACTGGTTCGCAGCTCACGCAAGTTAATTTTCTTAAGTGCTCCTGATGCTGTTCGTTTATAAATTTTTTATGGTGTTGCCTACTTTGAGGCTGCATTTTGTATCTTGTCTTGGTCGCAGATGTCGGTACTGCTGCTGCCACAGATAGTTTGTGGTCTCACATTGTTGATGTGTTTTATTGACAAACGTGATGATGTGCCATTTAAAATATTCGCCACAAGAGAAGCGTTGAAATGCAATCACAAATGCTATTGAAAGGAATTGTTTTAAGAAGAGTTTTTTGTTTCTTTTCATATAACAATGAAGAGTTGGCAGAAGTCCTGGTGCATTAACAATAATTTTATGATTTGTTTTATTAATGGGAACGGCATTCAGAAAATGACCTCCACTCTGGCAAGGCATTTGGACTGGAAGTAGGGAAAGGAATGGTACAGGGAGGATAGAGAAGGAAATTGAGGAAAAATACGGATTTTGAATTCTTTGCAACACTCTGTTACACTTGATCCTTCTTTGTTATGCGAGGATTGTTCATAATATATGGTCTGAAAACAAAACAAGTAAAGGGTCTTTCCTTGCGGAGGTATAAAACGGTATTTTATTCATCTCTTTTTGGCGTTCACTACGCTCTTATTAAGAAAAAATTATTCGCTCTAAGTTGTCATTGTGCGTTGGTTATCGAAATTAGTTTCAACCATTTTTTTACTTGATGGCAAACAACGATAATTAATTTTATTTTTTTCAATATTCTGTGAGCAGAAGATATATTTTAATCATGAAAACAACTTTTAAAATTAAGAGCGTTTTTGAGTCTCTAGATTTGCAAATACTTCATAGTCCTTGAGAAATAATGTACATGATTCTATATAATTTTGAGAAATTATTTTGAAAAATAATTAGACTCTTCCATCGGCATATTTCACTTTTCGTCAGAGACACTTTGGATAATATATTTTGCTCTTTTTGCAAATTATAATTTATTTTTTCATTGAAAATTTTCTAAATTATATTGATGAGGATCATTTTTGATCAGGCAGTTAAATAAACGGACAAAATTGTCGCACTAAATCCGCAAGCAGACTTCGAAGCACCATGACATCCAACGCAAGTGACCGTATGGTGCTGTTTGTGGTCAGACGGCATCATCGGCCCGTATATTTTCGAAAATGAGAAACAACGAAGTGACCTCATCGTAAATTCCCTGTTTTTCCAAACCATGATAAACGATTTTTAGTCGCCACAATTGGCTCATGTTGAGATCAGCGGCTTTTGGTTTCAGCAAGACCACAAGCCACGCAGCCGACTAAACCGCTCAGTTTTTCTTTGCGTGGGAAATTTCCTCGTCGTGTATATTTTAGATTTAACGTTGTTAATTAGCCTTCTCATTCTGGCGATTTAACACCACTGGATTATTTATTGTGAAGCCATTTGAAAGACCGGATTTACGTGAACAAATCGCAAATAGTGGACGCTGTGGAAGATGAATTTTGGCGCGGCATTGACAATATATGCGATACTTGTTTTTATCGTTCTGGCGATTTAATGGCAGGATAAGCGACTCTTCTTCTTCTCGTTCTGGCGATTTAATGCCGCTGGGTTATTTATTCTGATGCCTTTTGAAAGAGTGGATCTACGGAAAAATATCGTAGACAACCGACGCTCTAAAATATGAAACTCGTCGTTGCATTTAACTCCACTGGATTATTTATTCTGAAGTCATTTGAAAGATCGGACTTACGTGAACAAATTGCAAATAATTGACGCTCTGGAAGATGAGTTTCGGCGCTACATGGACGATATAAGCGATACTTGGTTTTATCGTTCTGGCGATTTAATGGTGAAATAAACGACGCTTTTTCTTCTCATTCTGGCGAATTAACGCCGCTGGATTATTTATTGTGAAGACATTTAAAAGACCGGATTAACGTGGACAAATCGCAAATAGTGGACGCTATGGAAGATGAATTTCGGCGCGACATAGACGGGATACGCGATACTTAGTTTTATCGTTCTAACGATTTAATGGCTGAAAAAGCGACACTTCTCGCTCTGGCGATTTAACGTCGCTGGATTATTTATTCTGAAGCCCTTTGAAAGACCGGATTTGCGTGCACTGATCGCAAATAGTTGACGCTGTGGAAGATGAATTTCGGCGCGACATTGACGAGATAAGCGATAACTGGTTTTATTACTCTGGTGGGATAAGGGTCACTTTCCGTTCTCGTTCTGGCGATTTAACGCCGCTGGGTTATTTATTCTGAAGCCATTTGAAAGACCGGATTTACGCGAACAAATCGCAAACAATTGAAGCTCTGGAAGATGCATTTCGGCGCGGCATTGACTAGATGACCGACGCTTTGTGGCAAAATATTGATCAAGATAAAACGAGTGGACGTCTGGCGTACCACTAGAAGCGGACACTGGCCCGATATTATGTTTCATTATTAATTCCCATATTTCTTCTTTACATTCGTATCACTGAAACTGAAGTGGCCAAGAAAAAAGTGTGTTGTCCAGCCAATTTATTTCCTAACCTCAAATTTATGAAAACGCAGTAGTTCAGCGTTTGTAATACGACGATAGAAAACTCGCCAAAAGCTTCAATTAAAACAGAAACACTCCAGAAAATATTCATAATGAATAGACTACATAATAATTCAAAGGCAATTGAAGGGAAAATAAATCATTAAATAATAAGTGGAAATTCTAATTAAATGCGAATCTATTTTAACTCTGCTGAGTTGTCATAACCACACAATAATCCTCTTAGGAAAATGAACTCCACTTCTTTGCACAACAGCCGGCGAATGAATTCATTTTATCAGCCTTTTCATCAAAACGATGTCATTGTGTTGGTATTTATGGCGGCCGCGGGGCAATAATGGATTTGTAATTGTACTGGTGCTTCCTTTTTAAATATAAACCAGGATGATGTGAATTCAATTCGAGAAAGAATTGCAACGATAAAATGTAGGAACCGCTTAAGAAGAGAGATAATTTAATTAATTGCGGTGGGTGGGGGAGTGAAAATTGTTGGTTAGATATTGTTTGAGTCAGTTTTATAAACTGTGGTTTATTTAACTGTGGCTATTTGATTATGGCTTTAATCCAATTTAAGTACTTTTCTGGTAACGAAAACCAAACAGATTTATTTAACAGGAATTTTGATGGATTTGCAACTCAAACTTTTATTCGTGTGATGTCATAGAAACTGTTCTTCTTTATGATTCAAAAAGAATTTATTAAGTGGCAAATTGACACGATTTTGGGCCCTCAAACGAATTTTGTAACGTGCGTCACGTAGCATGCGTTACATGGGTATAATAGCTTTTGCTAAAAATCGGCAACATATCTTTTGCCTGCAATTAATACACTTTTGAGTTCTCTTTCCTACAGCAATTTTGTTTCAAGATTTAGCTAAATTCAAAATTATTGTTTAAAATTGTTTATTTTGCAGAAGTTTCCTAAACAAATTTTTTTAAACTCCTTGATTGCAACTTAAGCCTTCTCATAAAAGGACTGTTGCGACTTTAATCAGCATAAAATTAATAATTTTCAACTGCAGTCAGTTTCAGTTTGGAAACAATTCTCGAATATTTCAATCAGTTCGATGAGTTTTTTTTGGTATTTATTTACCAGCTCATGATTAACTGAAAGGCTATTCGGTGAAATTAATATGAATTATTCATGCACACACGCACACACATCTGCAGAACATGTTGTATATCCTTCTGTGCCTGTTTGTGTATAATGTTTCCCAGAGTTATTTTGTTACACTTAATTGCTGTTGCAGAGGTTGTGTGGAAAAGTTTAGAAACATCTCGTAGTTAAAGTTAAAGTGCACTCTAGCAACTAAAAGACAGTTGAAGAGCCACCGCAAACGTCAGGTTTTCTATTCGATTCGTTTTGCTGCAACTGGCGATGGCGAAAATATGTCTATAAGCGAATAATCAGGACTAATAAAGTGGAAATAGTTGTTCAATTCATTTAAAGTATTTTTTAATGAACCTCAATGACTTCGACATCTGCTATTTAATTGAAATTTTTAAGTTTAAAGAAATTTTTTGTTAAGAATTAACTGCTGATCGGCGTAGTAAATATATTAAACAAGTAACAGTGCTATATTCGGCTATGCCGAATCTTATATACCCTACACCCGTGCACGTCTGGCGTTTCATATATTTTTAAGTACCAATTTTGTTTTTCCTAAATTATAAAATAGTTTTTGTTAGCAAAAAAAAAAAAAAAAAGAAAGCAACATCAGTAGCCTTTTTGGTTACTTTTATGAATAAAAAAAACCAATTTCCCACACCTGGAAACGAAATTTTAATTTATTAAATATTTTTTTATTATTGCAAGTCTTCATGATGTCTAAAAATGTTTTATTTCAGAAAAAGTTAAAATTTTTAAACATTTTAGTTATTACATGCACTACAAAATACTGAAAACTTTTGATTTCCCATCCCTGGCATTTTTTAAAATTTTTTAGTTTTTAATAGACAACTGAGGCTTCCGTGAGCATAAAATAGATTCAATTTACAAACAAACAAAAAATAATAATTGGTTTTTGGTATTAGTTTTGCGTCGAGAAATAGGTGCAAGCTTCCCAGCTCTGGAACCGTATTTCGAATTTTTCTTAATTTAAATACCACTCGTATTTAAGCTCATTTCCAATCCATCAGTTTAAGAACGACATCTCTAGCTCTTCTGCGGGCTTGAGAAAACCGACTTCACGTACAGACAGACGGACATCGTTCCATCGTCATCGTTATTCATAAGAATCCAGAATATATTGTAATTTATGAGATACCTTATTAATATCGAAGAAATTACAAAACCCTTTTTACTTTTTTGTGAAGAGTATAAAAATTGCCAATAAATTTGTTGATTTACTAAAAATTTGTAAGATAAACATAATTTTTTTTGAGTTTTCCAGCTCTTTGAAGATTTCTGGCTCTCCATCAAATCTGCTTTCATCGAAGAACGTCTAAAATAAATTGTGCTCCCTCTCTCTCTCTCTCTTATTTTCTTGTCTATATTCTTCACAATTAATACGGACCATTCCTTCACACTTCGTCCTGTCTGCGCACTAGTCCTTCTTGTAAATAATGAATCGATTACATGCAAATTGTGTTTGACTTTCGGATGGATACTTTGCCCAAGCGGGTGGATAAAATGAAACGAAATAACTATAGAAAATATTATGAGAAAAAGCAAAAACTCGTGTTTTATTTCAACATGTTTTTTTTTTCTTTTGAAATCTATATCCTGTATCACGTTTGAGTGCCGAGTTCGATATGGCCAATAATTATATGAAATGCAGAGAAGCTAAATAAATGGCTGCACTTAAAATAGTTTATTTACCCGTAACACACTAAACGTTCTCCCCCTTTTTTTCGAAATTGAATGGGGTAGAACATCAACGTTAATAAGCATGTGACATTAGCCGGCATAAAACAATTTTGGCAGCGGGTGAATTTGGCAATTTTGTATTTTCACATGTAAATAGAGACGGAATTTTAGATCCTGGTGTCATTTAAAACAAAATATTTTGCAAGGCTTCATTTAACAAAATAATTTAATTGCATACTTTTGCTCGCTTAGCCACACATGAGCAAATATTAGGGCGTTTCAATGGCAAGCAAATCTAATGCGGGTTTCCAAAGAGCCAAAACAAATAATGGACAATTAAAAAAAGATACTATTTATATGACATGAGCTGATGGCCACAGTTGGAAATGCCACTATGGAAATATTCTCTTTTAGGATTTTCTAATTTCTAATACTAAAACATTTTTTTCAAAAATATAATATAAAAATTTAATTTCGAGAGGAAAACAAAAATATGGCTAAAGAATACTTAAATTACCCAATCCTGAAATCGAATTTCATATTCTATTTGAATGTTAATGTCAATCTTAAAGTCCGTCTAAACTATTAAATATGTTTATTTAATAAAATTGTTTTAGTTACTTTAGTAACTAATTTTCCAGCTCTGGAGCTTTCTTTTTTCTAGTTCTCCTAAATTCCTTAAAATATTAGGAAAGCCAAAGAAAAAGTATTTTTTATTATTAATTATTGTTTTGCAACAAGAAATATTTCAACTGTCCATCTCTGGAATCCAAGTTTTCTATTGTTTAATTTTCAATACCAGCGAAAATTTATTCAGCTACCAAAAGTAATATAATATATTTTTATTACTTTAATAGTCCAAAACTATATTGAGTTTCCAGCTCTGGATATGGGTTTTTTCCGAATTCTCTGTTTTCTAGTACCAAAAGTTTCTTTCAAATATGTTCAACTTGTTATCAAAAAATTGAAAATTTCTTTTAGTTGGTTGATTTTATGTCTCAAACTAATTGCAAATGTCCAACCCTGGAATCGAGTTTATACTTTGCTATAGTTTTTAATACCAACTAAAATTTCGTTTTAAAATATGAAGAATTCAAAATTTATTAGTTTTATGTCCTTAATTTAATATAGCAAAATAAATTAAAGTTTTCCAGCTCTGGAACTTTGTGTTTGATTTTCACATTTCTAGTAGCAAGAAGTTTCTTTCGTATAAATCAAAGTAAAAATTAAACATTTAAATTAAATAGTTATAAAATAGTTATATATATATATATTATATAAAAAACATTAAATTTTCCAACTCTGCAATGAAGTTTCATATTCTTATTTAAATGTAATACCAATTTGAATGCCTTTTAAAACTGTAAAATCGGGTTCTTAAAAACAAGATTGCAATTTTAGCTACTTTAACGTAATAAATAAAAATTAATGTTCCAGCCCTGGAGCTGGTTTTTGGCTTTTCCAATTTTCAGTACTAAAATTTTTATTTTATATAGCCAATATGTTTCTTTTATAAAGAAAAATAAAAAGTTGTTTTGCTGATAGCATTTTTGACCACAGAAAAACATTTTAATTGCCCAGCTCTGAAATAGAATTCTTGCTTTCGTTTGAATTTTAATGCCAATTCAAATTAGCTTGTTTGCACAAAAAAAATTTATATATTTATGTAGTTAATTTTATATATCAAAAATTTAATATATTTCCAGCTCTGGATATGGTTTTTCGGATTTTCTGATATCTAGTACCAAAAAATTTCTTTAAAAATTATCAAACATGTTTCACTTGTAAAGAAAAATTTAAAAACTAGTTTAATTCGTTTCTTGAATGAACCAAAATGTTTCAATTGTCCAGCTCTGAGATCAAATTTTAGATTTCGTTTTATGAATAATACCACTACAAATTACTTTTTAAACTATGAGCTGGGTGTATGGAAATATAAATATAAGTTTTTTAAGTTGATTGCATATATGTGCCCAAAAAATTTAGTTGTCCAACCCTGGATTCGAATTTGTGATTTTGTTTGATTTTTAATACCAAATTAAAGTTATTTTTTTTATTTATATACCTAGAATATGTTCGATTGCTATAAAATGTTCTCCTTAGTTACTCTAATATTTAAAAAAAATCCAGCCCTGGAACTGTCTTTTTATCGCTTCTAGTTTCTAGTCCCAAAATTTTATTATATATAAGAAATTTAAATTAGTTATTAAATAAAACAAGAAATAATATGTTTCAGTTGATAATTTTGATGTACGAAAAATGTTCATTTATCCAGCTCTGGATCAATATTTTATATATTATATTATTGTTAATAATGATTTCATTTTTTATTGTATAAAATAGCTTTAATATATAAAAAACGCCAAAATAAGCTTTGGCTAATTACTTTTGCATACCAAAAATAAGTGTAAGTGTTCCAGCTCTGGAAGGGAATTTTGAATGCCATTCTATTTAGGACCATTTTCAATACATCGGTACAAGTCTTTAGCTCTTCTGGAGGCTTCGATTTCACGTTCAGACAAACGGACATCGCTTTTTTGACTTTCCCTTCCGTCCATTCACATGCAATGAATATGTAATAAATTGTATTGTACATATATGACCGATAATTAAGTCATAATTGAAATTTAATTAATCATTTAAGAGTTAGATTACTGGAACTAATTTCAGAAAGAGATGACAAATATTCCATGGAGGGCGCTGGGCTCTGACTGAAGTCATTAATACGGTGTCGAATTTCACCGATTGAGATTAATGAACGTTTGTGTTAATTGTTGTCCACCTGCCAGCATTTCGCCTCACTGTGCTTAAAATGCTCGTGGGTGTGTATATTTTCAAAGTCAATGTTTGCTAGACAAGTCATGTGCAACGTTTTGTTATTTACAATCCTGATGGAAAATTAAATAAACTTTTAACCCTCGAGGGCACATGCAGAGAATCAATTAATTAAAATTTTGATCGATAACGAATCGAATTCGGTAAGTCAGTCTTTGATTAGGACTTTTTGAGCGCCCGCTAGGAAATATTTAAAATTTTCAAATATCAAGCAGTTATTGCTTTCAGTTCCCGGAATAATACTGAGAGACTGTCACTAAATTTTTATACATATGGGTGTGTGTGTGTTTGTGAGAATGTGTGTTTGTGTGAACGGTTGAATCAAATCAAACCAAACCGGTAGCTTCCTGAAGCAGGTTTCTTAATTTAGATTTCCTGTGAATTTAAACCGATTCGAACCGGTATATTTCAGGACATCTCATAATATATAAAAATATATCATTTTCGAAGTGTTTTTTTAGAACAATTTTCAAACAGTTTAACCGTTGAATACCACTAATCAGATCTTTACACTTGAAATCAAAATCGGTTAAACCGTTGAAAAAACAAATTTAAAAAAATGTAATAGACACTTTTTATAACTCCTAAATTGTATATCCTTTCACTCATTGTTCTGGATTCTTTTTTTGTAATCGAAATAAAAACGTTTCTCAAATAAGATTTTTTAGAAAATGTAACCGATTCGGATCGTTATATTTAAAGACATCTCGTAAAAACTTAAAAAATCATTTTTCTGATGACTGGGCATTAAAAAGAAATAAAAATATGCGGGTTAGCAATAATTATAACTTTTTTACAGGCCTTGAATATTTTTACTCTTTTAAATTTCTTTTACTTTTAAAATATAATAACGAAACTAACGATCAGATGGCTGTAAAATGCTTTCAGTTTCATTTCCTGTCTTTACCACCAACCGACCTCCTTCACCGACCTCCTTCACCGACCCCCTTCACCTTTTAAAAATACTGCACAGTTTTTTTTTTGTTTTCTTCTGGTTTTTTCTAATAATTTTTTTTCATAAATCCTTTTTTTTTTGTGCAACAAAGCAGGCCTTGCACAGCCTCTTTTAATTTTCCGAAAACTGAATTGTTTTGAAAGCAAACCCCCACCTCGACAGGCCAACAGTCTGCTTAAATACAAAAATGATTTCTAGTTAAATTCCACATCAATACTTTTTACTTGACGCTTAATGAAGTAGAAGGACCAGAAAAAAACAAAAGCAAGAACAAAAACAAAAACATATAAAAAATTAAATGAAAATTGAAACCTCATTGTGCATCCACGTTGGACTGGAAGGAAGTAAAATACCGCCGTGTGCATGGCCAAATAAATAATTTTTCTCATCTTCGCAAAATTTATTATGATTGAAAAAATATTAACGATTTATTTTTTGTTTCATTGAACTCAAGAGTGAATAGTTTATTTTAGTTTGGCGTGTGACAAGTAGAAAAGAAAATTTGAAGAAGTTTGCAATTGTGTGATTGTCATGTGAACACACAATTGGGGGTAGTCAAGTAATCGTGCTAAAGTCATAAAACAATAGCACGAAAATATATAACTAATGTAAACTAGTTTGATATGTTTTCTTTTAGTTGATTTTAAGTTGATTCGTAATTATGTCTTGTTAACGATATAAGAAATTAAATTATTTGAAAAATATTTTACTCGAATATACAACCCTAATTGAGAATTTTCGAAAATTCCATTTTTTATTTACAACTCTATAATATTTCTAATTAATTTTTGAATCTACTGAAGTACTTTTTATCAAAGTAGTTTTATTCCAATAATTTTTATTCGAATAGACTTTATTCGAATAATTTTTATTCGAATATTAGTATACTAGTATAGAATAATTTTGGAAAGTTTTATTTATCAATATTCGGTTGCATCTTCTTCAAATAATTCTATTTTAATATTTTTTCCTCGAATATGATTTATTCGAATGAATTTTGAAAAAGTTGCGTTTACTTCACACACAATTGGGGTAGTCAAATAATGTATGCCTTGAATAAGCCGTTGTAATTTAGTGTGTCTTTTTGAAGGTAAGTTTAAGTTTATTTGTATATATTTGCTATCTGAGATATAAGATATTAATATATTAAAATTTGAATTTGACTTGGGGCAAATGTCCCCCAAAAGCCGATCAGTCGCTTTGGGGGCATTGCATGGTCACCGAGGTCGTGCAATCTAACTCCCATGAAATTTCTTAAGGGGCTAACTCAAAGATAGGGTTTTATGAGGACAATCTTCAATCTCTTGAGGGCTTTGAAGGAAAATATCCGTCGAGAAATGAGCTCAATTCGAGCAAGTTTACAGCAGAGTGTGGCGCACAACACAAGGCCCCGTTTTGAATAGAGTGTTCAACTCGATGGAAGACATCTTTCAAAAATAAAGACCGCATTTCTATTCTGTCGTTCAATGCTCATAAAAAAATTTTCAGTCAATTATTACGTTTTTTAATAAATTAAAATTAAGTTTGAAAATATAAATCTGCTACCAGCCACCCTGTATTTGAAAGAACAACTTCTCCAAAAAAAATTTTAAACAGAAAATAGTTTTTTGCGAGATTTCGTTTCAAATATTTCGGTTCTTCAAATAAAACTTCAAATGCTTTTACAAGACTTGTGATTTCAGCATTAGTTTTTGAATATGAAATCTTTTTTTCCGAAAGGGGAGGTTTTCCAAGGGGAACGATTTTCCTTCAACTCACACCGAATTTGATGTACAACAGACCGTTTTTAGCTAACAGTCCTTTTCAGCATCGTCGTTCATTGAAAATGAAACAGTTTTAAAATTTACTTAATTGGTGAACGGCTCTCGTTAACCAAACATGGCATATAACCCAAAGCGGTCTATTTAAGCATTAAACACAATAACGACAGCAGGCTACAGACCACAAGTTGTCGAAAATAGAATACATGAGCGCATATGGGAATGATTATTTTTACGATTACAGGCAACACGGCTACTGGTTGTTGTCCCTGCTGTTTTTGTGGTTGTAGCCAAATTAAACTGATTTCTATTTTGGTGAGCGATTGCTCTGGAAGGCTCTGGTTTCGGGCTTTTGCCCACATACGAGCAACAGTCTGGCTGTCTTAATGGTTAAGAAACTCGACATTCTTGTGCGTTGCTTTTGCAACACTCCAACTCTTCTCTGAATTATATATTTTCTTTGAACTCTTTCATGAAAGAAGAAGATAGTGCTTGAGTATCAAGGATAGTGCTTGATTATCAATTTTAATAGAGTTAAAAACATTTACTCGCATTGTATTCTCATAAAAATATTCTTCCTTTAAAAATAAAAATATTTATTTAATTTTAAACAAAAAATAAATTAAAAAATTGTGCAAAAATAATATGAACCCACTTAACAACTTCTGGCCTACTTCCAGTTTATTTTGCAGCGAATTTTCAATTTCACAACACAAATTGCCGCTCTTTCAAATCTCCCAACAATCAACAAAATTCAAAATAAATTAGCAAAAAACATTTTCACTTGCAGGCAACAGGCCGCCGTAAATGTTTTATATGAAAAATGCATGTTTTGTTGCAAATTCAATTTAATAACTTTTAAGTTCTTTATAATTTACAAAATAGCGATGCAGTGGAGTTCATGTAAAAAATTGCAAATTAAATTTTTATTACGAAAAATAAAAGTTAATTGCGGAAGGCATTTAAATTAAGGAAACAAAAACTCCACTTTTCATTGCAAATTTAATTTCTCTTTAAGCTGGAAGTTGTGCGAATAGTAACAACAATAATCGTCATCATCATCATCAGCATCCTCATCATCCTCATTATTATCACATTCATTTTGTGGTAAAATCGCAAGTGAATGCGAAGTGATTCATTATTAAATTATGTAAAACAAACAGCACGTGGCAGCGAAAATTAATTAAAATTCATGCAGGATTTATGCGTGTACATATTCAGCTTTTGCTAATTTAAAATTAAACGTGAAATATTCTACACACACCACGAAGGACTCTTAAGGAAGAACATGTGCCCCCATTAAGGCAAAGACAAGACTCACATTTGAAATCATAACGAATATTGAATGTGTTTCATTTTACCGACTTCCATAAACTTCGTCAGCAGGACTTTTTATTACTTCGAATTGATATAAAACAACATTTTATAAAATATTGTTTTAGCGCTAAGAATTTTTTTTAAAAAGGGAAACAAGGAGAGGAGGAAAATGAGGCAGCGAGATATTCTGGTATTGAATGCCCACATCACGCTCTGTCAACTGGATCTTTCAGCCAGTTAATTGGGGCCATTTTTCATTTCAAATGACATATCATATTCTGGAAACTCCATAATCTTCAGCGCCTTAATGTTGGTTGGTACCAGAAAAGTCTGGTGCTCTTAAAAATATCCCCACTGCTGGGTTGGGAAAAATCTCTGGGCTGAGTGTTGTTCATGTAAAGGAAATACCCAGAAAGCCTGAGTAGATCGTTGAGATTCTTAGGAATTGTTAACCCGTTCTGCCTGCTAAACACGACTGGGGGATGGATGTGGTAGATGCAGTCGAGAGGTCTGGGAAGAGAGTGGTTCTGAATCCGAACTAATAATTCGTGGGAACAATTCAGGAGGGGAACTTTCTTCGACTTCTTCAGTACCATTTTGATGCGCCTCTAACCTAGCGATATCGCAATGAACCGTGGCCTGCAGGACAAAATAGTTCGTGAAAAATTTCATCTGACTTAAAGGACTGCTGCGAGCACTTGGATGCCGACGAAGACGCCCTCGCGAATTCTTAAAAATTTCTCGATTTTTTTATTATGTGGAAATTTTAAAAGCAACTCGTGAACTCTTGCATATCAAAAAATTACCGAATTCGTAATATCCTCGCGTGTCCTTGAATTCTCAGAACCTGCGCAAATCTGTAAAATCTTTGCTTGTTTATAAAATTTCTGAGAGTTCTTAAAAATTTTGTAAAATTTTTAATATATTTGGAATTTAGGAATTGATTTTACTATTATTCGAACCTGTGCCTCGTTTCTGTAACTGATGTCAGAAGTTCTCACATCGAAACACAAAATAATTATGGTTGTCATGCTTTTCATTATTTTATTTATTATTATAAAAAACAAACAAAATTTTAAATGCATTAAGAAATATATTCTGACTCATCCTGTGTTTCACAGAGTGACGAAAATATTTTCGATGCGAGAAGTTCTTACTTCAGTTACGGAAACGAGGCACTGATCGATTCAAATTATTGAGTTCAAATCTGTGAACGTTAAGTTGCCGCAAAACGTGGAAAAACTGTATAAATAACTCTGACGATACGCCGCTCAGTGAGGATTTTCGCACTGAGGTGAGAGAAAAGGAAAATCCTTTTCTCTTGATTTCATGTAAATATAGTAAAACAGCAAAAAGTGTTCCTTATTTAGTTTTCACACTTTTAGCAAAACATTTTTTCTTCTTTATTTTATTTCCAATGTTTGTCAGAAGTCACGCCACAAAACAATACGCTCGTAGTGAAGTAAGCAAAGCCGCTGTACTGCAAAGTGCTGAGAAAGAGTCTCGAACTTCAACTCATCGACTTTCGCATTGATTGGGCATCACCAGCGGCACTTGGCTGAACATTTTTCATAAAAATTTTCATCTTCACATTTATTAAGCTCAACTCGAGAAATCTATAAAATTTTATAGGAAATTAAAAAGTTGAAATTAAGAATGGAAATCAAACTTATTGGATTTGAAACATGTCTCTTTGGAAATTCAATTCATATGGAAACATTCAAGCTGATGGAACTTTTCACAAAACATGGACATCCTTTGGCGTTGCAATTTTTTATTACAACAGATTTTTATTTAAATAATAATCGTTACTGCTAAATCGCTTCATGAAGCTTGAAACTCATCAGGACAAAAGCAAAAGAAAGAAACTTCTCTTTAAGAGCGCATGGAAAGTACTCCAGTAGAACCATTCTAAAACACTTTCATACTAAGAAAATTGTTGGAAAACTTCAATTCCTTTTTTAAACTTTTAAGTGAAATTATAACTTTTCGTTACTTCCTGATAAAAGATATATTTAAAACGATATTCAACAGACATTCCAGTACAATATTAATACAGCCAAGTCCCGGTCCACACTTGCAGCTTTTTGTTGCAGCAATTCTTGAGTTTATGCTGAGGAAGAACGAAAAAGAAATAGAAAAGTTACATGTTTCTATTTCACCACTCTCACACAAAATAAGAATTGCTGCTACAAAAGTTTTATAGTGTGATACTAATTTCCATGACATATACACGGACAAAAAAAAAAGTTGTTGGTTAATCTAACCAATTCCGGTTGTAAACTAATTGTAAAAGTAAACTGTTGTTGGTATTTTTATGATTACAAAATCCCTGTTGGTTAAACTAACTGTGTGACAGTAGTAACTGAACTGTTAATGTAAATTGTTTTTGGGATTTTTATTACCAAACTGATTTTCTTGGTTAAAATAACAATTTAATTTAGTAACTTTACTGCCAAAGTAAACTGTTGTTGCGATTTGTTCAAATCTAATAATTTTTGTTAGTTAAAATAACCATAAAAAGAGGTATCGAAATTTCATTGTAAAACTAAATGATTTTCTAACTAATTTTATTTGTTGAAATTACAAATTGAAACCAGTTAACAAATTTTTAATTTTAATTCTTATTTTAATTTAACTAATTAAACTGCAATTTTTACCAACAAATAAGTTAAAATATATTAACTATTTAACTGAACGCTGTTGGCCGAAACCGCTACTACAACTTTACGAAGCATGACATCCTGAATTGTACTCTGCAGGCAGTCATGAATATGTTACGGAATATTTCTGATCTGCATTAATACGTGGTTGAGTCAAAATTTCGGCTTGTCTCAATATTAAAAAAAATTATTCTACTATAAAAATATGTTAGTTTACAATTATAGTTGTAAACAAACAATATCTAACAGTTTTATTTGTAGCGTAACCACAAAAATCATACCCGTTACCATCCTTTTTGTACATTTTCTTTTACGAGCATGTTGGTGGTTTTTCAAAATCTTTTTGTTTTTATTATGGTCCGATTCTTATTCTTTTAAACGCAAAAATATTGTACCGTTACCATGTTTTTTTTTGCAAATTTTTACTTCACAATTTAATGCCGTTTTTTTCTTGACTGCCTCGATTTCAGCCAACAAAATTGGTTACAAATACCTTTTTGTGTGATACGATTATTAATTTTGCGCTTCTCTTTATGAGTTGGTGCTTGAACGGATATCTCCAAATTACTCTAGCGAGTACAGGAAAAAAGGCAAAGAAAACTCATAGTGGACAAAAGAGTACCCAACTCTATGGACTTACTTGAGCATCGTTGTATTGTGGGATGTGTTTCGTTATTATGATAAAAACATTCTGAAATTAAAATCGCCTTAAAATACTAATAAAAATTTAAGTATTTAAATTCAAAACTTATTATCTTACCTTCAAAAGAAATTTAAAAAAATTGGCCTGGCAAACCTCAGTCAACTTTTTAACTTCCCCTTGACCAAACACTTGAATCGTTTGATAAGAAAATAAAGTAAAATTTAAGCAGTTGTTTGAATCAGAAACTTCCTTTTATAAACTGATACAGCTGGCCTTGCAAAGGCTTAAATAAATTTACATAATTATGAGCTTAACCATGACGGACAAACTTAAGATGGAAGCGAAGGAAAAGTGTAATTTAATCGAGTCATTGTATCGTGTCACACCAAAATACTTCATGAATAGTCAGACCTTTTTTTTGTAATGAATAAACTCAACATCGTTTCATGTATGATATCCGTAAGATACAAGACTTAAACTTATCCCACTTTCTAACAGCATCATGTGAGCACAAGCATGCCAGTACATTATCAAGCATCTGCATATAACCCAAAGTTATTTACTCAAGAAGGTTTTTTAAATTTCTATTCAATACATTGTAAACTGTGTATCTCAGAGATATTTAAGTGTGGGTGCGTATGTTTTGTACAGATATTCCTTATGATGACGTTGCAAAAACAAAAAATAAATATCTGGAAACTATTTGTGCAGAGGAAACTGAGCAACTGGAGCCTAAGAATATTTGCTGATACAAATTTAATACGACATGCCACAAAACTTCTTCGTCAATATTAAATTTTATATGCAGACTAGAAGAGATACTGAACAAAAATGTTATTTAAGTTAAACTCAACTACAAAGAAATTATTTTCCTATTTGATGGGAAAAAGTAAATCAGTAGAACAATTTGTAGAGTAGAGAAAACAATAAGGAAAATATTTGAAGACAAGAACAAAAAAAAAAAGCAATTCAAAAACTTGCTTTGAACATTTTTATATAAAAAAAAATCCTTTTACTAAAATAACCTTTTCTCTTTCCTGGAGTTGCCTAAGACTGGAAATTGTGGTACATTTTTATTTATTTTTTGTAGCACAAATATTAACAAAACACACATAATTTGATAGTAATTTTGGTGCAGATGAGCACAATATTAACCTCACAGACTAGTCATGACGAAACAAAAAAAAATTCAAGGTGGAAGTTTGAAATAATAACTCTAGTCATTGTAGGAAATGTTGTTCCTTGATGATGTGCATTAACCCCAGTGAAATTCGCATAGCAACCAGCTGGGATCCTTCAGTTGATAATTTTGAATATTTTATATACAATTTTGGGAAAAAGAGTCCAGCACGAAATTTAAATTAAAGAGTTTTAAGCGACAATTCAAAAAGAAAATTACTTATTCGAAAAAAATGTATATCTTTTGCAACGCATAATCTGGTTATTATTTACCCATATTTCAAAGATTTTTTTGTTATGGCCTAAGGAATAAAACTCCTTAGTTTTTTACGAGTGCGAAATAAAAGGCTGAACCTTTTAATAACCGAGATGCTCTAAGCCGATAATGTATTATACGAACAATCTTAAAACTTCATGAATGGATAGTAACAATTATATTTTGCAATTTCTGCACAGAAATACCATTCAAACTGTGTATGATATATCAATATTGGTGAACCACAAAAATTCAAAAGTGTACCACAAAAATAAGTACCGTATTTAGGTAAAAACAGTTTAAAGAACAATGGATTTATAGCAAATTTTGTGTCGTCATTTCCATGGTTTTTCGTTTATAATATTTGAAATTGGTGTTGACTAGTGCTTCGGAATATTTATCATGACTTTCTGAAATGAAAACATTTTTCGATTTTTCAGACTGTAAAATCGAATTCAATAGATTTTATAGAACACAGTATTTCATTAAAAATATATAGAGTGTTTTTTAAAGAGTGATACAACTTTGAGTTAGCATCACTGCCTTATTTGACCACCCATACAACAGCTGATAGTTTACTTTTGTTTAGTTTCCTCAGACATTTTCTTATGGATCGACTTACACTAGAGCAACGCGTAAAAATTGTGCAAATTTTTAATCAAAATAATGGTTCTGTTTGTCAAACTTATCGCGCACTTCGTCCATTCAAATTTTTATTTTCCGAAGAAGCCCATTTTTGGTTGAGAGGGCACGTAAATAAACAGAATTATCGCATTTGGAGTGAGGATAGTCCACAAGCTTTTATCGAAACACCATTACATCCACAGCAAATTACTGTTTGATGCGCTTTATGGGCTGGCGGAGTCATGGGTCCATGTCTTCAAACACGATGATGGTCAGAATGCTACTGTTTGTAAAAATTGCTGTTCCAGATTGCGCCTTGTACGCGCCAGCCGTGGCGGCCACATGGCCGAAATCATATTTAAACATTAATGCCAAAAAATTTTCTATCCAATAAAGACCGTTTCATTGATATCAAAAATATTTTACTATGTTCTATTATGATTTAAACTTGTATCACTCTATAAAAATCACCCTATATAATTTTCATTAATCGTCTTTCCCAATTAAACAGCTTGACTGTATTATATTTTACTAAAGGAAAGTTAATT
Organism: Linnaemya vulpina; assembly: GCA_963675445.1. Taxonomy (NCBI): domain Eukaryota; kingdom Metazoa; phylum Arthropoda; class Insecta; order Diptera; family Tachinidae; genus Linnaemya; species Linnaemya vulpina. The sequence goes on along the minus strand of OY776279.1, from coordinate 28,818,297 downwards.
TCACTATATTAAACAAAATATTTAAATATAAGCGAAGAAAAATATTTAATTTTCTAATCTTTACCCTGACTTGCGTACTTGTGTTCTTATTTGCATTGTTATCCTGATATTTATTCGTGAATTATTTGAAATGATAATCGCAGATAATTTCCAAGCTCTGACATGAATGCGTGTCATGTCACAAACACTCATGAAGAACCAGCAGTCAGTTAAAATAAAATAACTTTGCAAAGCCACTTCACCTTAACACTCCAACAGCGACAAACTTACTTACGCACACATAAAAATGCAGGGACATAATCGGTTGAACACACATACATATTTTTAACGCAGGAGTAGACAACCACGTATAAGAAGTTTCATTAGAAAAATTATTTCCAACATAAAAACTTATTTGCTGTTGCAGTTTATGGACCTTAACAAATTTAGTTGATTAAAAAATTGGGGAAAGAAAAACAAATAAAAATCATTTAGAATTTTTCTCTGCAAAGACAAACTATTTGCTTGTAATTTCAGTATCATTTAGCTGTTCCTTTTTTTTAATGCCATAATGCCAAGAAGATATTTTAAATATATTTTTGAATAGCTAAACAGCTAAATAACAATTAAAATGAAATGCTTCATTTGTTTGAAACACACATTCCGGCTGTTGTACAAACGTATTTTAGGGTTAACAATTGGATATTACAAACGCGCACTTATGCCAACGAATGACATACCAGAAAATCATTGGATACATGGACTTCGTTGTATTGTCAGCGAGTGATTTTCTTGAAATCAAGTGCTTCAATTTATAACAACACCCTTTCACATCGCTTAAAGAAAAGGCTTTAAGGTAGAGCTTAAATTTTGCTATTTTAATTAAATTTCCAAAAAAAAATATATAAAAAAATGTTACATATTAAAATTCTTCTAAACCGTTATAAAGTAAAACAAGGGAAAGTGCTATATTCGGCTAAGCCGAATCTTATATACCCTTCACCAACGTACGTCTGGCGTTACATATATTTTTAAGTAGCAATTTTTTTTTCCTAAATTACAAAATAGTTTCAGTTATCAGAAATAAAAACAACGTCAGTTGCCTTTTGGGTTATTTTTATGAATGAAAAAAAAAACAATTTCCCACCCCTGGAAACGAAATTTTTATTTATTAAATCTTTTCTTTATTATTGCCAATCTTCATGGGGTATCAAGTAGTTTTATTTAAGAAAAACTTAAAATTTTTAAAGATTTCTGGAAAAAAACCTATATTTTTCTAGTTTTTACTAGACAATTAAGCATGAAATAATTGGTTTTTTTTAATTAATTTTGCGTCGAGAAATAGGTGTAAGCTTCCCAGCTCTGGAACCGTATTTCCGAATTTCAATACCACTCTTTTTAACTTCATTTCCAATCCATCAGTCCAAGAACAAAGTCTTTGACGCTTCTGGGAGCTTGGGATCAAACATTTTCTTCATCTTAAACAATTTTATTATTACAACGAATAGCTGCTGAGAGAGTTTATTTAACTAAAATATTATTAAAATATTCTTCCTGTTAGTTTTTCTTAAAATATCATAAAGAGTGGAGCCACTGTAAATTGCCCTATTAATTGAAAATAAAACCAAAAGTTTTCAGAATATAATCTTAATATAATTTTCTTATGACAGAAGGATATAGATTCTTCTCGCAGGAGAATTATGCCTGAAATAAAGTTCTCGTCATGGCTTCACTGACATACTCCTCCTCTATCCCCGGGTTCACATTTTCAATGACTGCGAGATATAATTGATGATATTATTTTTTAGCTCTTGAAATAATCTTGACTTATGGAAGTATTTTTTTTCTTGTTTTAAATAACGCCGAATTAAAAAAGTTCAACGTTGTCAAATCACCAGGTAGTGGCGGCTAATCAATATCGTCACGAGCTGAGATAACACGAATATTAAATCTCTCGAGCAAAAAAGCCATTCTTTACGTTCGCTTCGAAACGAAGTGTTATTCTTATGACAAGACAATGACCACCATTCCAAGAGAGTGGGCTTAATGAAACGTTCGTAGCAACCGTGTCATGTCTCAATAAATATACTGATTTGCCATTACAACCCAATAAAAGAAGATCTTCATAAGGAGACAATAAGATCCTAAACTTGTGATCGGGGAGTACAGCAAACCTGGCTATTTTTTAATGCGTTTTACAACGTTTGGTCATTGAAAGAAGTTCTCGTTTTGTCACCTTTTCAGTGAATCAGAAGCCAAGTTTCTGATGTTAGTAAAATCTGATATTCGTATGTCATTTCTAATAATTTTTTAAAAGTCATTAGGAAAGGTCGCCCACTGCGAACTCTTTGAAGGCTCACAGGAATTCTTAAAAAAGATGATTCCGTTTTATAAGAAAACATAAATTTTATATATGAAATTGACTGCAGATCAGCATCAAATAATTATTAATAATCTATGTTTATTTATTTAATTTATATAAACCCTACCTTAAAGTCCTTTAAATCAGTTGTATATCAGAAACAAACACTTTTTTTTATAAATAAAACATGCAAAAACTGCAAATAACTTTCAACTTTTTGCAAGTTAAATAACTTTTTAATTAATTATCAGGATATTGTTAATATCCGCTTCCTGATAAGTCGAATAAACAAACGAAAGTAGTATGTTTATGGCGTTTCTGGACCACAGTTCCCATAAAAAAAGGCTGCTCATGCTGTTAGAGTTGCCATATTGATTATTTAAAAAAAATTGGTTATTTTTTCTTCATATTTTGTTTACAAAATATGGCAGTATGAGCAGCCTTTTTGTCTGTACCAACTAACAGAAACTTTGGAAGTAGAGAAAAAGTAGTTTCCTTAAAATAACTTTTAATGTCGTTTACCGGAAAGTCTTGGCTTTCTTAATATTAAATTGGGTTTTCTCAATTTTAAATATCATTTTCTTAAAATCAATTTAAATTTTTATTATCAATTTCTGGGCTCCCAAAATCAATTAGCATGTTTTACCAATTTTTATTTTCTCAATATCAATTTGAATTTCAAAATATCAATTTCAATTTCAATTTTATTTTCGATTTCAATTTCTCCTTTTCACTTCATGTTTTCACATGTTTTGGAAACTTGACCCAACTTGAACTGAAAATGCTGCAGATATTAAAAACCTAAAAGACTGCCAAGTACAAACACACTCACACACACAAAAAGAAAATTATAACTGAATGTATTTCATCTCAATTAACAGTTTGCCACATCTGTTAGATGAAACCCCACCCCGTTGCAGCCGTTGTGGCAATTTCTCGTTATTCAAAAACAAAAGCACAATTGACTTCTGGCTTTTTAAGTTTCAAATCTATAAGATAAACTAAAAACTACATGAAAAGAAAAATGTGTAGCATAAAAATCCTTTTGATTAGTGCAGCAGAATACCAGCACAACTTTGTAACAACTCCACTTGGCGTAAGTACGAGCATTTGGCTTATTGAGATCATCAATCGATGGAATTGCAAGAGTTGCTGCAGTCGAACTGTTTTGCTATTTTCCAACAAACGAACTGTTTCTTCGTAAATTTTTTTTTGTACAATTTTCTACTGCAGTTACGACTGATTTACCATTTTTTTGAAAACGTTTTATGGCCAACATATTTACGGCCTACAGCAGCAACAATAATTCGGCATAAACTTAACCCAAAATACCTGCACAAAAATTGCAGTTTCATATATTGTGGGGGGAAAAAAAACATAAGAAATAAACGCGGCCATACAAAATACCAACATGAAGTTCCTTAACAAGGAAAATAGCTCTGATGGAATACAAAAGAACAATTGAGCTCACTGGCATCGTTTCAGTTGCACTGTTTGATTAACCAGTTCGCAGGAATAAAAGAGCTGCAATCACTCATGAAAAAAAGCTGCAGCTTGAAGAAATTAGACTGATTTCAGAGCCACAAAATAATTTTTGAGTGAAAAATTATTGTCGTTTATTAGTTCGAATCGCCCGAATAAATTTTTCCAAGACAATAATAAATATATAATAATAATAATGATAATAATAATAATAATAATAATAATAATAATAATAATAATAATAATAATAATAATATTAATAATAATAATGATTACTTCAAATTTGTTTGGTTAAAGTTTAGAATTAATAAATTTTTTTTATGCGAAGTCCCTTCCAGCTCCACGAAACGTCTTTTAAACAAGTTTATTGAATGAATTAAAAGTTTGTCCAGTGGTGGCAAATAAAAAGCAAAATTTCAAATAAATTTTGGAAATTTTAAAAAGAAAAAGAGATCCGGAAGCAACAATTCCAACAGCCAAGAATAAAAGAAATATTTTTGGCGTTTCGGCAGCGATTTAAGCTTCATATTTCAAGATTCACTTATTTTGTTTGTATGGTGCTTCCGCGCGTATACTTAATATTATTAATAATGTTACTCACACGTCACATTGCACTGTTGCAAGTTTTGTTGGTGTGGTTCATGTTCTTATCTTTTCATAAAGTGCAAGTATTTTCATACGCCTCCGAAGCGTATTTAAATAAAAAATTTAACCTCACAAAACAAAAAGACACTCTTTTTAAGAAAATGGAACTAAAAAGTTGAAAATATTTCAAATAATTCTTAAAACAATAATAAATCAAAATATTAGGATAATTGTGAAAAAAAGCGTGGGCGCTTTGTACTCCATTTTTTGAGCTCCCGACTTGTATGTTGTTTTAAGCACTTTTTAGATTTGTTTTATAGCTTTTTAGTGCGGTTTTTCTAAAAGAGCATGTTTTTATATTTTATTAAAAGTAATTTATTTGGCATGTAAAAATAACTACAGTAGAACTCGACTATAACGAACTCCCTGGAACGAGTAAAAGTAGTTTGTTTTAAGAACAGTTCGTAATAACCGTTGCCCATCCTTAAACTTTTGCTAAAAGAAAACTGCCAAATACACACAAAAAGTTTCATAGGAATCGTTTAAGCCGTTTGAGGGGAGTTTGTGGCAAATTTTTCTCCACTTAATAATAAACAATAAGAAGTGGGCACAACAACAACAATCACACATGTCACAAAGTTAAATTTGGTTAAAATCCAAACTTAATCCGCATTTTGGTGCTTTAGAACACGGAAAACGAAATATTCGGCCATTTTGCAGACTCCGTCTTAAATATGTTCGACTCAGCTTTTCCAATCCGTACGAATTTATTTGCAGTGCCTTAGATTCAGACCATTTTTATCATTCGAAAATAAGCTTTAAAACCACCAGCATTATGATGCCCTACCAATAACAATTCCAGGGTTAATATTTTATCATTTAAATTTGCCTTCTCTTAAAACATTTTGATTTCCAAAAATTCACTTTTAAAGTTGTTCAATGATTTTCTTTTGGAATAAATCTAGTGAAAACTAATTTATTTTCTGACAAAAAGTAATTTCAAATAAAGTTGTGCCGACTTCCTTCAAACGCTCGTTTTTGACAAAAACTTGTTATCGAACCCATTTAAATTATATGGGTTTGATCAGAGGTTCTTGTCCAAAACGAGCGTTTGATGAAGTTCGGCACAACTCTAGTTTTAAATATATATTTGCATTGTAACACAAGGAATTAATAATTCCGTTTGTGATATTGAAAATGATCCATTTCACGGTTTTTGCTTTCTATCGACACAATTTACCGGATGAAATTCGTTAAGGTGGGTGATTAATTTGGGTGATTAAAGTGGTTGATTGACGTGGGTGATTAACGTGAGTGAATAACGTGGGTGATTAATTTGAGTGATAAACGTGGGTGATTAACGTACGTGCTTACCGTGGGTGATGAACGTGAGTGATTAATAAGAGTGATTAACGTGGGTGACTTACGTGGGTGATTAATTTGGGTTATTAATGTGGGTGATTGACATAGGTGATTAACGTGGGTGACTAACGTGGGTGAATAACGTGGGTGATTGGCGTGGGTGATTATCGTGGGTGATTAATGTGGGTGTTTAACGTGGGTGATTAGCGTGGGTGAGTAACATGAGTGACTAATTTAGGTGATTAACGAGGGTGATTAACGTTGGTGATTAACGTGGGTGATTCGCATGGGTGATTAACGTGGGTGATTAACGTGGATGAATAACGTTTGTGATTAACTTGGGTGATGAACGTGGGTGAATAACGCAAGTGACTAATTTAGGTGATTAACGAGGGTGATTAACGTTGGTGATTAACGTGGGTGATTGGTATGAGTGATTAACGTGTGTGATTAACGTGGGTGATTAACGTGGGTGATTAACATGGATGAATAACGTTTGTGACTCATTTTGGGATATGGACGTGGATGATGAACGTGGGTGAATAACGTGAGTGTTTAATTTGGGTGATTAACATGGCTGCTTAACGGGGGTGATTAACATGGGTGAATAACGTGGGTGATTAACGTGGATGAATAACGTGAGTAATTAGTTTGGGTGATGAACGTGGGTGACTAACGTGGGTGACTGACGTGGGTGACTAACGTGAGTGCAACGGAATTAACTAACGCAATTAAAACTGATTTGAATTTAATAATAATTTGATATTCCGAAATTCCTATTCATATTTCGTTGGAGATAATGCAGATCATCAGACACATATTAACCAAAAATTTCCTGATAAATTTCCACTCAATAAATAAGAAAAAAGTCATAAAATGAACATCAAAAAATTTTATTTTTTAATTCGGAAAAATAGAATCGCCACAATTATAGGAGAATTGAAGTCTTAAACAATAATTGCAAATATACAAAACCTAACTAAAAAACTAATTTCATATCGGCCAGGGGCTTCGCGTTAAGTTTTTGGAAGGACCAAAGTACAGAGAAAATTACATTAACAAGCGGAATTAAACTCTATGTCGTGGTGGAATATAAAAGTTTATTTATCAACACTTCCTGTATGAACGTGTGCTGACTCTCTCATATCGAGTTGAGAAATAAAGTTAAAAAAAATAACAATTGATAAATGTTACATGCAAAATATTTAAGTTTATTTTTTTAAACAAAATTACTCTATTCACAATAATTAAAAGTGGTTCTCTATTCCGCAAAATGTGTGGAATCAATTTCATTCCATCATATCCACTGTGCGCTCTAGTCTGCTGTTTGATTTCACCTTTTCCTTTGGAGAGCCTTAAATTATTTGTTCATGACATGAAATATAACATTCTTTCACTCTAATCTTGTTTGATGTAAGAACATGTGAATGTGTTCAATAGATACGTGTTGTATCCTCTTTTTCATAAAAAAAAAATATCAAGTACAGATTTTATAGCTCGAAGCTTTAGTCAAGTTGTTGACGATAATGACGACATTTTTAAGGATTCTTGAAGTCCTTATGGGGCTCCATTTGGAGGCATGATGTGGGATTTATTAAAAACAAAAAACGTATGAAAAATCATGCAAATAAAATTGTATATAAGGCTTCGAAATTTCCTCATACTCGGCACAGGCAAAAAGGTGTTGATGTGTTTAGCCGAGACACAAACAAACATGTTGGCAACGCTTCAATATTTTGTCATGTTTACGTGATGTTTTACATGCGTACTCGTACGTGCATGTTTGTGTACATAAAAAAAGAATGTGATTATTCGCCATTCGTCGCACTTCATGTTGTATTTCAATATGTTAATGGCATGTTTATTTAACATTGAACTTTTCAGAAGCCAACTACTACAGAGAAATCAAAATCTAAATTCAGTTATTTAAACTTGGGGGGGACTACTTTGAAGGAAACCAAAGATATTTGACAAATAATATAATAAATATGGAGCAAAACGAAAATGCCGTTTACTTTTTGAACTGACCTCGTTTGCCTTAAAAATATATTAATTAATTTCTAACAATGTTTGCTGGATTTGTCCGTACATCAGTTTGTGTCAGATTTTATATTGAATTTGATATTCAAATTTTTAATATCAACGAGTGCGTATGAGGAATGTTTAATAAGATATTTATCATACTCTTGCGGTACCAGTAAATGATTAAGTAAAAGTCTGGTCATGTTGTGTGGCAGAGAACAGGATGAGTAGAAATTATTTAATTATTTAATGAAGGCTGGATGTGTTTGCAAATATCAGAATTGAACTGTTAATTCAAAGTCAACACAGTAAATGCTGCAGCGTATTGTAGTTTCATAACACGAATTTTTTATTACAGCTGCCAACAGTCCAAATGATATTTAAATAAATTATATTCCAAGTATCTGTTTGATAAATTACTCGGAGAAATTTCGCGCTCATGGTGGTAATTGAAATTGTGGACCGTGTAAATAGCTGCAACCGTTGATCGATTAGTCTTACACGATTGACTAATCCAATTTGAAATGGCTTATATATGACTAACGAATAACTCGAATAACAAATGTCGATTAATCGATTAACAGAATAATCGATTTTTTCGCAGCATTTTTTTTTTTTTCTTTTATTAAAAGGACCAGCTTGTACGTGCTACTGAAAATAGAACTCGTTCGATACATGAAAGCTTAAACTCCCTACTCCTTTTCAGCCACTATTTAAGAAATTAGCTCAAACCTTGATGCCAATTTTTATTTAAAAAGATTTTCTCTTTTAAACAATGAAATTTTTTTATGTTATACTGTTATTTCACTTGTTCATTAAAATCTTTGTTTTAAGAAATCAAATTTTCGGTCTTATTTTAAAACTACTAAGCGAAACAATAATAAAAATATTCGATTAATGAAATAATATAATATGATTTATTGAATAAAATAATACGATTAATCGAAGAACAGAATTTGTGTTCCCACAATATTTCGTTTATCCAGCTAAAGTAACACACCCCACATTTTTCATTAAGAAGCCGTTGCCATAATTAAGCGGGATATTTTTAGTTGTAACCCCTTTTTGTGTTCAAAAATCGTTTCCTATTATTTAGTTCCTTCGCTTGTCATTCTACTCCAACTCCCTTTCATTGTATTTGAACTTTCTGTCATTGTTTTTTATAATTTGATTTTAATAAACTGCTTTTTGCAAATTGTAATATAATTTTTTGGTTGTAACAAAAAACCAACTCCAATTTTAGTGCGGAAAGCTAAAAACTGCATTTAACATAATTTTCCTACTTCTAATGAATATTTAATTTATTACATATCTAGTCATATTATTATTACAACAATCATATTGTTTTTTGTTTTTCTTTTTGTTGGTTTTGGTTCCACAAAGTACAAGAACAAAAACCGCAATTACAACAGTTGGTTTGAATCCAGTTACACACAACGCAGGATGTGTCCAGCAGTTAATTTAAACTGGCCTTCTCATTTGAAGGCTTCTTTGAAATTGACTTATATATTCTGTTTCAACAATTTGAAATATTTTTCAATACTTTTCCAAGAGCCATTTTGACACGATCATTCTAACCTGCTGCTCTGCTGTTGGAAAGAAACTGAGAAGTTGTAATTTCTGTTACAGATATTTTTTATATTTATTTTCTCTTGTAAAACACGAAATAAAAGACGTAGTCCATGTGCACTAGAGGAAGTTTTTGCTACTCATCTTTTGAGTTTGTGAAAGAGAAATGGAGAGAGGAGAGAAGAGTGGCATTGGGTACGCAGCAGGTGTTTGTACTCGGAAAGATCGTTTCGTTGAGCCGTTCATAATTATTATTATTATATATTTGATTTTTCTTTTTATTCTCTTCTTCGTTGACAAAAAATTTTTAAAAACTTTAAAAGAGGCAGGTTGCGTTAAGCATTAAACACAATAACGACAGCAGACTAGAGACTGCAAGGAATGATTATTTTTATTACGACAAGAAACATGGCTACTGGTTGTTGTCCCTGCTGTTTTTGTGGTTGTAGCCAAATTGAACTAAATTCTATTTTGGTGAGCGACAATGAGTGATGCAGTGTTGCCATTATAATATAAATAAATTTAATTATTGTGTTATTATACAAAAACAAACAACAAACTATATTTCCAAGCTAATGAAATGATTTCTTGTCATATACTGTGGACTTTAAATATATTTTAATGGAATAACACTATTTAAGAGTATTAAATATATGAAAGCGGCTACACTGGCGTATGTAGGGAATTTTACTACAAACAACAACACATGGTTATTGATTTGGTGCTGTCGTTCTAAAAGTAATTAAGTAGCTGAATACGAGGCGACGATTGTAGCCGACGGCTTTTGTAGTTGGTGTTCGTGTAGCCTGCTGTCGTTACTGTGTTTAATACTTTATGATGAAATTCCTTTAAATAAAAAATAAGAGTATAACAAAATAATATATTTTTTAACTTTAAGACCGTTAAGGAATTTTTTTAACGAAAACCACTTGGCTGTTAGCCGATGTTGCAAGTGATCGTTCTATCGAATAAACTACATTTGAAACAAAAACAAAAAGCAATTCAAAAAATTTTGTCGCTATTAAAAATTGTCGGTATTATTCGGCGACCAGGGCTCTACTCTTCAGATTAGAAGAAATTCGAAACAATATTCATGACAAAGAACGCAGTCGAACTCGGGATCTTCAGAGAGTTTTGTTATTTTCTGTTAACTATTTCAGCCAACAGGATCTTCAGCCATTTTTATTTACAACTATAAAGTTTTGAAATTGTTGGTAATTCAGATGGAACTTAATTTTTATTATATAAAATTGAAATAGTGTTCGAAGGACATGCTAAATAATCTAGAAATTGATGCAGAGATCAACAACAATGTAATTTTTAATTTATACAGCAGAGTAGAGCAGCGCTATTTTAAATTTTCTGTGATTTGGAACTTGGAAAATAATAATTTTTAAATGTGGTTTTTTAAAATAAATGTTAAACGTCTTTGCCGATCGATTTCAAAACCCAATCAGCGTTTCATATATAAAAGCCACGTCGTTTAGTCCGTTCGTAGAATATCGTAAACGAAAACATTCGAAAAAAGTAATTTTTGAGAAAAGCTCCAAAATTATATATCTGATCAGTTAGTCGATTCTTTCATAATAATCGAAAACTGCATCAATTATCGTTTATCATGATGGAATAACTTGATTTGAGAACTGAAATAATGGAGCTTTAGCTCGAAAGCACAGAATGATCCAAAAACCAGGTTAGAGAGAGAGAGATAGAGAGAGAGAGAGAGAGAGAGAGAACTTTGCGGTTAAAATTCGCGAAAAGTTACTGGGATGGCCTTTAGGGTCAACCACCCCTCTTGTATTAATTTTATAAAAATGTGTTTTTATGTGCAGATATAGAAGTGCGAATAGTTTTTAAATAATTTTTTTATTCATAAAAAAATTACGGCGGCTAACAATCGTCGCCTCAACAAATGAGTTTCAACTCACAATAAATAGAAATCAAAGCATCTGGTTGCTTTAGGATCTTCTTAAATGCAGCACAATAAGTTATTTAAACTGTTCTAAGATAATACAACTTTATGACAATACGACCAAATAACAAAAATATTTTGGTAGCCGAAGTATTTATTTAAAGCCTCATTCATAAAATATATTACATGCTTATCAGCTGCCTATAAGACAAACGAAATCTCTCTTATAAACTGCTTATTATAAGCATGAAATATTTTTGTGAACAAGTTCTTTAAAATGTTGCCAAAGAAAAGAGATCGAAAAGTGTGTACCGGAAATGACAACGTGTGTCAAAATTTTAAAAAATATCGCATGGCGCTCTAATAAACTCCAAGACCAAAAAGGCCTTCTAAAAGGTTGGCATACCTTCTCCATTTACCTCCTCGCACTCATACAAACACAAAATAATAAAAGGAAAAAAGAGTTCAAGGCGCCATATGGACGAGACTTTATTAAATGCAATTTAGAAACACCGAATGTTGTCTACTGCAACTGCTCGCTGCTGATGTTGTCGTAGTTTCTGTTTTCTACTCCTTTCACAATAACTCCCTTCTTGTGTTGCTGCTGTTTTCGTTTGTTTGTTTTCAAATATATTTTGTTTTTGTGCTCTGCTGCTCGTATTTATACAAAAACTGTTTTCATGGCTGTTTGTTTTTGACTATTTTTTTATTCCCATTCATTTCTCTTTATTATCATTTTGCATTCACTTGGCCTTCGGTGGTTTTTGTTTTATCAAAAGGAGCTTTTTCGTTCTCTGCTGCCAATCTGTTCGAGATTCGTATTTGCTGGCTGGGGGAGTGTTGTGAGAGAAATAAATTTCGTAAATTTATTTTTAATAGACATAAATTAATTATAAAAACTTTCAAATAAACAAAATTTGTTGCGGAAAAACTTTATGAATGAAATAATTTAATATGAATTAACCAAGTGAATGGAGTATGATTCCAGTAGCAGCAAATCTATGGCAGATGGTGTGAACTTGGGGTAGGATGTGCTCCTCAACATCTATTTGCCATAGATAAATTTTAATAGTTATTGTAGAATAAATAGTTAAAGGATGATGCTTCAAATTTATTTAATAAACAAACAGTTCAAAACGTCTGCCTCTTGTTCATATTCTGTTTCGTATGCCAAGACGATTGTCAGAACGGTTCTAAATGATTGTAAAGAGAAATAATGAAAGAATAGCAACTTAAAACAAAAAGTTGCCCGCGGCTAAGCAGTTCGGTTGCCATACCCGGCACTCAAGCAAATAGTCTCACATTCAAGTAGACACAAAAGTAAATCAACACAATCAGGCTAAGACAGCTCTCACTCCATCGAACTTAACAACAACCCAGTTTTGAATTTTATTTTCAAATTCTACAATCAGTGGAATTGGATTTGCTGCAGCACAGTCCTGTTAAACAACAGGCCGAAATACAGGCAATAAAGTGAGATGTTAATGGTCTAGATTAACGGGCCAAAATATCTCAAAAACTAACGTAAATTCAAACGGAAATCTGCATGGAAAAGCCTGTGAGCGCAGTTCAATGTATCGTTTGCAATTTACACAAACAACAAGTAAAACAAGCAAAATGGATCTCTTACTGAATTTCTGTATATGTTTATGTTTTTGTGTTTATGTATGTGTGTGTGTGCGTGTAAAGCACTACACCACGATTTTGAATACAACTTCATATTCAATTCATGTGACATTCCCAACTGCAACTGAAAAAGAATATCCGATTACCGCAAATTTAAATTGAAAAATTCGTTTTTAAATAAATTAATGAAGGGGATTTTTTGAAGCAGTTTAAGAAAATTCAATTCAAAAAGTACCTTCAACAATAGGTACTTTTTAAAACAAATAAATAAATATAAGAAAAATTTTATAAATATTTGAGTCACCGATTATTTCGCATCTGACAATACTTTTGTCAATCTATTCTGTCACAATATTCAGCAAATTATCTACACTGAACGAAATAAATCTTGTTGCGTTTGAGCAAAGTTGGGATTTATTGAAAGTTAATTTCTAAAACAAAGAAAATTGACTGGGAATTAAACTAAAATGTCGTACAAAAATTTGGTCGCAGAGAAGAATTAACAGTGTCCGGTATACGCAAGTTTATTGCAAACTTGCGTATATCCGGTTTGACTGTTGATATTATCAAGACATGAGCGTTTTCGTACAGAGCGTACACCCGAAAATATCGAATCTATGGCTGAGAGTGTGCGCGAAAATCCGTCAACAGCAACTCGTTATAATTTTCAAGAGTTGAACATATCACGCAACAGTCGAAAATTGGTACGATCGAATGGAATACTGTGAGGCCTGCCTCGACGGCCATATGACAGAAAGAATAATTTATCTTTAACCGAAAAATTACACTTCACAAAACACTAAAGTAAATTTGGCAAGATATCAAATCGTTTTGGTTTTTTTGCATTTTTAAATCTACAATTTTAAAGGGCCAAATTGAAAGAGCAGCTTTAGAGTAGTTGTATTTTTTATAAAAATATCTTTTAAAAAAAGTACCTTCCACAACAGGTACTTTTTTTTTATTAAAGCTTAAAAAGAGTTTTAAGAAAATAAAATATATTTGCTAAAGTAAAAAAAGTACTAACTAAAAAAGCACTTTATTTCATAAGTGCTTTTAACAAAGTACTTTATACCAAGTAGTACCTTTTAAGAAAAATTATTTAAAAAAATAAGCGCATACATTTCAAATATAGTGTGCTTGAAAAGTACGTTTCCAGTCAATAGCTGTTTTAAATAATACTTTCCAAAAAAAGTACCTCACAAAAAATTCAGTTAAAAGTTAGTACATAATAAAAGCTCTTTCTTAAAAAAAGTACTTTTTTCATATTAGTATATTTTAAGAGAAATAAACAGTCAAAATAGTATCTCTAGAATATCTTTTAAAAATTTGAGACCTGTTAAAATACGTGGCTCAAAAAAATTACGTTGGTCTAAGAAGAACCTTTTAAAATAAATTATCTCTCCAGAAAGTAACATTTACACACAATCTGTAGAAAAACGTACCATCTAAAAAGATTTCTTTGAGACCAGTTAAAAGACGTGGCTAAGAAAACACCTTTTAAAATACATTATCTCTCGCAAAAAGTACCATTTACTCAAAATATATTTAAAAAAGGACCATTTGAGACAGTTATTTGATAAAAAAATCAAACATCAGAAATAGTGGGTAACTTCTACAAATAGTACCTTTTAAAAAAAAAGTATCTCAAAATATATATTTAAAAAAAAACCACTTAAGAAATATGCTAAAAATCTGCTAAACAGAAGGGAATTTTAATATGAGAAATATTTACTACCTGTTCCACCATGTCACCGAATATCGTTCTGTCGAACAACTATAAAGGGTGTTTTATTAAGCGCTTCTTATCATTAAATCATGCAATTTATGTCAAAAGAAGTTGGTTAATAGACTGCAAATAAATACGATATGAAAAGAAAATAATATGGAAAACGGTAGACTCTAAAAGTCAACTCTGAAACTTCCTGCTAATTTTGACTTGCTATTGTAACCTGGTTTTTTTTTGCTATTCTACGTCTTGAGATCTTCGAGCTAAAACGCTATTATTTTAGTTTTCAAATCAAGCACTTTCCACATGATAAACGGTGTTTCAGATAGTTTCCGATTACTTTAAGAGAATCGAGAAATTACGATTTTTCTCGGACGGATTAACCGATTTTGATACAGCTTACAGTGATCGACGTGATTTTTAAATGTCAGTTGCTGATTGGTGGATTCGATCGAAGAAGGCGTTAAAAAGTTATAAACAAATAAACACTTTGAATTGCCTCTTCCCTAAATTATTTTTAGATATCTCAAAATGTAAGAGTCCAATTGGTTCAAATTTACAGGAATCCTAAGCTCAGGAACGCTCTTCAGAACGCTACTACTTGGGTTTGATTCGGTTCAGACGCTCAAAAGTCACATACTCCCACACATAAACGGGCTCTCTTAATAACTCTGGGCAACTTTCTAGAACCGAAAAACTGCTGGTTTGATCACAATCGTTTTTTTTTTTTTTTGACACGTGGTCAAACCAATAACTTCCCGATTTTTGAAAATGTTCAATTTTCTCAGGGAAAAGTTAAAAAATTCAACAACAATATAAATTATTTTTCCATGGCAGCTACTCATTGTCCCTCACTAAAATAATTTTTTTCTTCACATCATATATTCACTTTTATTCTGTTTACGACAGGTTGTAGTCGGTAGCCTGCTGTCATGAATGTGCTTCATGATTTTCAGTGTTAAGTTTTGACAAACTGTTAAAAGAATTATTGATCAAAATTAAGCAATTCTGGAACAAAACTCGATGCCTCACGTTTCATGCCCAAATTTTCATTAAACAAGTAAAAGTGCTATATTCGGCTGTGCCGAATCGTATATACCCTTGACCAACGTTACATATATTTTCAAGTACTAATTTTGTTCCTCCCAAATTATAAAATAGTTTTAGTTAGCAAAAAAAAAAAAAACAATGTCAGTTGCCTTTTTGGTTACTGTTATGACTGAAAAACAAATCAATTGCCCACCCCTGGAAACGAAATTTTAGTTTTTTTATCAATACAAATCTTCATGATGTATAAAGCGGTTTTATTCCAGAAAAATTTTTAAGCATTTTAGTTATCACATGTACTACGAAATACTGCAGATGCAAAAAATAAACTTTTAATTTCCAATCTCTGGAAAAATATTATAATTTTTTACTTTTTCAATTCACGAAGAAACAAAAAAAATAATTGGCCTTTGGTATTGATTTTACGTCCAGAAATGGGTGTAAGCTTCCCAGCTCTGGAACGGTATTTCAGATTTTTCCAAATACCACTCTATTTAATTTCATTTCCAATCCATCAGTCCAAGAACGAAGTCTCTAGCTCTTCTGGGGGCTAGAGAAAACCGATTTCACGTACAGACAGACAGACGGACATCTTTCAATCGTCATCGCTACTCATAAGAATCCAGAATATATTTACTCTATGAGGTCCCATATTAATATCGAGGAAATTACACACGGAATAACCAACACTTTCACTCTTTAGTGAAGGGTATAAAAAAGTCCCAAAATTGCCGAACACGCAAAGCATTTCCCTATTTTATGACTCTCACATTTAAACTAAATGTGATAAACAACTGAATAACTGTGAACATAAAAACACGCTTATTGAACAGAAATAACCCACGAAATTATATTACATACCTTATTTCTTGAACAGCCCTCGTACATGTGTTTTTCGTCGTATCGTTATAATGGGCACAAATTGCACACGATGCACAGGGAGAAAGGACACGGGAAAAACAACATGTTGACTGGATAATAAGAGGTGCTTTACAGAGTGTATGTGTATGTGTATGTGTATGCGTGCTTGTGTGTGCTGGGGTATGTACCACTACTTTTGTTTGATTATGTCTGTCTGCATGACGCACAGAAGACTTTCGACATCAGGATGGTGTTAACATCAATACTGCTACGATGCACACACACACACACACACATCCACATTCCCACATAAAAATATTTTACAAAATTCTATGAATATTTTTATATACACGCGTGCATGTGTGCTCCCATGCCCGTTGCTTCCATGAATAAGTCCGTATCCTTTTCTGTTCACAACTTGGAAAAGTTTGTTTTGCTAAACATCAAATAAATTGTAAAAATAAAGTTTTGCCTCGTTGCGCTGTCATGGCAGTGTGAGTCATGTTTTACTTTTGGCATGTCCGTCCTGTTTATTTTTCGTAACTTTTTACCTGATCCGAAACATATTCAATGGCAACCGTGTATTATCGCAGCAAAACAGCAGCAGCAGCAGCAGTTACAATATTAATAACTCATTTTGTGTGATGTGTTGCTGATACGCTGTCGACTGTTTTAATTTCTTTTGCTAATGATTTCCTAAATGAATTTCAGTGTTTGTTTTAATATCGATTTCCTAATAATTTTGTTGCTTTTCTTTTATATTCTGCCTGCACAAGTTTTGATCGTAAATTGTTGTGAATATATTTTGAAAAATTGTTTTGGGATAAAGACTTTCAGGAATTTAACTTTTTAATGTGGAAGGATTTATTACAGGAAAAAGGGGGCATCATTAAATATATAGGGTTCTCAAACCAGTTTTTGCACTATTCAAAAAACTCGCTTATTATTAATTTACAGGGTTTTTGCATCGAATCCTTAAAGGCACGGGTTTGTAGTTATTCGGTTTTTTAATTGGAATTAATCGACTTGATCGAATATTTATTTATCTAAAAGATTATTTTATTCTGATTTATTTTAATAATCAATTAATAACAATTATGTGTTTTTTATCATTCCATTTCGAGTGCTTTTAATCCCAAGTGAGTGACAGAGTACCCATTTCATTTGATTTAGGAACTATTAATTAAACTCTTTGAGAGCTCATTTATAATTATTTTTTATTAAACTGATTATTGTTAATTATTTTTATTTTTTTATTGGGAGGGCGTGTAGAATTACAAAACTTTGAGTTGAAATGGAACAGGAGTGAACTTTTTCAGTTGGCATACAATTTCCTGGATTCGAAGGAATGTGACCGCCATGGATGGTCCAAACGCAGTCTAATTAAATGGTCCAGTTTATGATGACATATTCTAAAACAGGTGGCCGCATGTTGGCAATAACGCGGCAAATGTTGTACTACAAGTTGTAAATTTTTCAGGGTAGGCATAACGGCGTCGTAGACTCTCGACTTCATATATCCGAACCGGCGTTTAATGGCCTAGACTATAGACAAAATAGTGTAGTAGCGTTAAAGCACACGATTTTGCAGGCCAATTCACGGGTCCGAAACATAAATTTATGCCGTTACCAAACGTGTCCTTCAATAATTAAATTAGGGCACAACTGTGCGACATGCTGCATTGTCTAGTTGAAACCACAACTGTGGAACATCGTGGCTGTTCAATTGGTGAACAAATAAGTCAGTAGTCATGTCTCTACAGCGGTTACCATTGACTGTTGCCTTCGAACCACTATTGGTTTTAAAGAAGAACGGACCAGGGATTCCAGCAGTCCAATTAGTCAGTTTTGCTTCATGTCTCAACATGCACTTCAGGATTATCGGCACTCTACATACGGCAGTTTTTTTTTATTGAAACATCCATGCAAATAAAATTTAGCTTCAATGCGAAACGTAAATCACGCTACAAGCACTTCGAGCAGAACCCTGATTTTCAAAATAAACTAGCAATTCGGAAACGCTGTTCAGTCGTCAGTGTATTCATGGTTAAATGCCAAACCAACATGAAATATAAATCACTTGACAGCTGACGAAACGGCCGCCATTTAAGTGTTGACAATTTAAAGTTTCATAACTTTTTAATAAATATCCTTGACCCTTAAGGAGATCCCTGTAACCGGTTTCTTGTGCTCTTCTATGCTTTCGAGCTCTTCGAGCTAAAACGCTGTAATTTTAACTTTCAAATCAACCGATTTCCACGGGATTATGGATATATAATTCGATTACTATAAAAGTATCGGGAGTACTAAGTGATCACATATATAATATCGTAGTTTTTCAAAATGTATCACTTTTTCCTCGAATTTCTCCGTTCACGATATCTTACGAATCCGTTCGACTTTCACCCGGTTTACGGTGATCGATAGGGTTTGTAAATTAGTTTATGGCCGCGACTAGTGAAGCCGATGAAAAAATATTATAAAAAAACCTCTTGGAGATATCTGGAAATTAATCGGTGCGAATTGACATGAACTCGAAGTTCAAGAATGCTCTTCAGAACGCCAACAATTTGTTTCAATTCAGCCGTTTTAAAGTTGTAATCGTAACAGATACACACACACATACAGATGTGTCACGGGCTCCCTGAATTGTTCAAGGAAGCTTCCTGGGACCTCAAAACGTTGAGAACTGGTAAGAAGTCGATTTTTTCAAAACTTGGCGATTTTTTTTTAATATTTAATTTTTCTAGCGAAAATTTTTAAAAATCTTTAATACATCCCTGCGTGGCGACAGAAGTACATTAATTTGGTTTTAGAGAATTATTTTTTGTGGTAAAATCGGGTGTAGGAAAACCATGTCAGTGTGAAAACACCAGCAGTTTGTCAAACATTATTTTACAGTGGAATCAGTCAGGATAATGTTTTAGTTAATTATTAAAAATGTAACCAAAAATACATTTCTGGACGTATTTATGACGGTTTGTTGCATCTGCCGCCATACATATAAACACACCGGCATGTCTCTGCCTGCTTGTGCTTGCATAGATTTGCCTGAGCGAGTGCATAACAAAATTTGCAATTTATTTTTTACTTGAAAAGTGCTCTCAAATAAACCGACAATGAAAATCATTTTTCTTTTTTCAAATATAATCAAATGATATATTTCTTTTGCCAGACTTGAGTCATTCATTTAGTCATTCAGTCTTTTCTTTTTTCTTTACGGGCATTCGCTGTTGCCTGCTGTTGAATTGAGAAATGGAGCAACAAATAAAATTGGCTTCATTCTTTCCGCTATTCCATTTTTATTCGCCATTCTTTTTTTACAAATTGTTTTTTATGTTTGCATTTGTTTGAATTTATAGTCTTATGCCACCGTGTTGTACATGAAGTAAAATATTAGTTTTTAGGAATGGCGGATGTTTAAGCGACTGCAAACTGCGAGTTAAACTATTGTCACGTTGTGGGAAGCAGTACAATAAATAGTCGAAATGCAAGCGCATATTCAAGTATTTCAATGCAACGAATGAGGTAGCGAATGACTATGAAAAATATTATAAAAATTTCATTTTCAGAGGTGAAAGCAAAGGCGCGTGGTAAGACCAGGATTAGAGATCCTGACCAGTTGTATGGGCCGTTAAATATGTCACGTCGTTTACTGAGTGAATCGCGTGAGTCACGCGTGTCGGCTCATATGGTTAAATGTGATTATCTAACACAATTGAGCGGCGTGCCCAATATGTCATATCGGGCTAGAGAAATCTTGATGAAATCGTGATCACTCGCCTATAAAAAAAAACATCATGATGTTCACTCATGCTGTTAAATCTTCGTGTGAATCGAGTGATGCTGATGATCAGAAATAATAATTTTTAACTTCTTCCCGGAAAAATTTTAAATTTTCAAAAATAGGAAAGTTACTGGTTTTACTCCGTTTTGTAAAAATTAAGCTCTCATCAGATCTTGACGTTTTGAGCCCCCTGGAAGCGTTTCTAACCATCATCGGTTTGAAAGACGAATGGACCAGGGATGAAGTCTAACTAATTTTGAGGGAGTGTCACTTGGTCGGTATAAGTGTATCTGTAAGTATATGTGTGTGTGTGTGTTTACGTATGCGACCCGCCTATAACTTTTGAACGATTAAAGCGAATCAAACGTTCTGAACAGCCTTCTTGACTAACGATTTCATATTGCGCCGCAGAAAGTAGTTCAGCAACGTTAAATTCTATGATCTTGGAGTTTCGAAATGTGAAACTATGCCGTGACCAAACGTTTCCTTCATTAAGTCAATCTGTGCGGTAGTGGACTTAGATTTTGTGTGAATTTGAACTGATTGGAACTGGTAGATTTGAAAATATTTTAAAATTTAAAAGAAACAAAATTATTTTTAAAATTGTTTTCTTTGTATGATTTTCGAAACCATTAATCTATCGATTGCGCAAACTGATCAGCTCTTGACATTAAAAACCACGCCGGTCACTGTCAACCGGGTCACAATCGGTTAATCCATTTATGAGATATTGTGAACGAAAATATTCGAAAAAAACGATTTATTTTTGAAACTGCCAAATTATTTATCTGAACAGTCAAACTTCTCGGTTCTTTTGAAGTAATCGAAAACCACATCAATCGCACTTTGTTACGTGGGAATCGGTTGACTTGAAAGTTAAAATAATAGTGGATTAGATCGAAACTCGAAAGCAGCACAAAAATCGGGTTTTGATAGATTTGAGGTTAACGTTTGTGGGAAATTATTGTCGGTGTTTTTTTTTATTCTATTGACCCAAGAGCTTATTCCATTTTATTTAGATCCTCTTCAATGCGATCACTTTTTTCACGATCAAGACAAGAGACTGATAATTGTCGTATATCTAAATTTCAGTTTGTACACTTTTCGAACCCACCTCGAAGTTGTTTATTTGTGAGTACGAATATCTTTAAGCCAGTTTGCTTAAAACGTATTCTAGTGTCAGTCACGCTTGACATTTTTGTGATATGAGAACAAATTTAACCAACATCAAGTAATAGAATATAAAATAAATGAATTCCCAAAATAAAACTCTAACCATCACAGACACACACACACACACACACACCCATACACGTACACTCATGCTAAATGGAATTGCTTTTAGGAAAAGCACAGGAATTAAGGCTCAACACAAAAAATTGTGCAGCGAAAGAAAAAATGTTATTAGAAATGATTGCATTTCATTGTCAGCGTTTGTTTGGCGTTTGCCAAACTACCAAAAATATTTGTCTGTGTACTACTGCCAACAGTATTTCAGGCGAGTTAAGACTATCTTACAGATTTGGTATGAATATCTTTGCGATAATAATTTTCAAGGATATGAATATATTAAACATTTAATTTATTTTTATATCAAATAAAATTTTAAATACAAATTATTTTATTAAAACTTTTATAAATTATTATATCCCATTTGGCCATGTCTTCAAGGCATCTAGTCTGACGACAGTTCCAACAAATCGTTGACGAAATTTTCAAATTTGTGACCAAATACTCATGCAACATTACACGAGCGATAATTTCTTGTACCGTACCATCGATGGCTACTCAAGTGGCTATACCCAGCGCAACAACATCGTCGATTATAATCGACGATGTTGTTGACAGTATCATCAACGACATCTTCAAAGATTATCAAATTATATATATAATTTTTCAATTTAATTGTTCGAAATGTGTTTTAATTTAGAAAGACATGATATGTAATGCAAAGCACAAGGCAGAGTTTTATATATTCAACTTAGACCGTAGAGCAGAACAGCTGTTTTTAAAAGCCGCTACACTTTAATCGCCAGTACTTTTGAGTATTTTCATTTATTGCCACTTGCCAGGTGGCCTAATTGAATACGACAACAGTTTATATTTGCCCCGATTTTGTTTTGAAAAATCATACGAGAACTCTATCAAACCGATTATCTAATTTAATTTGTGTATCAAAAGTTTGAAATAAACAACTTCAAGACTAGCGAAAAACAAATAAATTCAAAAGCAAAAAAGAATAAATTGTCTCGTCGAAGACAATGTCGTTTGCGGTGGTTTGGTCAACTGGGATATTGTAGCACTGCGTCTTGTTAACATCTTTTACAAATTTATTAACTTAAATAACAATTCGTAGCAATTAATTTAAAGTTTTTCATTGAAAAAGTAACACAAAATGTAACGAAATATTGAAAAAAAAAATTGGAATAAAAATACAACGTCGCCTATATAATTAATGACTTTAAGCTGGTTCGCACAACCTTCAAGTAGAAAAAAACACAAAAAAACTTGGCATATCTACAACAGCGCCAAAAATATAGTTTCATTGTTCTCTTTGAAGAGTATTTTGATTGGCTTGAGAATGCCCCCGGCATAACCCGTTTAAATTCAACAAAACAATCGAATCGATGTCGACGTTTGTGTCGTCACAGCAAACAGAACCATTTTTCTTTTTCCATTTAAAATTTTCCTTTCAGTTGCAGATCCGCTTATTTATTCACAACTATCGCTTTGCCAAAAATATTAAACAGAGAAAGTGTTTGTATGCCAACTGCATTTAAAAGAGAATAATAAAAAAGACTGACTGCGATGCAGATTTGGAGAGAATCGTCGTGTCATGCAACAAAAATATCAAAAGTTTGTTCAAACACAAATAAAACAAATTACAACCGATTTATCCACAATTTAACTTACATTTTGTGCCAAATATTAGCACTTTTTTCGTATTCTATTGCCGATAATCCGTTTTCCAAACAAAGACTTTGTGTTGGCAAATAAAACTCCAAAAGCGCTCAGTCACACCACAACAAGTTTTATTTGGAAACAGAAATCGGTGAAATACAAAACAAATTTATGAAACCATTTTAAAGTGAATTATTATGGGAGTAGGCGGATTTGTAAAAATTATTACATGCCACATTAAGCAATTTGTTAAGGACAAAGCAGAGATCCTGCAGAGTCAAAAAGGAAAAAGGACGAGATAAAGGAAAGACACAAAAAATATGGAATAGAGAAGTAGGGAAGAGATATACAAACTATAGACAAGATATAGACAACACATAGACATAGACATAGACATAGACATAGACATAGACATAGACATAGACATAGACATAGACATAGACATAGACATAGACATAGACATAGACATAGACATAGACATAGACATAGACATAGACATAGACATAGACATAGACATAGACATAGACATAGACATAGACATAGACATAGACATAGACATAGACATAGACATAGACATAGACATAGACATAGACATAGACATAGACATAGACATAGACATAGACATAGACATAGACATAGACATAGACATAGACATAGACATAGACATAGACATAGACATAGACATAGACATAGACATAGACATAGACATAGACATAGACATAGACATAGATATAGACATAGACATAGAGATAGACATAGACATAGACATAGACATAGACATAGACATAGACATAGACATAGACATAGACATAGACATAGACATAGACATAGACATAGACATAGACATAGACATATACATAGACATAGACATAGACATAGACATAGACATAGACATAGACATAGACATAGACATAGACATAGACATAGACATAGACATAGACATAGACATAGACATAGACATAGACATAGACATAGACATAGACATAGACATAGACATAGACATAGACATAGACATAGACATAGACATAGACATAGACATAGACATAGACATAGACATAGACATAGACATAGACATAGACATAGACATAGACATAGACATAGACATAGACATAGACATAGACATAGACATAGACATAGACATAGACATACACATAGACATAGACATAGACATAGACATAGACATAGACATAGACATAGACATAGACATAGACATAGACATAGACATAGACATAGACATAGTCATAGTCATAGTCATAGTCATAGTCATAGTCATAGTCATAGTCAGAGATATAAACGTAGACATGGACATAATCATAGACGTAGACATAGACCTAAGCATAGGCGATAAATTGAATATTACAAAAGTCTAATAAAAGGGGGAAAAATATAGAAATATGTTAACAGAATGACGATAATATTTTTCGATGAGAAAAGCTTCCCCATTAGTTACACAAGCAAGGGACTGGATTATTTGCCGTGGGCCTACGATAAGTCTTTGGCTCAGGACGCAAAACCAGCAACTCTCGAAACATTGGAAGTCTAATTCATTAGCAAAAATACAAAAAAATTTTACTCTTCGACAGAAATATGCCGGAACTTTTTTTTTAACAGAGCAAAATATAATAACAAACCTTCTGTTACTGTTTGAAGTCGTCATGCTTCTAGAAAAAACACCCGATACTTAAAAAACCATTAAATATTTCATAAACGAAAATGAATATTTTAGTGAATGACGCGTAGAACAACATGTTAACTGAAATTAATTTCAGTCATGCATGCAAATCTTTTCTGGTATAAATTAATATTTTTGTATTTAATTAAAGTGTTTAGAAAAGAATATCCACTCTAATTCATGAGTTTTATGAAGTTTAAGTGCAGCATTTAGAAGTGTGGCTGTTAATTGCTTAATTGAAAGCTAAAAGTATACGCGCCAGAGCACTGCAGTCCAATACGAATGTCGTCAGTGCTTTTGTTTTGAATGTGGGTTAATTTGCGCTCACTAATTGCTCGAAATTGACGCAGCAATGAAGACAACTTAAATGGTCATGTTAATGAAATAATGTCTTGTATATGTCTGCCACAATAATTGTTCTCTCTCTATATAATAAATTAAAACTAAACTGCACGACTTCTAAGGAAAATAATTAATTAAATGCTCGAACATAAAAACTATTGCTTATTGTAAATGCTTTTTTAAATGTCCAACCAAATATTTTTAGCTGTTAGACTTGCAAAAACAAACTCTAATTTCACATGTTAGGAAGCAACAGTATGTACGAGGGACGTGTGAAACTGTAGACAACCTGCTTGGACACTCAAAAGAGAATTTTCGAAGGGTAGCACAAAGAAGGGATTTAAAGAAAAAAAGTAGAGCCGAAAATGAGATTTCTCTGAGTTGAGAGGGCAACTTTTTAAAGAATAAGTCAAATAACTCCTCCAAGCATTTTATTTTCAATGTTTCAAATTAATTCAAACATTCTTCTCTCTTATACAACACGATGTCGCCTCCAATTTGCTTTGCAATTCTTTGTTTAAATTATAAACATATAACAACAACAACTTTATTATTGTTGTTAATAAAATTTAGAGAGTTTAAAATTTCATAAAACTTAATTATATTTTCTCATTTAATTCAATTTGCACACACACTCGAACATAAATGAAACTATAAATTGCAGATAGAGTTTAAATGTCGATGAACAGTCTGTTGGCTTTAATGGACATGCGAATATGTTGCATATTAAAATTAATTAGAAAACTTAATTAATTAGGTTCTAGTTGGCACCAGCAAAGCAAAGCATTTACTAATCGGATATATAATGAAATTTAGTGTGATATAAAACAATAGAAAAAATCTCATATAAGAAATATATTTTTTTTATTTAAGAACGCAAAATGTTGCGAAAATAGTTGAAGTGATTCCCTAATTAAATTTCGATTGTCTCGAAGTCCGGTTGGTTGAAGTAGTTGACTTGGAAGCCGCGAGTCATGCGCTCAATCATGTCATGAATGCGGGATTGATTTCTTGTGATCTCAATTAATACGTGGGAACTACTCGTATTGTTTGCCTGCTAAAATATCATGACATTTTACAGGAATTCACATTGAGAAAATACGAATTGAAGTTGTGGACTTGCAAAATGGTATTTTGAAACTTAAATTCTTATTGAGAAAATAGTAATTGATAAGAAATGCAAATTGATTTTGGGACCCCAGAAGTTGATAGAAAGAAAGTCATATTGACATTAAAAAATGATATTTGAAATTGAGAAAAGCCAATTTAAGATTGAGAAAATCAAAACTTTCCAGTGAAAGTAATTTTACCGGAACTACTTTTTCTTTATTTTTAAAATTTCAATTCGTTTATATAGTCGACTTCTCAGCGCAGCGATTATTAACAACATCCAATTAATTGATTAAGAAGTTGCTTTACTTTCAAAAAGTTGAAAGTTGTTTGTAGCTTCTGCAAGTTTTACACTTTTATTTATAAAAAAATAAAACAAAATGTTTTTATTCCTTTTAATTCAATTACAATTTTATAAAATCGCCTGTATTATGAATGACGACGTCGACGTCACTTCAACACGACAGCAAAATGTTGTCACTTGTCATTTAATTATCGACAATATTTAATTATTATTAACAGCCGTTTGGTATTCTCCAAGACATATAATATTAATAGAACATGTTACCAAAAATTAATTTTTGTCGATAAAGACTGGACAAGGAACGATTTTGTGCTGTCGTGTTGATGTGACGTCGACGTCGTCATACATAATACAGGCGATTTTATAAAAATGTAATTGAATTAAAAGGAATAAATGAAAGGTTTATGTAAAATAAATCGATAAATATTAATTTCGAATATTATAATATTAATCAAGCTTATGATCGTTTTTATCAAATTATATTAACAAGCTGTTAACGAAATATCGAATAAAAATTAGACCAAATATAATTTGATAAAAAACAACCATAAGCTTGATTAATATTATAATAAACTGATAAGGTCAATAAAGATAAATCAACAATTAATTTCTAATAATTATTTGGTGCTGGTCTGGAGTTAATTTCAAACAAAAAATTTATGTTGGCAAATGACACGGAAATATCTAGTACATCCTCGAGTCTTCAGAGAGTTCGTAGAGAGAGAGAGTTCCAAATTAATTTAAAATGTTATCAAAAATCACATTTAGTTAACATCCGAAACTTGACTGGTGATTCATTGAAAAATTGAAAATATTAAGAAAATTTCTTTTAGTAACAACCCGTTGGAAAAGGCATTATAAAAGGTCCCGATTTGCGCTACTCCCTGGTAAAAAGCTTAGCATCTTATTGACTCCATTTGAAGGTCATTTCTTACTGCTCGCTTACATGCAATTAAATCGATGCAATGAAGAGGATTTTAAAAAGATATTTAAATAATTTTTGTAAAATTCAAAAATAGAGCTGCTGAGTTTAAAGTTGAGAGCCACTAAGAGAACCCGATTTGTGTCATCTCGAAATTAAGAGAATTTTAAAATGTGCCAAATCAATATTTTCCATAACACAAGAAATAGTTTTATATATTTATAAACTGTACAATCAAATCGCACATTAAAAACTCATGTTAGCACGAACTTTTAAATTAAAATTAACGTTTTAAAAACACTTACGTCTATCGTACTTTTTTTTTGTGAAATTAAAAATAAATAATTGAAACTGAAACGATAATATTTAGTTAAGCAACAAACAATGAACTATTGATCTGCCAACACTTGGCGTCATAGAGAAATGCCTTTGCATGTGAGTTTCATTTAGTTGCTACTTTTCTATACAAATAAATTGCATAAAATTTTACCCACGTTTAACTAAATAATTTCTAGCAGACCGACTGTTTAGTTTGCTAAAACCTCATTTATTGAAATCAATTTTAATTGTGCCAAAAAGGGGATTTTTGTGCAATTCTGTTTGTTATTTTCTGGCTTAACCAAACATGCAGGCATTTACCAGAAATTTACTTTAGCTTCTTCGTTATAGTTGTCAGACACAGAACCTGAAAGGTATTAAATCAAGCAATAGGATTTGCTATAAAAAAAGGAATTCAACATTTTGCACAGTCGCCACTACAGTCGTTTCTAGGAAGTAGTTGTAGCGCTCTGACCCTTAAGGATTTTCCTAAGAGCATCTGCGCACGCGCAATCCAACTGATGGAATAGTTACCTGCTTTCAATTACATTGACTTTATTGTATCTTTATTATAATTATTATTTTAATTTAATATGGGCTTCATTTAACTGGCTGGAGTATACAATTAACGAGAATTTTCAAACTCTTTTTGTTCATAAATTTATATGCACTTTTAATTTCTATAACCTTCACAAAAAAGTGAAATGGTTTTTCATTCCGTGTGTAATTTCTCCGATATTAATATGGGACCCCATAAAGTATATATATTCTCGATTCTTATGAATAGCGATGACGGTTAAGCTATGTCCGTCCGTACGATATCGGTTTTCTCAAGCCCCCTAAAGAGCTAGAGGCTTTTTTGGAAATGAACTTAAATAGAGTGGTATTGCAATTAAGAAAAATCCGAAATACGGTTCCAGAGCTGGGAAGCTTACACCTATTTCTCGATGCAAAATTAATACCAAAAACCAATTATATTTTTGTTTGTTTGTAAATTGAACCTGCTTTATATTTTGGGAAGCCGCAATTGTCTATTGAAAATTAAAAATATAAAAACAAAATTCCAGGGATGGGAAATCAAAAGTTTTCCGTATTTTGTAGTACATGCAATAACTAAAATGTTTAAAAATTTCAAGTGTTACTTAAATAAAAGCGCTTTATACGTCATGAAGATTTGTATTGGTAAGAAAAAAATTTTAATTTCACATCCAGGGGTGGGAAATTGGTATTTGTTTTCATTCATAAAAGTAACCAAAAAGGCAACTGACGTTTTTTTTTTACTTACTAAAACTATTTCATAACCCAGGAGCAACAAAATTGGTGCTAAAAATATATGCAACGCCAGACGTACTTTGGTGAAGGGTATAAAAGATTCGGCACAGACGAATATGGCACTGTTACTTGTTTTATATGCCCTTTTAATCACAAATAACATTCATCCAAAATTAGCTACAAAACACGGGTGCACTCTTAGAGGTTAAGAAATAAACAGCAAGAAATAATAATTCCCCATTTCCACGAAAACTTGAAATGTTAATGCGAGATAAAAAAAAATTGTTAGTGCGGAACTTATAACTTCCTATTTAAAAATGTATTTAAAGTTTTAAAAAATCTGAAAAAACTTGCTTTTACCCCGCTGTGTAAAAGTCCTAGAAAGTTTGCCTGACTACTCTTGAACGGATGTCACTACATCTGTATTTAAGTGCGCGTGTGTGTTTGTGTATGAGGGTGTGAGTATGTATAAGTATTAAGTTCCACTCATAACTCTTGAATGGCCTGACTGAAGCGAATAGAGTTGTGCCGAGTTCCTTCAAACGCCCATCTTTGACAAAAACCTCTTTTCGAACCCATTTAAATTACATGGGTTTGATCTGAGACTCATGTCGAAAACAAGAGTTTTATGAAGGTCGGCACAACTCTAGATTTTATTGGCCATAAATTGGCAGATGTGCCACTCGAACTTAGCGAATAGATCTATTTAGGAATTTTTCTTATTACAATTTATTTTCTTAACGTGAAGTCCCACAATTGGAAATCTCTGTTATGGCGTTAAGCGATTCCTCACCTAAACTCATTGAAAAGAATCGTCAAACCCCAGAAATCGATATCTGACTTGAGTCGGTCATGTGAATTGTCTCATATTTTGCACGCTGAATAAATTATTATTATTATTATTATTATTATTATTATTATTATTATTATTATTATTATTATTATTATAATATTTTACATTCTCAGCTTATGCTGGAATTGACGTACCGGGTCTGAGACCAAAGGTTACGCTCTGTGGGGATATAATTCATCTTTTATATCCGTTACCCTAAAGTTTCCCTCACGATCGTTGTTTTTTTTTATTAGAATTGCCTTTTGCATTTTGGTTAATATTTTTACATTCAGGTCTAATTTTTCGATTCCACACGTGGTTTCTTTGGGTATTGTTCCCATAGAGCTTATAACTATTGGTAGAATTTCTACCTTGACTAGATTGTGTGCATTCTTAATGTATTGGGCAAGCAGTATATATTTAGATTTTTGATGGCTATAGTGTCTTCGATATTAGTATCATATGGTATGGCGAAGTCAATGATCTGGGCAATTTTTCTTTGTTTATTTATTACTATCACATCTGGTCTATTGGGTATATTTGTGTCTGGTTGGTTGTTGGTTAGTATTGATCTATCCCAGTAGATAATATATTGGTTATTTTCAATTATTGGCTTAGGTTGATATTTGTAGTACTGTGTTGTTGGCTCATTAATGTTTAGTCTATTTATAATATTTATATATATTATCTTTCCGATATTGTCATGTCCTTGCTTGTAATGATTTGGAAGTAGGGTTGGACAGCTGTTAAGTAGGTGCTATATGGTTTCAGGCGTATTACCGCACCTTCGGCAACTATCGTCTCTTACTGTACTGTCTCGAATTATGTACTTCCCGAAGTTCTTTGTTTGTATTACTCCATCCTGAATGGCTATAATAAATCCTTCGGTTTCAGCAAAGACGTTACTATATTTAAGCCAATTGTTAGTATTTACTACATCTACATAAGCCTGATTGATCAAGTTTGGGTACTTTCCGTGCAGCGGTTTTGATTTCCAGTCTTGAATGAGGTTATCTATTGTTATTTGAGTATTGTTGTCATTGTTTTTAAGATTTAATGGAGTTAGGTTGTCATCGGCATTCACGAGCCTTCTGTAGAGAGTAGATACTGAAGCTTTTCTTTTAAAATATTCTATTAATTTTATTAACTGTTTATCGTGAAGTGTCTTTATATTTAGTATTCCTCTTCCTCCAAATTTTCTTGGAATGTTTATCCGTTCTAGCGATGCTTTTGGGTGGTGATATTTAAACTTCGTTAAGGTAGTACGGACCAAATGTATATGTAAGAAGAGGTATGGCGAAAGTGTTTATTGCTTTTACAAGGTTTCGACCATTTAATTTGCTTTTGCATATCACATTAATCCTTTTAATGAACTCCTTCTTGATGTCCTGTTTTTGTGTCCTGTGGTCTATTGTGATATGTTGTTTGATTCCCAGGTACTTATAGTGTTCGTCTCTTCTAAGTGGTGTTATACCTTCCAGGTCCTCAGTTAGGAAATTTTGGCTGGTTGTATATTTTCCCCTGGTCACATTTTGTATTTTACATTTTTCGATTCTAAATTTCATTTTGATATCTTTTGAAAACATTTCAACTATTTTCAATAGGTTATCTCGATTTTGTTTTGTGCACGCATAAATTTTTAGATCATCCATATAGAAACAATGCGAAATTATATCGGTTGTAGGGCCTAGTTTATATCCATATTGGCTCTGTTGGAGGAGAGTTGATAAACGGTTTATTGCAATACAGAATATTAAGGGGCTAAGTGAATCGCCCTGGTATATTCCACGCAGTATTTTTATTGGCTGCGACACAGCGGTGTTGTTTCCGTTTTTTTTATGCAATTTAGTTTCCCAGAATCTTATAATAATAATAATAATAATAATAATAATAATAATAATAATAATAATAATTATTATTATTATTATTATTATTATTATTATTATTATTATCATTATTTTGAAAAAATTGTTCTGAAATAAATAACCATTTTAATGTTAATGCACAAGAGGGAATACTCCCTACTCCCTCGAATTTTTTTATATCCAAAACTATCAGCATAAAAACAAAGTTTTTTCATACACCTGCTTCGAAAATTCCTTTGTTTAAAGTTAAAATTATTGGTGTTAATAAAATTTAGGGAGTTTAAACTTTCATAAAACTTAATTATATTTTCCCATTTAATTCAATTTGCTACACACACTCGAACATAAATGAAACTATAAATTGCAGATAGAGTTTAAATGTCGATGAACACTCTGTTGGCTTTAATGGACATGCGAATATGTTGCATATTAAAATTAATTAATAAACTTAATTAATTAAGTTCTAGTTGGCACCAGCAAAGCAAAGCATTTACTAATCGGATATATAATGAAATTTAGTGTGATATAAAACAATAGAAAAAATCTCATATAAGAAATATATTTTTTTTATTTAAGAACGCAAAATGTTGCGAAAATAGTTGAAGTGATTCCCTAATTAAATTTCGATTGTCTCGAAGTCCGGTTGGTTGAAGTAGTTGACTTGGAAGCCGCGAGTCATGCGCTCAATCATGTCATGAATGCGGGATTGATTTCTTGTGATCTCAATTAATACGTGGGAACTACTCGTATTGTTTGCCTGCTAAAATATCATGACATTTTACAGGAATTCACATTGAGAAAATACGAATTGAAGTTGTGGACTTGCAAAATGGTATTTTGAAACTTAAATTCTTATTGAGAAAATAGTAATTGATAAGAAATGCAAATTGATTTTGGGACCCCAGAAGTTGATAGAAAGAAAGTCATATTGACATTAAAAAATGATATTTGAAATTGAGAAAAGCCAATTTAATATTGAGAAAATCAAAACTTTCCAGTGAAAGTAATTTTACCGGAACTACTTTTTCTTTATTTTTAAAATTTCAATTCGTTTGTATATTCGACTTCTCAGCGCAGCGATTATTAACAACATCCAATTAATTGATTAAGAAGTTGTTTTACTTTCAGAAAGTTGAAAGTTGTTTGTAGCTTCTGCAAGTTTTACACTTTTATTTATAAAAAAAAATAAAACAATATGTTTTTATTCCTTTTAATTCAATTACATTTTTATAAAATCGCCTGTATTATGAATGACGACGTCGACGTCACTTCAACACGACAGCAAAATGTTGTCACTTGTCATTTAATTATCGACAATATTTAATTATTATTAACAGCCGTTTGGTATTCTCCAAGACATATAATATTAATAGAACATGTTACCAAAAATTAATTTTTGTCGATAAAGACTGGACAAGGAACGATTTTGTGCTGTCGTGTTGATGTGACGTCGACATCGTCATACATAATACAGGCGATTTTATAAAAATGTAATTGAATTAAAAGGAATAAATGAAAGGTTTATGTAAAATAAATCGATAAATATTAATTTCGAATATTATAATATTAATCAAGCTTATGATCGTTTTTATCAAATTATATTAACAAGCTGTTAACGAAATATCGAATAAAAATTAGACCAAATATAATTTGATAAAAAACAACCATAAGCTTGATTAATATTATAATAAACTGATAAGGTCAATAAAGATAAATCAACAATTAATTTCTAATAATTATTTGGTGCTGGTCTGGAGTTAATTTCAAACAAAAAATTTATGTTGGCAAATGACACGGAAATATCTAGTACATCCTCGAGTCTTCAGAGAGTTCGTAGAGAGAGAGAGTTCCAAATTAATTTAAAATGTTATCAAAAATCACATTTAGTTAACATCCGAAACTTGACTGGTGATTCATTGAAAAATTGAAAATATTAAGAAAATTTCTTTTAGTAACAACCCGTTGGAAAAGGCATTATAAAAGGTCCCGATTTGCGCTACTCCCTGGTAAAAAGCTTAGCATCTTATTGACTCCATTTGAAGGTCATTTCTTACTGCTCGCTTACATGCAATTAAATCGATGCAATGAAGAGGATTTTAAAAAGATATTTAAATAATTTTTGTAAAATTCAAAAATAGAGCTGCTGAGTTTAAAGTTGAGAGCCACTAAGAGAACCCGATTTGTGTCATCTCGAAATTAAGAGAATTTTAAAATGTGCCAAATCAATATTTTCCATAACACAAGAAATAGTTTTATATATTTATAAACTGTACAATCAAATCGCACATTAAAAACTCATGTTAGCACGAACTTTTAAATTAAAATTAACGTTTTAAAAACACTTACGTCTATCGTACTTTTTTTTTGTGAAATTAAAAATAAATAATTGAAACTGAAACGATAATATTTAGTTAAGCAACAAACAATGAACTATTGATCTGCCAACACTTGGCGTCATAGAGAAATGCCTTTGCATGTGAGTTTCATTTAGTTGCTACTTTTCTATACAAATAAATTGCATAAAATTTTACCCACGTTTAACTAAATAATTTCTAGCAGACCGACTGTTTAGTTTGCTAAAACCTCATTTATTGAAATCAATTTTAATTGTGCCAAAAAGGGGATTTTTGTGCAATTCTGTTTGTTATTTTCTGGCTTAACCAAACATGCAGGCATTTACCAGAAATTTACTTTAGCTTCTTCGTTATAGTTGTCAGACACAGAACCTGAAAGGTATTAAATCAAGCAATAGGATTTGCTATAAAAAAAGGAATTCAACATTTTGCACAGTCGCCACTACAGTCGTTTCTAGGAAGTAGTTGTAGCGCTCTGACCCTTAAGGATTTTCCTAAGAGCATCTGCGCACGCGCAATCCAACTGATGGAATAGTTACCTGCTTTCAATTACATTGACTTTATTGTATCTTTATTATAATTATTATTTTAATTTAATATGGGCTTCATTTAACTGGCTGGAGTATACAATTAACGAGAATTTTCAAACTCTTTTTGTTCATAAATTTATATGCACTTTTAATTTCTATAACCTTCACAAAAAAGTGAAATGGTTTTTCATTCCGTGTGTAATTTCTCCGATATTAATATGGGACCCCATAAAGTATATATATTCTCGATTCTTATGAATAGCGATGACGGTTAAGCTATGTCCGTCCGTACGATATCGGTTTTCTCAAGCCCCCTAAAGAGCTAGAGGCTTTTTTGGAAATGAACTTAAATAGAGTGGTATTGCAATTAAGAAAAATCCGAAATACGGTTCCAGAGCTGGGAAGCTTACACCTATTTCTCGATGCAAAATTAATACCAAAAACCAATTATATTTTTGTTTGTTTGTAAATTGAACCTGCTTTATATTTTGGGAAGCCGCAATTGTCTATTGAAAATTAAAAATATAAAAACAAAATTCCAGGGATGGGAAATCAAAAGTTTTCCGTATTTTGTAGTACATGCAATAACTAAAATGTTTAAAAATTTCAAGTGTTACTTAAATAAAAGCGCTTTATACGTCATGAAGATTTGTATTGGTAAGAAAAAAATTTTAATTTCACATCCAGGGGTGGGAAATTGGTATTTGTTTTCATTCATAAAAGTAACCAAAAAGGCAACTGACGTTTTTTTTTTACTTACTAAAACTATTTCATAACCCAGGAGCAACAAAATTGGTGCTAAAAATATATGCAACGCCAGACGTACTTTGGTGAAGGGTATAAAAGATTCGGCACAGACGAATATGGCACTGTTACTTGTTTTATATGCCCTTTTAATCACAAATAACATTCATCCAAAATTAGCTACAAAACACGGGTGCACTCTTAGAGGTTAAGAAATAAACAGCAAGAAATAATAATTCCCCATTTCCACGAAAACTTGAAATGTTAATGCGAGATAAAAAAAAATTGTTAGTGCGGAACTTATAACTTCCTATTTAAAAATGTATTTAAAGTTTTAAAAAATCTGAAAAAACTTGCTTTTACCCCGCTGTGTAAAAGTCCTAGAAAGTTTGCCTGACTACTCTTGAACGGATGTCACTACATCTGTATTTAAGTGCGCGTGTGTGTTTGTGTATGAGGGTGTGAGTATGTATAAGTATTAAGTTCCACTCATAACTCTTGAATGGCCTGACTGAAGCGAATAGAGTTGTGCCGAGTTCCTTCAAACGCCCATCTTTGACAAAAACCTCTTTTCGAACCCATTTAAATTACATGGGTTTGATCTGAGACTCATGTCGAAAACAAGAGTTTTATGAAGGTCGGCACAACTCTAGATTTTATTGGCCATAAATTGGCAGATGTGCCACTCGAACTTAGCGAATAGATCTATTTAGGAATTTTTCTTATTACAATTTATTTTCTTAACGTGAAGTCCCACAATTGGAAATCTCTGTTATGGCGTTAAGCGATTCCTCACCTAAACTCATTGAAAAGAATCGTCAAACCCCAGAAATCGATATCTGACTTGAGTCGGTCATGTGAATTGTCTCATATTTTGCACGCTGAATAAATTATTATTATTATTATTATTATTATTATTATTATTATTATTATTATTATTATAATATTTTACATTCTCAGCTTATGCTGGAATTGACGTACCGGGTCTGAGACCAAAGGTTACGCTCTGTGGGGATATAATTCATCTTTTATATCCGTTACCCTAAAGTTTCCCTCACGATCGTTGTTTTTTTTTATTAGAATTGCCTTTTGCATTTTGGTTAATATTTTTACATTCAGGTCTAATTTTTCGATTCCACACGTGGTTTCTTTGGGTATTGTTCCCATAGAGCTTATAACTATTGGTAGAATTTCTACCTTGACTAGATTGTGTGCATTCTTAATGTATTGGGCAAGCAGTATATATTTAGATTTTTGATGGCTATAGTGTCTTCGATATTAGTATCATATGGTATGGCGAAGTCAATGATCTGGGCAATTTTTCTTTGTTTATTTATTACTATCACATCTGGTCTATTGGGTATATTTGTGTCTGGTTGGTTGTTGGTTAGTATTGATCTATCCCAGTAGATAATATATTGGTTATTTTCAATTATTGGCTTAGGTTGATATTTGTAGTACTGTGTTGTTGGCTCATTAATGTTTAGTCTATTTATAATATTTATATATATTATCTTTCCGATATTGTCATGTCCTTGCTTGTAATGATTTGGAAGTAGGATTGGACAGCTGTTAAGTAGGTGCTATATGGTTTCAGGCGTATTACCGCACCTTCGGCAACTATCGTCTCTTACTGTACTGTCTCGAATTATGTACTTCCCGAAGTTCTTTGTTTGTATTACTCCATCCTGAATGGCTATAATAAATCCTTCGGTTTCAGCAAAGACGTTACTATATTTAAGCCAATTGTTAGTATTTACTACATCTACATAAGCCTGATTGATCAAGTTTGGGTACTTTCCGTGCAGCGGTTTTGATTTCCAGTCTTGAATGAGGTTATCTATTGTTATTTGAGTATTGTTGTCATTGTTTTTAAGATTTAATGGAGTTAGGTTGTCATCGGCATTCACGAGCCTTCTGTAGAGAGTAGATACTGAAGCTTTTCTTTTAAAATATTCTATTAATTTTATTAACTGTTTATCGTGAAGTGTCTTTATATTTAGTATTCCTCTTCCTCCAAATTTTCTTGGAATGTTTATCCGTTCTAGCGATGCTTTTGGGTGGTGATATTTAAACTTCGTTAAGGTAGTACGGACCAAATGTATATGTAAGAAGAGGTATGGCGAAAGTGTTTATTGCTTTTACAAGGTTTCGACCATTTAATTTGCTTTTGCATATCACATTAATCCTTTTAATGAACTCCTTCTTGATGTCCTGTTTTTGTGTCCTGTGGTCTATTGTGATATGTTGTTTGATTCCCAGGTACTTATAGTGTTCGTCTCTTCTAAGTGGTGTTATACCTTCCAGGTCCTCAGTTAGGAAATTTTGGCTGGTTGTATATTTTCCCCTGGTCACATTTTGTATTTTACATTTTTCGATTCTAAATTTCATTTTGATATCTTTTGAAAACATTTCAACTATTTTCAATAGGTTATCTCGATTTTGTTTTGTGCACGCATAAATTTTTAGATCATCCATATAGAAACAATGCGAAATTATATCGGTTGTAGGGCCTAGTTTATATCCATATTGGCTCTGTTGGAGGAGAGTTGATAAACGGTTTATTGCAATACAGAATATTAAGGGGCTAAGTGAATCGCCCTGGTATATTCCACGCAGTATTTTTATTGGCTGCGACACAGCGGTGTTGTTTCCGTTTTTTTTATGCAATTTAGTTTCCCAGAATCTTATAATAATAATAATAATAATAATAATAATAATAATAATAATAATAATAATAATTATTATTATTATTATTATTATTATTATTATTATTATTATCATTATTTTGAAAAAATTGTTCTGAAATAAATAACCATTTTAATGTTAATGCACAAGAGGGAATACTCCCTACTCCCTCGAATTTTTTTATATCCAAAACTATCAGCATAAAAACAAAGTTTTTTCATACACCTGCTTCGAAAATTCCTTTGTTTAAAGTTAAAATTATTGGTGTTAATAAAATTTAGGGAGTTTAAACTTTCATAAAACTTAATTATATTTTCCCATTTAATTCAATTTGCTACACACACTCGAACATAAATGAAACTATAAATTGCAGATAGAGTTTAAATGTCGATGAACACTCTGTTGGCTTTAATGGACATGCGAATATGTTGCATATTAAAATTAATTAATAAACTTAATTAATTAAGTTCTAGTTGGCACCAGCAAAGCAAAGCATTTACTAATCGGATATATAATGAAATTTAGTGTGATATAAAACAATAGAAAAAATCTCATATAAGAAATATATTATTCGATTTAAAAACGCAAAATGTTGCGAAAATAGTTAAAGTGATTCGATATTGAAATCTCGATTATCTCGAAGTCCGGTTGGTTGAAGCAGTTGACTTGGAAGCCGATAGTCATGCGCTCGATTATGTACTCAGCCAAGTCATGAATGTGGGATGGATTTTTGTGATCTCAATTAGTACGTGGAAACTACTAGTATTGTTTGCCTTTAAAAATAAATCGTGATATCGGCGATATTTCTCACATTAACCAGCACTAAGAAACTGAAAATATGGACAATGACGAATTCTTTTATTTCGTCGTTCAATAGTTTTATAGCATTCTCGCTCCTTTTAGGTTTCAATGATTGGTTTTGAAGTTTAACGTTCCATTTTTTTCTCTCCGTAGATTTTTCGTCCTGTTGCTTTTAGTTACATCACTCTCGCTATGACGCTTTTTCGTTCTGTCATATTGCCTTTTGTTTTTTTTTTCGCCTGACTGTATACTGTTCCTCTCGTTTAATAGTCTGCTTGCTGCTTCATCGCTATATCGCCCTTTCTCTTAATCACTCTACTCGATTCATCTTTATTTTGTACATCTGGAAAAAATTACTTTTTTAATGAAAACAGACTACGACGCTGGAGTATATATAATTTCATGGACCAAGAATGATGCCTGGGGTACACTATAGTGTCTTCTGTGATGAGGAACTTTCCTTCCGGATTAAAGCGAAATCAATGTAGTGCAGTTTTCAAGTTTTGGCTGTTAAAGAGGGAAACAGTGAAGGTGCAGAGCAACGTCGCTATCTTCTTTCGATATCCAGGCAGCTTTTAATTCCTTTAATCCATATTCCAACTCCTGGAGGATCATTGGAGAAGTCGGGCTGACTTTTCAACTGCCTAAATTCCAGCACACAACATTTTTTTAGTTATCCAACAGCCGGAGCTACCATTTAGAGCTGACTGTGATCTTATGTTGGAAACCAAATATAAATTATAATGTCACAAGATTATCTTCCATACAAAGTAAATTTTATTAAAATAACAAAAACACATTTCTGTTTTATATCCTTTTGCGAAATTCTACTATGACTCCTTGAATACCTCAGAATTAGAGCGAAAGTTTTCCAATAAAATAAACATGACAAAACATTTTTTAAGAAGATGGTGTTAAAAATTGGCTGCTTAAGTAAAATTTTTTTTAAATGGAAACAAAATTCTCTTCCGAAGTCGCAGAAATCTTTAATAAAAAATAACTCTTTTACAACTCCTGCTCTTTAAGTGTACACAAACGATCTGTTTCTGTGGCTGCATCATGCATCGTTTGTTCTTTACACATGTTCATGTGTATGTAAATGTGTAGGTTTATGTGCATCTCACTCACTGTTCAGTAGTAATCTGTGGGTGGACTTGGCTGTTGCATAGAATGCCTGGAACGAACTTAATTTGTCGGTTACAAAAAGGTAAAAATTGTCTAAAAATATTTATCTGTCTGCCGCTTCCCGTCCTCTGACTTTGGCCAAATACACGCTCGTATGCCATGATATGCTGCTTTAATGTGTGAAAATCTGAAATCGAAAATTGTTTTCCTATTCCCCAGTGCCGTTTCGAGTTTCCACTCCAGTATTGGGACAGTATGGATTCAATAATTGATATAAATTGATGGATAATGGCATGTGCTGGTAGTCATGGCAAATCACTTTAGGTTTTTGGTTTTAAAAACGATTTTTGCCTTTTGTTTTTTCTCTTCTTTTTTTTTCTTTTGCTTTATTGCCAACAAATGACACAAATAAAATGAAATAAAACAGAAAGTAAACTTTACATGTGAACTGAACGTGGATGGGTAAAAGTTTTACATTTCGATATTTACAATCCATTAAGTTTATGAAGTGTGTTTTTATTGCTCGAATTATTTACTTCAATTGCAAATTAAAAGAGATTTAAAATGTTGAGCTGTTGGAACATATTGTTTTATATGAATTCTGCATTTGCAAGGAATAAATGACAGCAGGATATATATTTTCGTTTTCTTTTATTTTTGGTTTGCTTCCTTGAACAAGTGATAAGGCCACTTAATGATTGTTCTGATGATGAAACGGGTTGCCTGGAAAGGAAAAAGACAGGCGTATGGGCAATGGCGGGAAGTAAATGCTTTTGGGTGCAGGAAAAATTCAGGTCGTTGTGTAAATGCATGAGGGTTCCTTGAAATTTGTCCGAAGACGAAAGAAAAGCAGGACTAAACCTCGTTTTAATTAACATCAAACAACTTAATATTATGCATTAGTAATTTAGTTGTTGTCACAGCTTTTATAAAAAATATAAAACAATTTAAAATATATCAAAAAAAATTAAATTAAAACTTACAACAATCAACGAACTTAGTAAAAAAAAAAAGAGCCGACTTGAAATAGTAAAATTAAATCTTACAAAAATTAGGGTAACAGTACAATTATTGTTTACAGGCTACAAATAAAACTTGTAGAATCTACCATCATGGTAAAATATTTTTATATCGAGTTAAGCCGACAACATATAACACAAACATTTTGGGGGACACAAAAAGAAAATCACATTTAAAATATTAATAATAAGAAATATCATTCCAATAATCGTATCGAAATCTCATGCGGCTAAAAAAAACATCCGCTACATCCGGATGTTGAATGAAAACTTCGATATTTTTACAACGTCATTATTTAGAACTTCATTCAAATTCTACTGCATCGTCTGGACCTA
Organism: Linnaemya vulpina; assembly: GCA_963675445.1. NCBI lineage: Eukaryota > Metazoa > Arthropoda > Insecta > Diptera > Tachinidae > Linnaemya > Linnaemya vulpina. The sequence continues at coordinate 28,776,842 of OY776279.1, read as the reverse complement.
AGGCAAGGCCCTATAGCTAAACGAATATGTACCGGAGCACATCGCAAAAAAGGCAGTTCCAAATAATTTTGTGGATTGAAATTGAGCCAGTCAACAAAAATTAAAAAAAAAACCAAAAATTAATTGCAAAGTAAATATTTACAAAAAACGTGGTAACTGTACAATTTTTGTGGTTAAAAGGATGTGAATCGGATCATACCCAAGAAAAGGGTATTTTTATTTAATTTTGTGCGCTGAAATTTCGTCAATGAAAAAAATCGACGTGTGATTGTAATATACAAATTTCCAAAAAGAACTTGGTAACCGCACAATTTTTGTGGTTAAAAGAATGGGAATCCGACCACACTAAAAAAAAAAGGTATTTCTAACTGATTTTGTTGGCTAAGATCGCAGCAGTCAAGAAAAAAACCGCATTAAATTGTGAAGTAAAAATTTGCAAGAAAAAACATGGTAACGGTACAATATTTTTGCGTTTAAAAAAATAAGAATCGGACCATAATAAAAAAAAAAGATTTTGAAAAACCACCAACATGTTCGTAAAAGAAAATGTGCAAAAACCATGGTAACGGGTATGATTTTTGTGGTTACGCTACAAATAAAACTGTTAGATATTGTTTGTTTACAACTATAATTGTAAACTAACATATTTTTATAGTAGAATAATTTTTTTTAATATTGAGACAAGCCGAAATTTTGACTCAACCACGTATTAATGCAGATCAGAAATATTCCGTAACATATTCATGACTGCCTGCAGAGTACAATTCAGGATGTCATGCTTCGTAAAGTTGTAGTAGCGGTTTCGGCCAACAGCGTTCAGTTAAATAGTTAATATATTTTAACTTATTTGTTGGTAAAAATTGCAGTTTAATTAGTTAAATTAAAATAAGAATTAAAATTAAAAATTTGTTAACTGGTTTCAATTTGTAATTTCAACAAATAAAAATAGTTAGAAAATCATTTAGATTTACAATGAAATTTCGATACCACTTTTTATGGTTATTTTAACTAACAAAAATTATTAGATTTGAACAAATCGCAACAACAGCTTACTTTAATAGTAAAGTTACTAAATTAAATTGTTATTTTAACCAAGAAAATCAGTTTGGTTATAAAAATCCCAAAAACAATTTACATTAACAGTTCAGTTACTACTGTCACACAGTTAGTTTAACCAACAGAGATTTTGTAATCATAAAAATACCAACAACAGTTTACTTTTACAATTAGTTTACAACCGGAATTGGTTAGATTAACCAACAACTTTTTTCTCTGTGTATATGTCATGGAAATTAGTATCACACTATAAAACTTTTGTAGCAGCAATTCTTATTTTGTGTGAGAGTGGTGAAATAAAGCTTTTCCTTTTCTATTCCTTTTACGTTCTTCCTCAACATAAACTCAAGAATTGCTGCAACAAAAATCGCAAGTGTGGACCGGGACTTGGCTGTATTAATATTGTACTGGAATGTCTGTTGAATATCTTTTTAAATATCAGGAAGTAACGAAAAGTTATAATTTCACTTAAAAGTTTAAAAAAGGAATTGAAGTTTTCCAACAATTTTCTTAGTATGAAAGTGTTTTAGAATGGTTCTACTGGAGTACTTTCCATGCGCTCTTAAAGAGAAGTTTCTTTCTTTTGCTTTTGTCCTGATGAGTTTCAAGCTTCATGGAGCGATTTAGCAGTAACGATTATTATTTAAATAAAAATCTGTTGTAATAAAAAATTGCAACGCCAAAGGATGTCCATGTTTTGTGAAAAGTTCCATCAGCTTGAATGTTTCCATATGAATTGAATTTCCAAAGAGACATGTTTCAAATCCAATAAGTTTGATTTCCATTTTTAATTTCAACTTTTTAATTTCCCATACAATTTTATTCATCTCTCCATTAAAATGTTTAACATGAAAAGTTTTCTCTGAAAATTGAAAAAAAGATAAATAAAAATTATAAAAGGGAATATACAACAACAACTTGAATTTTTCTCTCTTCGCATTCGATTTAAATAATTGTAGTTTTAATTTTTTGTATTTATTTTTTCTCTTAACACTTTTTCCCATGCTGGAACTTTATTGGAGCTGAAGGTAAAACTATTTCGTAGAATTGACCTGAGAAAAGAGGAGACCAAAAAAGAATTGTGTACGAATAAAATGTAGAAAAGCATTCAAATGTCCATGATTCTTTTCTCTTTTGTTTTGCAAAGCAAAACTTTTTATTAAAAACCAGGCAAAAAACTAAGTTTTACAATTAAAAAGTTGAATTTTTAAAATGTCAGTAAAATTGCAGAAACGGGGATTTTTTATTATTGTTATTTTTAGTTGACAGCCGAAGTGGAATTCAATATGTTTTACACATTGACAGTGAATAAAATGTCACACACACATACATATATTTCGATGTATTTGTGCATGTTAGGCTGTACAGCAAAACTAAAGCGAAACTAATTAGAAGTCAACATCAAGTTAATTTCAAATACTTCTGCTGCGTTGTACATAATTTAACAGACTCTGAGTTCGAATCTGAGACGTTCAAATTATTTTATAAATTTCTTTAAATTCTAATTTTTATATGAGGGGAATATTTGTTTATATATTTTATAATAAACTAATATTTCCATTTCCATCATACAAATTGTAAATTGAATTAAAAAAATATTCCAGATCGCTGACTCTAACTCAGAGCCTGTTAAATAATTTCCGTTTAAGTAATTTAATCTACAAAAAATATTAATTTGCCACCAAATATCCTGTATTTTTAATTAAAGACTTAGAAAACATATTTCCATGCACAATTTGTTCTAAAAAACCTTTATAAAACAGAAATAGTTTTTATGAATAGGAAATAAATTGGTTCTAATATTCTCTCATGTGTAGTTCATTATGAATAAGATTTTGGTCGAACGCGTGCAGGGTGTCATATATGACAAAAGCCTACGATCAAATAAATGCATTTAAAATAATTTTAATAAAAGCTTTTTGTTAAAAATGAGTAACAGAACGAGCGTGTTTAAAGTCTACATAAATAAGGTGATCAAACCCACTTAAATTGCAAAGTTCTGATAGAGTTCTAGCAATCAGCTGTTTGTGTGCCGTATTTATAGAATTTTTGTTGTGAACAGGACATTTTTTTATATGAAAAGTGAAAAAAGTATGAAAAAATTTATTAAAAAATGAATAGGGAAAGCAATCAAAAATAATGGTGATATTTTAGTTAATATGAGGTGTTTTTTATGGAGTGATAGAACTTTGAGTTGGCATCACTGCTTTATTCGACCACCCATTTAACAGCTAATAGTTGCTTTTTGTTTAGTTTGCTTTGACTTTTCATTATAGATCGACTTAGACTAGAGCAACTTGTGCAAATTGTGGAAATTTTTAATCAAAATAATGTTTCTGTTCGTCAAACTTATCGTGCACTTCGTCCATTCAAAATTTTATTTTCCGATGAAGCCCATTTGTGCTTGAATGAGTACGTAAATAAACAGAATTGTCGCATTGAGAGTGGGGAGAATCCACAAGCTTTTGTCGAAACACCATCACATCCATAGAAAATTACTGTTTGGTGCGCTTTATGGGCTGGCGGAGTCATTGGCCCATGTCTTCAAAAACGATGATGGTCAGAATGTTACTATTTGTGAAAATTGGTATTCCAAATTGCGCCTTGTACGTGCCAGCCGTGGCGGCCACATGGCCGGAGTCCTATTTAAACATTAATGCCATAAAATTTTCTATCCAATACCGTTTCATTGATATCAAAACTATTTTACTATGTTTTATTATGATTTAAACTTGTATCACTCCATAAAAAACACCCTTTATTTTGTCAATCTTCAAGTCGTGCATTTCCACAGAAACTGAAATTATCACCACTGAGAACACGAAAAGCGGTTCCATTTTGGGAAAATATATCCAATTTTTCCATTTCTTTTCCATAAAGTTACAGTTTGTAAGAGTTTTAAAACAAAAATTATTTTTCCTATCTGATGTTGCATCAATTCAGGACTTTGAAATGACATAATATTGTCTTTTTCTATTAAAATGTGCAAAAAATGTTGCACTTTTTCGCAAAAAAAAAACAAGAACATGACTTTTTAGATATATAATTTTGGAGTTTTTTAAAAAACTCACTTTTATGGAATTATTTCGTTCACATATCACTCTCTCTCAAGACCAGTCAGGAGAACGCTTTCCGGGGACTCAAAACGTCGAGATCTGTTGCAAAATTGATGTATGCAAATCGGTGTTCAGCCAATAACTTCCCGATTTTTTTAAGTTTTTCAAAAAGTATTTCAAAATTACAAATCAGCTGCAGCAGAAAAACTATTTTCTGTTTACAGAAGTACCGCTTGGGATGAAATTTATTTATCACCATTTTATGGAAGAAGGCTTTCGACTAGTTCCAAATAGAGCTGTACCGAACTGAATCAAACGCTCTCAAACGCTCGTTTTTGACAAGAACCTCTAATCAAACCCATTTAAATTACATGGGTTTGATTGGAGGTTCTTGTCAAAAACGAGCGTTTCGGAGCGTTTGATTCAGTTCGGTACACCTCTAGTTCCAACCTAATCGATGATTTTCGTTAGCAGCGACACATCTTAATGTAACTAAATAATATGTACCCGAAACGTAGAGATGTACAAATGCCGTAATTTTTCCGTGTCACGCATGGCTCATGCGTAATTACAAATTGTTAAAATCACGTGCGTGAGCGGGATTGACGAATATCAGACGGTGCTTGATTGTGCCTGATATTAAATAAGTATGAAATTCACGCAGTCAAAATTATAAGTTAACATCAGCCTTCTTCTGAATTGCGTCAGCGTACATAAATAACATTGAAGTTTCATGATCGTGCATGATCCTCAGTTCAAGTTTACTCACGCACACTTCTGTACTTAAGTGCAAATGTTTATTCCGCAAGAGAAATTATAATAAAATAAAATATTTAATTCAAATTTAAGCATTTTCTGTTTAATATTGTTTTGTGTTAAAATTTAGCTGCTTGTTAATCCCTGGCAGCGCCGGACCCGATATGTTGTTTATATTCCTTTTTCATTACATGCAAGTGTAAAGTGGGAGGAATAACCGCAAAAAAGGCCGGTTTCATTTAGAGAATTTTTATTAGCGAATTTTCTTCTGATTCCATCAAACACTTCTTGATATCAGCGCAAAATGTTGTTCTTAACCCGTAAGACCACGTGCTAACTGCACTACGAGTTCTAGACAATTAATTTAAATACGGGTGCATGTGCGTAGGCAACAGAAAACGATGGCTTTAAACATGTCGGATGGTATTGAATTCATGTGTGGTAGCAACAAAGTTGCAGCTGATAATGAGTTCAACATGTTGAATTGTGGATGTTGTGTTTCCATTCTTTCACTTAAAGTTCTTTTATCACAGAGAACAATAAAAATATTTTAATTTTAAATTTCTAGTCTTTGTCTAAAACGAGAGAATGAACGATTTGGACCAAAATCTTCTTTTGCGTCAATATACCACTCGTAATCATTTAAAAAAAAAACATAACCTACAAATTTACAAACCATCACTGGAGATGAATAATTGTTCATTGAATTTATTTTTATATGCTAAATGTTCGATTTTTTTTTAACACAGAAATATATTGTAAACATTCCAAAGGGAAAGTCAGCATTAGTTTTATGTCCAACTTACACAGCAGAGCAGAAAAGCTGTTTTCGAAAAGCGCTACACTTTCATCATCAGTACTCTTGAATGTGTTGGTCCCGTTTTGCAAAAACCGACCTCTGATCGTTTTAGTCCCAGGAATCTTCCCTGACTAATCATGTGGACAGCATTTCTCTAAGTGTGTGTTTGTATATGTGTAAATATTTGTTCCAAACCGGGTTTTCGACTGCCCGGATTTGAAAAACCGTTTGATACGTTAACACAACTATAATATAAATTTAACTTTAAAAACCATTTTCTTCACCTTAAAAAGCAGCAAAAATTTTTTACACAAACCGGTTTCCTAAGTTCCGGGTTTTCAGCAAATCGGTCAAGTGAAATTAAAAACACTATATATTACCCGCTTGTGAAATTTCAGCAGCTTAAATGAGTGGAACGAAATTAGTAACGTTCAAGCTCTAGTAAATTTTAACCGATTCGCACCATTAGATATTAAAAATCCCAAAAAATATACGTGGAAAAGGGCTAACCCTGAAGACCATCTCTGCAATTTCTTACTAGTTTTAACCACAAGCCTCTGTAATCTGGTTTTTGTGCTATTCTAAGCTTTGGAGCTGTTCGAACTGAAACTCTATTGTTTTAATTTTCAAATCAACTGATTCCCCAGTGATTATCGCTGATTGAAGCAGTTTTCGATTGTCATAAAATAATCGATTACATTAACGGATCAGACATATAATTTCGGAGTTAAACTAGATTACGGTAAGCCGTATCAAATTTATTTAACTTTTTGAAAATGTTCTTGAAATCTAGCGGTTCAAATTGGTTATAATTCATAGAAAATCCAAGGTCAGGAACAGCCTGTCTGATTCGGTTCAGCCATGCAAAAGTTATAAGCGGGCCAGAAGTTCTGAAATAACAAGAAAAAATATATTTCTGTTGTTTTATTTTTAATAACTTCTAAATGGCTTTAGTTATCGATTCCAAATACTTTTCTACTCTGGCCATTGAAAATCAGATCGATCGCTGCTAACCGAGTCAAAATTCGTTGATTCGTTGGTGAGATATTGCGGATGAGAAAATTCAGAAAACCTGGATTAATTCCTCAACTATATAAGATTTGAAAAACTGTATCAATTCTCGCTAATCGTGCGACAGTCGTTTACTTTATTCAAAAGTTGAAGCAATCTTAAAATTAAAATAATATTTTTTATCAAACTCTCATTAGAAGATTGATATGAAGATAAAATTCGTCGAATGCTCTGCGCCCAGAGAAGCAGTAACGAAGATTTTAATTATTTCATATTCTACACATAATGAAATGAATTCATTCTTCCAACGAATAAAATATTTCCACGATATCTCACACAAACTCTTTTTAAATTGAATTTGAATATAGAAGCGCTTAATAAAAGACCCGTTACATCCATATAAAAAGGAAATATATAAAAATGCCCTTCTCATATTTTAATATATTTGCTTTGCTTATTGCACTTGTTTCATACAAAAATTAAAGAAAAAGAATCTCTTCCAATTCACTGATGAAACATAAAATTTTACTGAATGAAAAAAGTTCTATATCAGAAACAAAACACTTCTTTTTATTTGCGAAAAAAAATGAATAAATTTCAATATCATTAGCCTGACATCACGTTCTATTATTTGAATGTCAGCATGCAAATTATTAAAGTCAAACATAAACGAGTATGAAACCTTTTAAATTAAACCCCGATTTTCTTAACAAAAGCCAATACCCCTGTGAAACTTTTATGTAGTACAGCCCACTTGACGTGCAGCATCTTTTCGTATTTTCATTTTAATCTGACATCGATGTGTCACAGAGTCTCTCTATGAAACGTTATCGTTTTAATTTAAATTAAAGCGATTCATTGACTTGGAAACCCAACATAAATGAAAGACCAACAACGAATGAGCATAATGTTGGATACACAACAGCAACTTGTATGCACACGAATGTAAATTATGAACTCTAACACTCACACACACACACGTACAAAATCTAAATCGGTTGCTTTAAATGAAGCATATTTATAGGATGCTGCAGCTGAGCTAAGAGACATTTATATCAATTTTCTTGCACTTTTAGTTAATTAACAAACATTTTATTGAAATTGTGCAAAAGATGTGCTCTTGACATGTTTCTTCATGTCTGATGATCCACTGACTATTCAGGTGAGATGAGAAATTCTTGTAGGAAACTGGCGATTGTAGTGCCAGAGAAAAAGTGAATTATAGTTTTTAATATTAAACCGTTTCAACACACAAGACCTCTGGATTTCCTTAGCGGCAGTTCACCATGATATATTGAAGAAATGTTCTCGCAAGTACATATTAAAAACTTAATTTCATATGCACAACACGTTTGGTAACTAAAAAATTAGATAATATGATGATGCACTCGTATCGTAATCAAAACCAGCGTACATATTTTCATCATCACGAATGCTCAAGTGAATCAGCATAAATGCCTTTAATCACTCATTCGGTTTACTGCCTCAACAAAAAAATAAGATAAAAATGTTACACAGATAAACCAAATGACGAGTAAATGATGTTAAACATTTATTTCTTTTTTTAAGCCCGTAACTGCACATGCTTTTCTCCTAATTCCCCAGTGGTGTAAACAGGGAGAGAGGCGCCCTTATATAAGGCCTTAAGTCCTAATATTTATCCTGCAGAAGTTTGCTTGTGGAAGTCAGAACAAAATTATAATACACACTAAATATTTTGTTTAGTGGCTGTAAGCTTTTTAATAATTTAATAAAAATTATCGATTAATAATCCATTATTATTCGATTAATCTGAAGTTAGTATTTGCTACATATCACCCAATTACATCAATAAAGCCCAAGTTTATAGTGGCTTTTGGAAAAAAATTATTCAAATTATTTCATCTAAATAATCGTTTAATATTCGAATATTCGAAGACGAGTACTCGGTACAAATTAATATATTATCGCAACAAAACAAACGATATTAAATAATCGTAGAAAATAAAAAGAAAATTATGTTGTTTCGATAAATAAAATATTTATCGAAACAATGTACTTGGTATTTATACTTGGTTATTAATCGATTAATCGAAAGTAAATAATCGTTGCAAATATATGTATTACCGCTCGTTTGAAATAATTATATTATTTATATATTATAAATGAACTATTAATATTCGATTAACCGAAAAAATATAATCGGTATAATGTAACATAAAACTACTAAAGAAAAAACGTTTTCAATATCTGCTCGAAATAACAGGTTATTAATCGAATAATCGAAAGTAATTAATTAGTTCAAATTAATGTATTATCGCAGCAAAATAAACGATAGTAGTTAATCTCTAACTTAATTACATTAATTATATATATAAAATAAACAATTAATATTCAATTCACAAATAAATAAAAAATAATCGGTACAAAGTAACATAAGATCACTAAAAAAAAGACGTTTTCAATATCTGCTCGAAATACCAGGTTATTAATCGATTAATCGAAAGTAAATAATTGGTGCAAATTAATGTATTATTGCAGCAAAACAAACGATTGTAGTAACCTAACTAATAATTACTATTCGATTAACCAAAAAAATTAATAAATAATCGGTACAAAGTAACATAAGTCCACTAAAGAAAAGGCCGATTAAAGTTAATGCTTCAAACAATTTATTTTTTACCATCTGCTTGAAATAGTCGTTACAAGCTCATATGTTATAGTATGAAAACAATAATAATAATAATAATCTTCTAACCCAAATATATTATTACTTTTTTTAAATAATGAATCAATATCCGATTAATCGAAAAAATATTGGTACTGTTATATAATACCAGAAAACAGAAAACGTTTAAACTTAATGCTTTTCTTCTCTTTCTTTTTAATATTTGCTCGAAGCAACTGATTACTAATCGAATAATCGAAATCAATTAGTCGGTTCAAATTAGTTTATTATAGGAAAAAAATCGATTAAAGTAATCTTTTAAAGCAATATGCTACCACTAAAGAAAAAACGAGTAAAGCTAATTCTTTTATCAATTTATTTTGACATCTGTTCAGTGTATTAAAACTATTAATCGATTAATAGAATAGTAGTACTCGGTAAACACCAATTTACATCAATAGTTAATCTTCAAACTCAAGTACTTTAATTATATATGAAACAAATAATCGATTGATATACGATTAATCGAAAAAAATAATCGGTACAAAGTTATACGTTTTCACTAAAACAAAACGAGTATAATTAATTCTTTAACCAATTTATTTTAATATGCCTTCGACATAATAGACTATTAATCGATTAATAGAAAAGAAATATCCGTAAAAATTTATATATTATAAGCACAAGATAATCGATTATATTTTATTTGTAACTTTTTTAAAAATAATCCATTAATATTCGATTAGTCGGAAGAAAATAATAGTCAGTACAGAGTAATCTATTACTTTTAAGGAAATAAACAATTTTTATTTTTCCTTCCACTAATTGACTTCTGATGTCTCTCCAAATTAAAAAATTAATACGCGATTAATCGCATAAATTGATTATATTGAAATAATCGCTTAATATTCGACTCGTCGAAGGAAAATCACCCGTAAAAAGTAATCGACTGCCAATAAAGAAATAAACGATGGAAGTTAGTACTTCAACCAACATTTCTTTAGTATCTCTCGGAAATAGCTGGTTATCTAACGATTAATCGAAAAATAACAATCGGTGAAAAGTATTATATTAACACAAATAAAAATCCGATATCATAAGTCTATTAACCTGAAAACTTAAATTACTTTTTAAAAAGAATCAAATAATATTTGGTTGATCGTAAGAAAAATATTATCAAAACAAAGCAAGGCTTCGATTAAATATCTGTTCGAACTAATTCGATCACTCAGATAAGAGTAGTCGGTATAAATTAATTTAAAATCGCAGTAACACAAAAGTTTTTACTTAATTGAATTAATTTTTGGAAATAGTCGATTAATATAGTAAAGTTTGAAATATCGATTAGTCAAAAAATAATAATCGGTACAACTCAATTTAGTATCCCAAGAAAAAAAGTAGAGAATTTATACTTTTTTTTAATAATCGACTACAATTCCATTAATCGAAAATCTAATTGGTGCGAACAAATTTATTATTATTTACGAAACAAATGTAGAAAATAAACTACTAAATTTAATACTGCTTTTTAAACTAATTCATCACATAATCGATTAAGCGATCGAGAATAATCGGTACAAACTAATCGATTAAAAATAAAATATTATAGCCAAGCCATTTTTAAACATTTCGATTAATTAATCGGCTCAAATTTTTTGATTATTGATATAAGCAAACGATTGTAGTTAATCCTTTGACTAAATTTCTAAAATTATTATCAATCAATCGATTAATTGCAAGAAAATGTTTTGCGCAAATTAATCGATCACTGTGACATAATGAAACAAACAACAATTGTTAATACCTTAAAAAGTTTCATATTATAATATTGGCATAATAAATTTATAATCGATTAATATAAAATTAATAATCGGTACATATAAGTGGATTAATAAAATTTTCATGGCATAATAAAATTATTTTTGTCGACAAATTTGTATGGGGTATTCACAAAGAATTAGTCAGGATCAATTGGCCAATGAAAAATTAACCATAGTTTAATACTCCAACCCAGTCAGAGATCTCACATCTGCAGATTTCTTAAAGCATCGACTGATATACGACTATTCGAAAGGACATAATCGAATAAATTAATCGTTAATTGAAACCAAATAGAAATAATAGTTTTTTTTAGTTATAATCAATTAATTTATAGAACTATAATAAACGACTGAAATCAATTCTTGGAGAAAATTGTCGATTTTTAATCGCATTTATAGCTCGTGAATATCTTATGAACAGTGCAAAATCTTTAGCAAAATATCCGTGGCAGTATTAAAAATTATTTAGTAAAATGTTTTCAATTATTTTCAGTATAAAATCTTTTCACAATCCATTAACTAAATGAGAATAATCAATACAAATTAATGGATAAATGGCTCACAGCAATCAACTGTAATTAATCGCTGGATAAAACTTTGAAGGATTTAATCTTAAAAGAGTTATATGCGGCAGGACAAAATTATTGCTACAGCAAATTATGCCATTTAATCTCCATGATTTTTTTAATAATTTTCAAAATAGTTTTTCAAAATTTGCTAAAGCGAAAGAATTTAATCGATACAAATCAGTCATTTACTGCAACAAAATCGTCTGTTTTTAATCGCTATTCACTAACTATTTAGCAAAAAAAAAAAAATTGTGTCAACTATTAAAGTTTCTTGTGCGCTTCAATAGGCCTTTCAAAAATCCTGTTCGGGCATGTCCTCCGTTTTCCACTACTTCAAATGTTGCTTTTTTCTTAACCACCTTTTTATGGATTTGATGCATAATTTTTGCGTTCATACGAATGCAGCTGAGGGAAAAAAGCCAAACTCATACGCTTAAATGTGCCACGAAAAAAAGCAACAACAACAACAGGGTTTATTTAAAAAAAAGTTAAAAATCTTTTTTACTTTCTCCACTTGACAGTTCACTGACTATCATTGACTTTTACATGATTTATTACGAATATGGTTTTTGTAGTTGTTGTTTTTTTTTTATCCACTATCATTTTTTATTCACCTTCTTTTTTTCTTTGCTCTTGCCACTACTTTTAATGTTGTTGCCGTACTTTGGCAGTGGGCGTTGTTTACCATCAAACCCTCTGACATGTTGTAACAGTTAAAAAATAGACACTGTTTTTTGTTTGCTGGCACTTATATGGGAATCAGGTTCAAGCCCAGCTAAGCTGATGCCAGAAAATAGATCGATTAATCGTTTTAGTAAGCAGTAGGCAAAATTAAATAGTGGGGAATATGAAGTTTTGGTCCCAAATTCAGATATTTCATTTTCTAGGGGTCATCTTTTGAATTTGTTGTAGAGAGGAGAGTGGTACATGCTATCGAACGCTTTCAAATGCTCGTTTTTGACAACAACCTCTAATCAAACCCATTTAAATCACATGGGTTTGTTTAGAGGTTGTTGTCAAAAAAGAGCGTTTAAGAGCGTTTGATGAAGTTCGGCACAGCTCTAGTGGGAATAACGTCTTGTTGCGCCCTTCGTAATAATAAACACGAAGTTAGCTGCAGTTTATTATCTTGCGTGACAGATCAAGACCCGCAGCCAAATTACCGCATTCGATCGAAATTTCAATATACATAATTTAAATGGAAATTTTCATCCGTAGCTTGTGCTCTCTTCATTATCAATTATTTTATCCAAGAAATCTTTTTCGATATATAATTTTCGATTATTTCGATTGGCTGGGCATATTTGAGTTTAATTTCTGCTGGTGTGTTGGTATGGATGTGTATCAGTAAAAGTACAAGACTCTAAAAGAAAACTTCTCATACATTATTTTTTCACTTACACTCCCAAGTGTCCTTGTCTTTCCGTTTGACAGTGTCTGTCATTTACAAGGAGTACTTTCGACTTTACTTTGTAATGCACTCGGCAGTACTTCTTCTTTATACATACTTTTTGTTCTTTTACTTTTCTTTTACTCTCTTTACATTAACGTGCACATTTCGGCAAAAGTGTATGCTGCCAAGAAAAAAAAGTTTAAATAAAAATTACGAAAAGTAATAATAAGGAAAGATAAAGGCAGGCATACACTTGTAATTTGGGAATTACACATAAAGCGAGCAACCAGAAATCGAAAACTGTAGTCGCGGCTTCAAACGATTGAATTCCTTGCACGCAAATGCATTTCGTAGCCAGGTGTAATTAACACCACTTCAAAAATAATTATAGTTTTAAAAATATATAAAAAACGCTTTTTAAGCGGAACGCATCAGAAAGTCAAAAATAAATTTTATAAGAAACTTTAAACAACAACGAACCGAAATACAAGTCTTGTTGCAAAAATAAGGGTCGGACGCTCTATATACGAATTTCCCAGTTCGACTCCACTGTCAGTCATGCTTATGGTGCCGAATTTTTCTGATTGTGTTAATTGTTCTAGGCTTGTCTCAACGCCGAAAGCAGAACACTGATCGCAGACAGTGCTTAACGCCGTCATGTACTAACGAAGAGGATACAGCACCTTCCTTCATCGGTACCTGTAGCAAAAGCATTCACCTGCGAAGTAAAATGTAAAAAACATACACATTTCCCTCTGAAAATAGTCTAGCGTAGGATCTTGGAGTTAATCAAATTAATTCCTCTGATGACCGATTATGTTGATCGTAAGATGGACGTAGTGCGCGTTTCATATTTCGAATGGAACCATGCCTTTTAAAATAAATTTACACGATTTGGAAGTGTTATTCATGCTAAACCAGAGAAGTGACAAATTGGGCGCCAGTTAAGAAAGTGTTGCCAATTTAAATTTGTGTAACTGAAGAGAAGCCTCTGTCCTGATTTACAGGCTCGATGTCGACAATCCTTTTGCAAAGCCTCCTTTAGCAGCCTATCAGAAGTCAGTCTCAAGAAACTAAAACTCTTAATCTTATTTATCTCTTCAGCCCCTACTCCGACTACTTTCTCTGCTATTCTACAAGTTGCCCAAATGGGCAGTCGGCATCTGTAGCAAAGGTGTAGGTATTCACCGGCGAAGTAAAAAGTAAACAAAGCTACAACAAATTTTCTATCTTCTAATCTGTTTGTCGTCTCTTCTCTTAATACTATCCCCTTCTTTCCCTTCACTGCTAATAAAGGGGTCGTCGCCTGAGTACTGGTGCTACTTATAAGAAAATTGGGCACAAAGTGCGCCCTCTTTTTTTAAACAAAACTTGTATTTTGGTTCATAATTGTTTTCACATGCTTTTAAAATTTGTATTTAATAATAAGGCAATAAGGTGTTCTTAATGCCTTAAACACATTCAGTGCAGCAGACTACAGACTAAAACATGTCAACGAGAATGATTAAATTCTCTACAACAGGCAACGCGGTTACTGGTTGTTGTCCATGCTGTTTTAGTGATTGTAGTTAAATTAAACTGATTTCTGTTTGGGTATGCGATAATGAGCAATGCTGCCAGCATAATATAAATTAATTAAGTTATTGTAAACTTGAAACTAACAAAATATATTTTAAGGCAAATGAAATGATTTCGTGTCTGTTTTTGGAGGCTTTAAATATATTTTATTGGACCAACACTATTTAAGAATATTAAATAAATGTAAGCGGCTACACTGGCGTGGATAGAGAACTCGACTACAAACAGCACCTCATGGTTAGTTATTTGATGATGTTGTTTCCAAAATAATTCAATAGGTGACTACACAGCGACAACTGTTGCTAGCGGCATTCGCAGTCATTGTAGTCGGTAGCCTGCTGTGGTGAATGTGTTTAATGCTTCACAAGTTTTTCAAACCCTACCTAATTCTTATCTTAAATTAATGTCCTTCAAAAAAGTGTAAAAATACTTACACTTAATGAGAAGATAAGAACATAAACCACACCAACAAGCATTTACCAATACAATGTGGCGTATAATTACTAGTATTAATAGCATTAAGTATACGCATGGCAGCACAATACCAAAGAAGAGTTTTTGCAAACAAACAGACATAAAAGCGAAGCTAATTAAAAGCGTATAAAAAGTTTTCTATCGTATTAAATTATTATTGTAATTCTTATTTATGTGGTATTTCGAAACTAATAATTTTATTACAGCAAAAAGAAATCGATCTTTTACAAACTGGCTAAGAAACTGCAAAATATGCACAAGACTGCGCTCATCAAAGATAATGAACGTTAACCCAAAATAAATATGCAGGAAAATTTACTGCATTCGTAGTGTTATTTGTGGTTGTTGTTTCTTTCTTAATATTTTTAAACGCGAGTATATGGAGTTTGTTTATTTGTTTTATTTATTTATCTTATTTTTGTTTTTAATTTTCTTGTCGTACTCTCTGCTGTTCTCGCATGTCTTTAGCTTAATAAATTCACATTAATATAAGTATGTACGTGTACTTTTCATTGTGTATAGTGTACGTGTGTGTTTGGGTGCGTTTGTGTCAGTGACTGATTGCGTCTGTGCTTGTGCGAACATATCAGAACACATCTGTCCTGTATTGTTTGTTTGCGGTTCAGTCGAATCTGATTGGCAGCCTTTTTAATTAAGAAATCATTTAATTTAATTTGTAAAAATAAAAACCAAATTAAACGGATGTCTTTCAATCATTAATCGGTGGAAAAAACTCTAAATGAAATAAAACAATTTTTATTGAAGTGTTCGAATTAAGTAAAGGGTATATTTTATGGAGGTATAGATCTTTGAAATGGTATGAAACAAAATTTAATATTTTAAATTGACATGAAACTCACTGAATTCGAAAGATAGTCTTCTGTTACTAAAATTAAAATATGAATTCTGGCATATAATCGCCATGATTGACTCACTCGTAGTCTAATCTGGAGGTCCAATTACGATAGTGCGCGTTTCATATTTTGAATGGAACCGCGATTTTTAAAATAAATTTCCAATATTCGGAACTGTTGTTCAGGCGTCAGTCTATTTATGTTTGTGTAACTGAAGAGAAGTCTCTGTCCTGCTCTGCAGGATCGACGTCTACAGTCCTTTAATGGAGCTTCCTTCAGCAATCTATTCAAGCTTTCAGAAGTCATTCTCAAAGATTTAAAACTCTTTATTTTATTTCTCTCTTGAGCCCCTACTCTGTTTGCTATTCTACACGTAACACAAATGGGCCATTAAGCAGCCCTTTCCATCGCCAGCCTGTTCAACTTATCTAAAGACATACTTTATAAAAATATATTGGAAATTTTTTTTAAATTTAAGCTTTAAACACAATAGCAACAGCAGGCTACACGAACACCGACTACAAAAGTCGTTGGCTACAATCATCGCCTCGTAATCAGCTACTTAATTATTTTGAAAGCGACACCACCAAATCAATATCCATGAGTTGTTGTTTGTAGTAGAAATCTCTTCAAATGCCAGTGTAGCCGCTTTCATATATTTAATACTCTTAAATAGTGTTATTCTAATGGATTATATTTAAAGTCCACATTAAATGACAAGAAATCATTTCATTAGCTTGGAAATATAGTTTGTTGTTTTTTTTTTTTTTGTATTATAAAATAGTATATTTTAAAATTTACAATAGTTGAATTTATTTATATTATACTGGCAACATTGCATCTACTCATTGTCGCTCATCAAAATAGAAATTATTTTAATATGGTTCCAACCACATCATGGACAACAACCCGTAGCCGTAGTGCCTGTAGTAATAAAAATAATCATTCTTATATACGCACATGTAATCTATTTTTGACAACTTGTAGTCTGTAGCCTGCTGTCGCTATTGTGTTTAATGCCTAATTTGACTACAACCACAAACAGTATGGACAACAACCAGTAGCAATGTTATGTATTTAATGCATAAGTCCTTTTAACGATTTCAAAATTATTTGTATTTCCCTTTGAACAGTGGGGCGGTGGAAAAAAATTTATAAATAATTTTACAGCCTTAAAAGGATATTCCGATTGCAATAAAATAAGATCCGATCCACGTTTAAGATATATATTTTCTAAAATTGTATACGTTTAAGGTTCTTCTGAGAAATTTTCCGTGGTTAACCCGAGGCCACAGTTTATGTAGAGGCATACGACGTGTACAGTTAGTCACAATAACGCATAAAAATCGAGTTAACTTCATCGCCATTAAATAGTTCAGCCATCTCCTCCGATAATTTATTTTGAAAAAATATTTCAAATAAATAAATTTTTCCTAAAACCAACTTTTTAATGTTTCTGCTCAATTCACAATGTCAAAAGAGTTCTTTCTTTCGTATCATAATATTTGAAACAAAAACAAGATTTTATAAATTCGATATCGGTTAATTGAGTTTTTTTTCCCAAAACAACAAATGATTTGATACCAAAAACTTGCATAAATGGTTTTTAATAAAAGCAGAATTTTTCAAATCCTTTCTGCGTATTTGTCAGATAATTTATGTGGATTTTCAGCTCTGACAAACAACTAACAACTTCCTTTTACTCACAGAGTTTAATATAAAACAACAGATAAGGAAAATATAAAACAAAAGTTGTATAATAAAATATGTAAAAACCAAAAAATACAACAAAAAAAATAATACACGCTGCGGTAAAATAGGAACACGGCGATATTTAAATATTTTAGCTGGTGAAATATGCAACTGATTTCTTATTTGTTGTGTTACAATGGGATAGTGCACCATTAATTTGGATCTCTTTTTGCCGCTTATTTGCTTAAACTCTTGTTAGTGAAAGCCTCAACATATTTCAGGCATTTTTTTTAACAACAAAAGAGCCAAAGTACACGTCATTTAATATTGTTTTCCAACACATTTTGTTTCAAGTCGCGTGACCCTTTGCCATCAATTTTTTCTCTTTTTTTGAATTAGACAGACATATTTTTGGCAGTCAAAATTTCATGGAATAAATTAAGTCAACTGGCAGAGGAAGTTAATGTCTTTCGTCTAGACATAAGACTTTCAACCGAAGCTAAACAATCACTTACTTTGGGAGCTGGCATGAAAATTCATGCATGTGCATGCAGTCTGCAGCTAATTTTAACAAGTAAAAGTGCAAAGAGGAAAGGCATGACGAAATATTCCAACAGTAGCAACAAAAAAAGGAATTAAATAAAAGAGAACTTGTTTTTCTGCATGTGGGTGAGGCTTCAGGCAGGATATGAAAAGGACAATATGTTGGAGGTAACACTGGGGGCTCATTGAAGTTGTGTGCTCCATTATTATTAACTATTTATTACTTTTCATTTCAGTCACGTTGGGTGCTATTAAAGATATTATTTTACTGGCTTTTTTCAATGTTTTTTTCTATTTTGAATTGAAATTTTTGTTTAAATAAATACACATTCACCGTTGGCAGCAAAGACGTTATAACTCAAAAGAAAATTTTTTTGTTTCTAGAAAACGTTTCAAAAAATGTATTAAAAATTCATATTATTAATACTGGAATTATTTAAGCTAATTCACATTTAAATATTACAAATTTCTTGTTATTCGCAATAAATTAACATTTTTTGTTATTAAATTTTCAATATAAAATATATTTTCGTATATTATTAAGATAAGAACTGTTTTTGAGGCTGAATTCCTGAATTTAGAAATAATTAATTTCTGTAAAAGAATTAATTATTAAGCTAAGAGACATTATTTAGAACCAAATTCAAACCCGATAGTCTACAAATAATTTTTAATTTGTATCACATTCGAATTTAAAAAAAAGGAATATTTAAAATTTTTATAGTCATAAAAATAGCAAAAAGAATGAGAATTTATAAAAGGCTTTTTTGTTTCTCTTTATAAAATTTTTTATGAAATTCCAATTCTTTATTAACAAAAATTTATAATCAATATAATTAAATGTATTCCTAAATAAAAGTTAAAGTACATGGTTAACCCTAAAGGGCATCATTGGAACTTTCCGCTAACCTTAACCGCAAATCTATCGTAACCTGGTTTATGTGTCAGTCCATGCCATTGAGGTCTTCCCGAAGAATTACAAATATTTTAATTCCCAAATCCACCGATCAGATATATAATTTCGGAGCTTTATCATAAGTCGCCTTCTTCGAATTTTTTTATTTATTTATTTATTTATTCTTTTTTGTTTAATATTACGGATTGTCTGGTTTGTGGAATCACTCGTTTAAGCCGCTGAAAAGTTGCTCTAAAAAAACCTGTTCAAAAAATCCTTTTTTCCTAGTTTTTTTAAATATTTTGAAACCTACCGGTTGGAATCGGTTCAAATTCACAGGAAATCTAAGTTTAGGAAGTCTTTTCTTCGGATTACCATAAAAGAAACGAGAATTATTTCGGCGTTAATAAAATACTAAGTTAAAATTTTTTTCGTTCCCGATATCTTACAATCGGTTTAGATGCTTGTTAGTTGATTTGTGGTAATCGACGTGATTTTTAAATGTCAAGAGCTGATTAGATTGTGGAATCGATCCATGAAACCTTTAAGAAGTCATTCTAAAAATACTATTTTTAAATGTTTGTTGAAAAGTCATGAGTGTATACACACCCAGATATATACATATATATATTTATATATATATATATATATATATATATATATATAATATATATATATATATATATATATATATATATATATATTATATACATATACAGACACACACATACGTGGTGATGGGCTCTCAGAATTTGTTAAGGAGGCTTCGCAGGGCCTCAAAACGTGGAGCTTTAATGACAACCCGATTTTTCAGAAATGGGTAAAACCACTAGATTCCCAACTTTTTTAAATTTTATATTTTCCTAGCGGGAATCTAGGAAATTATTATTATACCCTTATAAAAACTGAAAAGTTTGTCATTCAGTGTGTAATTTTTTCGATATCAATATGTGACCCCATAAAGTATATATATTCTGGATCCTTATGAATAGCGATGACGATTGAGCGATGTCCGTCTGTCTGTACGTGAAATCGGTTTTCCTATGCCCTCAGAAGAGCTAGAGACTTCGATCTTGGACTGATGGATTGGAAATGAAGTTAAATAGAGCTGTGTTGCAATTTAGAAAAATCCAAAATACGTTTTCAGAGCTGGGAATACTTCACCTATTTTTCGACACCAAAATTCATACCAAAAACGAATTATTTTTTTGTTTGTTTGTTTGTGAATTTCATGCTTTGGGAAACCTATTTTTTCTATTAAAAACTAAGATATAATATTTTTCCATGGATGGGAAATTAAAATTTTTTCGGCACGTTTCGGTATTTTGTAGTACATGTAATATCCAAAATGTTAAAAAATTTAAAGTTTTTCTGAAATAAAACCGCTTTTTACATCATAAAGATTTGCATTGATAAAAAAAAATTAAAATTTCGTTTCCAGGGGTGGGAAATTGATTTGTTTTTCATTCATAAAAGTAACCAAAAAGGCAACTGAAGTTGTCATTCTTTTTTTGTTTTGCTAACTAAAAATATTTTACAACTTAAGAAGAACAAAATTGATACTTAATAATATATGTATATAAGCTTCGGCACAGCTTGATAAAGTACTTTTACTGGTTTTTATCTAATATTTAAATTCATAAGAACAATTCTCTCTATTTCTCGGGATTGTAAAATTAGCTTTTGATTGTTTTTTAAATTCCATCTTGTGAAATTATCCAGAGTCCAGTAATTTACTTAATATAGAAGACCTTTTATGGGAAACCGACTTGACTCCACTTAAAACAAATGCTATACTTCCCTTTTAATAGTTTCGCAAAAGTACAGTGGCTGCGTTAGATATTCCTGAGGTGTTTGGTGGAGTATGTGGCATGGAACCCTCCTGTCGTAACTTGTTGTATTTAGTGTCGGCGATACCTTCTCTCGCCTCATATCTGTACACGAGTTGTTATATATGGCATTTCACCAAACGAGTTCAGGGCTAGTGTTTCCCGTTGTTTTTCTAAAGTAAAAACTGAATTTCCTTAATCGTCTTTTATTTCAAATTTCCATTCTTATTCACTCTTTCATTTTCATGCAACTGCAGGCCTTCAATGCCCCAGATCGAGAGTCATAATATAACAGCACGGAAAAATATGATCCGTACGAAGACACCGTCATAATTTTCTGATTTGTTTTGAGGTTCGGATGCGGCAAGAGGCAATCCAAATTAAGCCATTTTTAAACTTTCAGCTTTGGAAAGTTTAAAGTATTCAAAAACCGGTTTCTACCTGGTTTAGAAAAGGCCGGGTTCTCATTAGATCTCTATCTCCATGTTGTGAGGTTTCAGAAAGCTCCTCTGATTAACTCTGGAAGCTCCTGATTTAGATTTCGTATGAATTTGATTCGGTTCGTTAAAAAAAAGCTTTAATAATATCTTTTAGAATAACTTTTCTGCGGCCTCACCGTTCCATTCCACAAACTCATCAGCTCTCAATAGTTAAAATCTACGTGAGATATCGTGAACGGAAAAATTCAAAATATGTGACATATTTTTTAACCCGGAAATTGTATATCCGATGAGTGTATGTTTCCGATTCTTTCATCATGATCAAAAACTTTATCAATCACCGCTTATCAACTGGGAAAATGAAAATTAAAATAATTGTGTTGCAGCTCCAAGAGCTCAAAAGCATGGAATAGCATGCAAAATAAGTTGCGACATATTTGCAAGTACAACTAGCGGGAAGTTACTGGGGTAGCCTTTAGGGTTAACCGTTTTCCATATAATTTTCTTTCATGACTGAGTGCGGAGTTGCATACGGGATCTAAGGCGTCGTAGTCTTGTGTCAACTACTTTTTTTATTTACCACATTCTCGAAATAAATTTTTATGTTTTTTCCATTTTTATTTTAGTGCATTTCAAAACTCCATACAGCTATAAAAAAAAACACCCTTTACATTTAAGGAATTAAGATAAAACCCATCTCGCTAACTCCCGTTGTTAACTTCATCTTAAATCAGCCATCATTCTAATTGATGTAATCGAGGAAAACACATTTTTATAAATCCTGTATTTGGCTGCAATCCTTTCTCCTGCTTCTTCTTCTTCTTCTTCTTCTTCTTCTGTTTCATTCTCTTTTCTTTAACTCTTTGGTTGACTTCGTGATTCCAGCAGCACACTTCAGATAATTGTAGTGTAAACACTTCATGCGAAAATGTTACAAGAAGCATCAATTTATCCCAAAAAAAAGCTTCAATATTTGTAAGTGGTAGTTTGAATTATTGTATGTGGGTGTGTATGAGCGTGTTTGTGTGTGCAGCGGTTAGCATTAGAATGTTGTTTTTGTTATTCTTCCTTTTGCTCTCTCTCTCTCTCTCTCTCTGTTTGTAGTTTAGGAAAAAGTGCACGCGTGATAATGTTTGTTCAAAGTGCTTTGGCGTGTAAAGGAATGTTTTAATGCAACGATGTCAAGGGGGTTCCGTTTCATTTGTTGTTGCATCAAGAAAGACACACACACATACAAACAACATTTTCTCAAACAGCCTTAAAGTGCACATACGCACACACAACCGGAGCTGCCAGTATCACTTTTTTGTATGCCAGTTTATTTTCTGCTCGTTTTTTAAGGTTCTTTATGTGCAAACTTTGGAGTGTATTTTTTCGTAATTTCCCTGTCGCATTTCATTTCATCTCTTAATATGGAGCTAAAAGGAAACGAAAAGGAGAATGACTTTTTGTAATCAGTTTTAGTTTATTAGAAAAATTTAAGTGTGTGTGTGTATGAATGGTAGCTAAGAGCTTAAATGTGCTGTGATCAGTGGTAATTTTGAAAATAGAAATATTTTTAAAACTTTTTCATTTTAATTTTGTGCTGATTCTTTTTTCCCAAAATCTTACCAAAAAGTGCAAACTGATCGATTAAAGGCTTTTAGCTAATTCCTTTGCAGATCATCAGGGAACCTTTACCCAACATTTCTTAAAATAACTAAAGGCAATTATTTCAAACTTCCACCTTAATAAATCAGAAGTTTAAAACAAATAGCAAAGACATAACAAGAACTCACTGATCACGCCATGGGATAAAGTCTTTTTTATTCATTTTTAAATCTACAGGCTTAAATCGGTTCAAATTAACAAAAAATCTAAGTTCAGAGACACTTTTCACGATGCTATTAGTTTGACTTAATTCGGTTAAGCTGTTCAAAAGTTGTAAGCGGGTCACCTACTTACACACACACACACACTTATACATACACATGTAAAAACGTAGTGATGGGATTAGTATGGGAAGCTTCTTTGAAACTCAAAACGAGAAGATTTCGTAAGAGCTCGCTTCTCTCAAAATCTTAACGATATTTGGAAATTTTAACAAGTTAAAATTAAAGAGGTTCAAACGACACCTCCGAAAAATATGAATTGATTTGAAAATAAAAATATTTTTATTTTAAAGCTGTAAACAAGATATTCAAAAGGCTAATCATAACAAGTCAATTGCCGCCATGTTAACAATTGAGTACGCAATCGAGTGCGGGAACTTCTTTAGCCAACAGCACAAAACGAAATAGAAGTTCTCGCTTTCTAAGCAAATTTAAAAAAGTCTTATCTACAAAATGGGTAACAAACGGAAAGAACTTCCACTACAAAACGATATCAAATAATTAAAAATTTAAAAATTGTGCAAAATTTACTGACAATTAAACGAAAAATAAACAAGAAATTAGTAACAATTGAATCTCTGCCGATCATTTTCAAATAACCTCTGCCTTGGCCTGTCCAAGGCTCATGTCTCATTTCTCATCAATATGAAATCATTTTCAAATATTAACTAAGAAACTCCTCAAACAACTAGTTTGTGTACGTTACAGTGTGCGTAATAGCTTCACACACACACACACACACTCACAGACTGCAGTAATTTGAAGCTGAAAATTATTTTGTGCTCTGTCATTTTAATAACTTGCAAATTCTCAAATTGTCGTTGTTTGTCATTTGCGCAATCGGTAGAGAAATTCTATTTGCATTAGAAAAGCAATCGAAGTTAAATTAATGCCAAAATTTCACAAACATTTTCACGTTGCAACTTATAATCATCGCATACATTCTCATAAACAATTATCTTGCAAATATCTGTGGCAACATCAATTAAAATTACTCATACGCACCGAATTACTTTATGTACGGTGACCAGGCAGAGAGGGAGAGGGTTGTGCCATAAAGCGAAGCATGTTGTGTGTGTGTTAAATGAGGCAGTTACCCCAGAAATAGTTACTCAATCGATTGCAAAACTTAATGTTGTAGGAATTTAACATCAGCTAAATGTTGTGGCTATTTTAAAAAACTTGTCATATCCGCTCTTGATTAATTTAATTTTACACGTCTTATTAGCTTCCCTTGTATGTTTGCTTGTTTGTGTTTAATGGTTTTGTTTCCGCCCCGGGCGTATACTTCATATTATTAAAAGGTTGCTCAAGTCGTATTCTACTCGTGTAGCTCACATTTCTATATCCTCTTAACGTGCAAGTATTTTTAAACTCTTTCGAAGGACATTAAACTGAAAAATTAAAAACAAATAGAGACATCAACCGAAATACAAGTACAGGGTCTACCAGACACCAGATTTATTTATTCAAACTTAATGAAAAAACGTAATAATTGACTCAGTTTTATTAAAAGCAGTCAACAATAGAATGGAAATGCGGTTTTTATTTTTTGAAGATGTCTTCCGTAGAGTAGCACTCACTGTTTAAAGCGGAGCCTTGTTGTTGTGCGCTACATGCTGCAGTAACCTCGGTTCAACTGAGCTGATTTCTCTAAGAATATTTTCCTTAAGGCCACAATAGATTTTCGATTGTCATTGTGAAGCCCTCTCTTTGAGGTAGGCCCGTAATAAAAAAAAACCCATAGGAGTTAGATCGCTCGACCTTGGTAGCCATGGCACGTCCCCAAAGCGACTGATCGGTTTTTGAGGGAAATTTTCCCAGAACGAATTCATCGAAGCTTCGGCAGTGTGTGCAGTCGCCCCATCCTGTTGGAACCACGTGTGTGAAGAGTGCGATGGATGAGCTCGCAGGTTTGGCAAAACGAATTCCGTAATCATGCGTCGATAACTCTCAGCTTTCACATGCTTTGCCTGGCCTCGAGAGCTTTCAAAAGAAAATAGTCCACTTATCTCATGCGCGGATAAGGCACACCAAACGGTTACCCTGGGGCAATGTAATGGTTTTTGATGTTTCAATCGAGGGCTGCATGATGTCGATGTGACCGTTTAAGTGAAAATGGGAATCGTCGCTGCAAAAGAAAATTGGATTTTCAGTACGGAAACGCTCCAATATCGTTTCACAAAAATTGTTTATTTCAGTTCTTGCACGATTTGAGTTCAGAAAAGGATGGAACTTCAGATCCTCTTGGATCGCTCTTGGAGATCCCAGTGAAGTTGATTTTTTCCGTATTAAAAGTCGCGTGAACTGCTTTCAGCCAGTTCAATGTTTTCGGGAGTCCTTGAAGACCGACTGGGCCCTGGCCGTGGTACATTCATATCCGAAACAGTTGCGGGGAATGTCTGCACCCACGAACGTATTAAATTTACACACGGTCCACCACTTTGAACTTTGAACAAAAATGTCGACGAGTAATTTTACGTAAGAGTTAAGATTCTTAAAAAACTTCTCCACAGTGAACGGGCGAGTTAAAGTTGTCACAAAACTGATGTTGCAGCAAAATTGTGTCGTCTTGTTGAAATCAAAATTCTTTGATGTTTAACTGCTTAATTTTTGGTAACAATAATTTATTTGGATTGGCCCGATGGCGTCCCCCAGTTGCCGTAGTTTCTTTGCCTTATTAATGGTTTTGAATAGAGAAGAGGAAAATTAGAGCGAATTGCTTGTTCACCGATTTATTGGCCTTAATGTGGAGAAATCGCTTTATAAACTCTGCGAATATATAATTAATATTTTTATTTCTTAAGTAAATTTCCACAACTTCGAAGACGGTTCTGGCGTGATGACTTGCCAAACAATAATGTTTAAAAAACTAACATTTTTTTTTTAAATTGCTTTGAATTTACAACCTCCTCGCATCATCATTGTGACGCCTGCTACACTTGACTTGAGTGCATTTTCGTACAAAAAAAATTGATATAAAATTAAATATGAACTTTAAATTTAATAAAAAAAAATTGCTGCTACACCACAAACTGTCCTAATAAATATATTTAAGCCGGAAGAGAAAAATTATTTTTAAAATATATTTCATTTCCACATTTGTGTGTATGTGTGTGTGTTTGTGTGCGTGAGTTTTTACGATATTTGTTTTGTCTCGTTTTCACAACAAAAAACTGCAATAAAAACTAAAACAACAGCCAACGAATGAGCGTACAGCAGCAACAGCGATAACAATTCAGGCATTGTGTCATTTTTAATTGTGTGATAATTCTCTGCTAAAATTGTGTGCTTTTATTTCCTGGTTTTTTATCTCTGATTCTGTTGTTGTCTTTTTTTTTATTTTTTTATATTTTTATTTTCACTTTTATTGCCGCTTTCTGTGGCAAAAAGTTTTACAACTGTTCTTGACTGTGTGGATTTGTATCTGTATATGCGTGCGTGTATGGGTGTGTGTGTGTGTGTGTGTGTGTTTTGCAGTGGTTTGTGTGTTCACTTGTTTATTCTTTTTTTTTTTTTCTTTTAACCATAAAAATGAATATTTTACTAGTGCAAATAGACCGACATGTTGGAAGATGGTTGCGACTATTCGCACAAGTTGCTTTAAAACAAGTATTTTATTTGCACAATAGTTTTACAGTTATTATATTGACTGCGTTTTATTTTAGCAGGCTACAGCATCGGTTTGTTTTATCAACGAGGGCCGTATTAAAAGGAAAATCTTAAAAGTAAGAAATTTATTACAATACTTCTCACTTGCTATAAGACGGTTGTAAGATGTTTGTAATAAATATAATGAAAATTAAATTTCTAATCCTGCGCAGCTGGTACCTAAATCGTTCTTGTTTTCCGAATAATATATAAAAAAAATCTTCGCCATTCAAAAAATTTACTTCAGAGTTTTGCATACTCTTTATTGGTAGTGTACAGTATTTTGGAATGGTATAATACATCATGCCTTAGCAGGTAGTTTCTAAAAAATCACTGATCATGTGTGACGCTCGGTACATAAATCGGAGTGGTCTGTGAACTACTTCAAATAACAAAACACTCGCAATCTAAGCCCCTAGACAAAAGATGCTTAAAACAGTTTATTTGTAAACACATTGTGACGCACGTTACATTTTCTCCAACTTGATAAATAAAATCAGCTATTGGGCCCTAGAGTTCACTATTCTTTCGACAAGCGATATTTAAAGATTAAACGATTTTCTCGCAGTGTAGTAAATATATTTTTAGTAGGATCAGCACTCTAGAGAGGACTCCTACGCACTCTATACACTGCAGCGAAACTCGAAAGTAGGGGATAAAGCTGAAGGAACAGCTGAAAATATAGAGAATTTATTATAGCTGTTTTTACAGTTTTTGCTTCAGAAAATTTTATACCACATTCATGACTGAGTAAGTTAAGCACTAAACACAATAACGACTGCAGGCTACACGAACACCGACTACAAAAGTTGTTGGCTACAATCGTCGCCTCGTAGTCAGCTACTTAATTATTTTTAGAACGACACCACCAAATGAGTAACTATAAGTTGTTGTTTATAGTAGAATCTTCTTCAAACGCCAGTGTAGCCGCTTTTATATATTTAATACTCTTAAATAGTGGTATTCCAATAAAATATATTTAAAGTTTACAATATATGGCAAGAAATCGTTTCATTAGCTTGGAAATATAGTTTGTTGTTTCTTTTTGTATAATAAAAAAAATAATTTCATGTTTACTATAATTGAATTTATTTATATTATGCTGGCAACATTGAATCTAGTCATTGTCGCTCACCAAAATATAAATTAGGTATTAAACACAATAACAACAGCAGGCTACAGGCTACAACTTGTCAAAAATAGAATACATGTGCGTATATGAGAATTATTATTTTTACTACTACAGGCAACACGGCTACTGGTTGTTGTCCAAGCCTTTTTTTGGTGGTTGTACTCAAATTAAAATAATTTCTATTTTGGTGAGCGACAATGAGTAGATGCAGTGTTGCCAGTATAATACAAATAAATGCAATTATTGGAAACTTAAATATATATTGTTTTATGTTACAAATGAAACAACAAACTATATTTCCAAGCTAATGAAATTATTTCTTGCCATATATTGTGGACTTTAAATATATTTCATTAGAATAACACTATTTAAGAGTATTAAATATATGAAAGCGACTACACTTGCGTATGACGAGATTTCCACTACAAACAACAACTCATGGTTTTAAAAATAATTAAGTAGCTGACTACGAGGCGACGACTGTAGCCAACGGCTTTTGTAGTCGCTGTTTGTGTAGCCTGCTGTCGTTATTGTGTTTAATGCTTTAGTTTAATTTGACTACAACCACAAAAACATCATGGACAACAACCAGTAGCCGTGCTGACTGCGGTAGTAAAAATAATCATTCGTATATAAGCCAATGTATTCATACAAGTTGTAGTCTGTAGCCTGCTGTCGTTATTGCTTTAATATTAAATAATGGGTGTTTTTTTAAGAGTGAACCATAAAAAAACTAGGAAATATATTTTTATTTCTTGTTTGAAAGGAAATTTTAAAGATTTATTGCTTAAACATAATTTTTGACATGTAGCCGCCATGGCCGGAGCGCAGAAAAAACGTGACGCACGCTACAAATATTAATAAAAACAAATGTGTACTTTTTGTTATAGAATTTCATAATTTTATTTGCTTTAAAGCAATAACTGGCACATCGAATTCCATAGGGTAACGCATCATACAAAAATTAATTTACAATTATTTTGTAGCTTTTTTTTAGAACTTTTAAATTTTATTTGCTGAGAAGCAGAATATTAAATTAATATAAAACTGTACACGATTTGAAATGAAAAATAGTTAATGTGTGACGCTTGTTACAGGGGCTAAAATTTGGCTTACTTTTTATTGTAAAAGTTTCGTTTCTTATTTACAGAAAAGCAAAATTTTGTTAAACTACTTCAAATACAAAATCATTCTACTCACCAGACAAAATATATATTCTAATATATCGGGACCAACGGTATCATGATAATAAAATTACAATTAAAATTAATTTTTAGAATGAAAATATGAAATCCCATCACAGCTGTTTTATCACAGAAACAAGTATTTATTCTCTCTATATACCAGTTTGTTGGTTTTGCATTAATTATCATAAAAATAATATTATTTTTCTCTAATTTTATTTTAATCGTGCCGATCATTCCCTGTAATTAAAAAAATACCAAACTGATGATTGAGGGATTTTTGCTTATTTCTTATTCCCATTTCTCTCGAACTAATGCAGACCATCACGGAACATCCTCTACCTTCACTTCATCTGTATGTTTGTTTGTGTCCAATTCTCCTTTTGTATTTCGCTTCCGTGCGTATACTTAATATTATTAAAAATGTTGCTCATACGTCACACTGCACTGGCACAAAGTTGTTGGTGCGTGATTCGTGCACTTCAAAATAATTTTGAAAAATCCTTGTCCAACCGCTTGGCATTATTAATTACAAGTATTCTAACTTTATTCCTTTTAAATTATAAATTATCATTGATTTGCTTTTGGGAAACAGAAAACTTTGTGCCACAAACTGGAAATCAATCAGGCGGATGTAAATCATTATACAGTCGAACTTCCTTATAATGAACTTCTATACAATGAAATTCTCCTTATTATGAACTAAAATCAAGAACACAGCTTTTTCGTTCCACTTTCAATGTTTTCGAATCTCCGTATAATGAATTTCCATACAGTGAATTTTTTTTTTCTACAATGAAAAACATTTTGGAAACAAAAATACATTTTAAGTGTGTTCTTGTCTCCATATAGTGAACTATTTTTAGCAGCTTTATTTTACTCCTGTTAGCAACACTATAAGGAATATAAGTAATATTTTTGGGATTCCCAAAATATGAAAATGAAAACAAGTGGAAGAAATCACACCTGTAATAGCTATAGATTTGCTTCAAGCTATTCGAAATTTAAGCACAGTGTGGAATATCTATGTTAAACCAGAGACTATTGGAAACTGTTTTCAAAAGGCAGGATTTTCAAAAGCTGACATGCAGATGCAACCCAGTAATTGGGATGAAGAAGATTTTTTCGTCGTATAATATTTTGCTGTCCTACAGGCTTCATTTAGAAAAGTAACTAACATCGATGCATCATTTGAAGACTATGTCAGTGTAGATATTGATGTACCAAACCATGGGCATTCCGTCCGCAGTGTCTTAGAAAGTCGTGGATTACAGCAGATTTTATCAGATGACGATGAAGAGGAACTGGATGGTGAAGTAGTGGCAAATCACCTACATTAGAACACGTTTCCTCCTCACTTGATGTAATTCGAACTTTTTTGGAGATGTAGAGCAACGTTTCCACAAATATATTTAAATGTCTTAATGCAATTGAAGCTTTTATTGATAAAGAAAAATGGAAAAATTTGGTTCAAACAAAAATACCTGATTATTTTAAATTAATAACAAAAAAACAAAAAATATTTATGTATAATGAAGTTTCTATATAGTGAAATAATTGTCTGTCCTCGTGGAGATTCACTATAGGGAAGTTCGACTGTAAGTACTTGTCAGAAGTTGTTTGAATACTTAAGATATTTTGAAGAGGAATGCAGAAAATCTTACCACAACGCTCTAGTTGTCCAGGAAGCCTTTAATTAATACTTATGTAATCCCTTGAGTTTTCTAATGATTTGCCACAAGAATAAGATGAAGAAATAGAAATGAAAAATGCATAAGAATTTATGCAATAAAACGAATAAAAAAGATAATTTAATTGAAATATTACCTAAAATGCTGGTAAATATTTCACTGATTCGATACAAACACTTGAAGTGTTTTGTGAACTTTTGAATGAAAAAAAAATAGTTTTACTTTAATACGGTTTCAGTAAAAGAAATTTCATTTCATTTTATAGGAAACTCTATTACGACTTTTGTTGTTGAAGAAACAGTTAACAAATCAAAATAACAACTTGAAAGTTTTATTGTAGCGTACCTAAATGTCGCCACATACATGCTGTTTTAGATTGAATTGGTTTTATATCGAAAGTTTCATTGTGCTGCTTGTGAGCTTAAGAGGATAAGGCAGGGTGTTCCGAAAATAACGAAGCAACTTGAATTTATTCAGATTATAATTACTACAAACTTTAAAAAACGTTTTTGTTTTAAATGTTATTTATTCGAACAACAGCTTTCGACATAGACGAACAGGAAGTCGCTTTTTTTATGAATTATGAAAAATTGTAAATTTGGTTAACAGACTGCCAACAAATTAGGGAGAAACACCCGGTTATCTTAAGGGCCCATTGTTATGCTCAGAGGACCGCACCCTACACAATCCGATGAAATACTGGTATTTCCGTTTCTGAGAATCACCCAGAACTTCTCAAAAAGTCCACTAGAGTAAGAAGTGCTGCATGTTGCAACAGTTTAGATACTGCAGGATATGATAGCTAAGATATCCTGCAGGACATGTTGCCTTATAATATTTCACTCTACGTGCCAGCCGATAAGATCTCAAGGCAATTAACTTGGCAAGAAAATTGTCGCCTACTCTGGGACAAAATTCAGATGTCATAAAAAGCTGGATCAGAGATAGTGAAATGGTGTTTTCTGTTGCATTCGGCGAACTTTAGCCATTAGCAAAAAGCTTTTCAGAAATATTTAAATTTGTTTCTATTAATTCGGGAATGCCACAAATTTTTAATTATTATTTTTAACAATCAACCAGCAGCCACTTGCAGTCCTTCATGCCCCATGCACTTTGCACTCTTTCATTACAACTTTTCAAACGATTCATTTTACTTTTTTAACCAACTTGAGAAATGAACGTAAATGAAAGCACAAAAAGGACACAAAGAAAATGAAGTTGAAAAAGTCAATTAATTAGTATTCTATAAGCAGTTACTTACGGCAGAAGTGAATTGAGCTCATTTTCAATTGATTTTCCCTCTGCTATTTCTGTTTTATTAGACAGATAGTGAGTGGGAGAGAGAGAGGGGGAGAAAGAGTTCTTTGACATTTACAAACGGTACAGAAAATTCAACAAAATTGAGTTCTAATGAAATTTTGAGGGGGTTAACGAAATGGCCATTAAGAGAGTGCGCTTTTGGCTATTCCATTAGTCGTTAAAACTACTTGATTGTTGTTAGAAAAAAGTTCAGTTTCTCAATGTTTTATAATTTTTACAAACATTCTTTGCAAGAAATGCTGATTATATTTCACAACATAAGAAAAGCAAGGCTGTAATGGTCGAGCAGGGGGGATGTTTACAAAAATATATCGGGTGTTTTTTATAGAGTGATACAAGCTTAAATCATAAGAAAACATAGTAACATATCTTTGATATCAATGAAACGGTCTTTATTGGATAGAAAATTTTATGGCATTAATGTTTAAATGTGATTTCGGCCATGTGGCCGCCACGGCTGGCGCGTACAAGGCGCAATCTGTAACAGCAATTTTTACAAACAGTAACATTTTGACCATCTTTGTGTTTGAAGGCATGGGCCCATGACTCCGCCAGCGCATAAGGCGCACCGAACAGTAATTTTCTGTGGATTTAATTGAGTTTCGACAAAAGCTTGTGGATTCTCCTCACTCCAAATGCGACAATTGTGTTTATTTACGTACCCATTTAACCAAAAATGGGCTTCATCGGAATATCAAGTTTTGAATGGACGGAGTGCACGATAAGTTTGACGAACAGAACCATTATTTTTATTAAAAAATTCCAGAATTTGCACGCGTTGCTCTGGTGTAAGTCAATCTATAATGAAATATCAAAGCAAACTAAATAAAAAGCAACTGTCAGCTGTTAAATGGGTGGTCAAATAAAGCAGTGATGCCAACTCAAATTTGTATCAATCTATAAAAAAAACACCCTAATATGAAACGTTAAGCCCAAAACTAATTTTGGAAGCACTCCAACCTTGGAACTAAAATGTTAAATATAAATGTTAAAATAAAACTAAAATAATACAGAAATATTATTGTGAAAAAATGCTTCGGACTCTCGGTATACAAAAAATAAGTGAAAAATGCTCACGCCTGTTTAAAAAAAATTTAGTTCGTTTCTTTATTTATAGATTTCAGATTATTTTCAATTTTTTTAAGCTTTTAGCCCGATTTTCCTTTCTCTTTTAGTTTTTTTAAACTCCATTGTTTTTATTTTTAAGTTTTTATGCACTTCGAAAATGTGTAAAAATACTTACACATTATGAGAAGAGAAGAACATAAACCGCAGCAACTACCTTGTACCAGTATATGGGACGTATGAGCAACATCATTTATGATATTAAGTATACGCGTGGAATCACAATACAAAAAAGAATAGGATAAAAAAGAATCAAGCACGATGAGTACTCGCGTCAGGTGTACAAAATCCTACAACGCAACGTTGCATTTGTAGTGGCGCACAAAGGCATGGCTTCATGCATTTTTATGCAAAATATATAAAATAAAAATTAAGCATTAATAAATGTTTATATAATAAGAAATTATTTATTCATTATAAAAAATTATAAAATCAAAATCGGTCACAACTATCGCTTATCGTTCATATAAATCCAATTTATTTCCTCCGTAGAATTTTATCTATTGAAGACTTCAGGTTTTATATCTAAAATTTCTAAATCAAGAGAAAAACACGCCCATCGCCCACTTCACATACAATTCAAATAAATTTATTTGCATAAAATTATTCGTATTCAAACAAAAATCTTTGAATTTGATGAATACACTTAAAAAAATTACAACGCATGCCAATTTTCATTAATAATTGCCACTCCCACCGCCTATTTATTTCAAAAAAAGTGACCAAAATAATAAAAAATTGTATTCAAAATTCACTCGTTGATTGCTGTTGGCTAGAGTAGTTAATCACCACGAATCCCATGATCCCGGGTTCGATTTCGCACTCAGTCATGAATATTGAGAAAATATTCTGAAAATGTACGTCGCTTAAAATCGGTGATTTCGATTTGAAGACCCCAAACAGTTGCCTTGATTAAGAAAAGCACCAGAAATTCGGCCTTTTGAAACCATTAATTTCCTATAACTTTTCTCAATATTTCTGGTGATAGCTTTTTCCATTCCTGTCGAATTTTAAGGAGAGCGATTGTCTACGGCTTTTTAGCGTAAGCCCGTCACTTCAAGTATGAAGTCTGGAATGGTTAGACGACATGATAACGCTGATCATGCCGAATTGCCAAAACGGGCGTTTAAATGAGCAGGGAACGCTTTCTTCATTATATCCATTGCGGCCTCTGGTGTGTGTACTGTTGCAAAGTCTTGTCGAAACCACATGCTCACCAAGTCCCAGTCATTAAAATCCGATACTAACAAGTCGCTTATCATGACGCCGTAGCGAGCGCCACTGACAGCAACTAAATTGCAAATGAAATTTTCAAGAAAATAAGGTCCAATCACTAACACCACGTAACCCCCTCACCTTAAGAGGATCTAATGACGTTTCATGCAGCACACGCAGGTTTTCAGTGGCCCACAAACGAAGACCTGTTTATTGAAGTCACCGGGCTTCTTTGCTTATGATGGTTTTCGTTTTTAAATCTTTCTTTTCGTTGTTGAAAATGATTATAACTCGAGAGTAATTCATACGTGACGGACGGTCAGCAGGCATTAACTGATTAACTTTTTGAACTTTTTCATGGAAGCGTGCGTAAGAAGTCTTTCACTAAAAGTCCCTGTGGCGTCTGCCCGGTGACATCCAATTGTGCGGCACGTCGTCTGGTTGATGTTTCTTTGTTCTCAGCAATATCAGCTGCCACATCCACGATATTCTCGATGGAATGACCAATCAGATGGCATCCACGCTCAGTCGGGTGGCATCAACACCCAGTCACGTGGTATCCTTGCCCTGAAAGATCTGTTCCAGATTCTACTCCGCTTTAGTCGAGCAATTGGCGCGACAGGATTATGAAATATACGACGACTTTCAGGCTGAGCTAAAACTTCGACCGATTGTCACGCTTTAGCGGAGTGCAGCACTTTATTATTCATCTGTTGGTATTCTGCTGCTGAGCAGTTTGCAAATGTCAAACATGATTGACATAAAACGCCATTTGCAAAAGCGATTACATCTTACGACAGGGCGATGAAATATGCTGATCCCGAGTACTTTTGCCAATCGATTTAGATCTTTCCACTTGATGTAGTCAAGGACTTTTAATTATGAATATATTTATTATGAATACATTTTTTTAACATTTTAAACTTTTAATACCAGAGCGTTAGGGGCGTAGCCACTACAATCGAAGTTAGTGCTCTGCTTAATGAAAACATTTCCTACAGTATCCGCAGCAGCTGATAGTTGCATTTTGTAATTCATTATGAATCGACCTACACCAGAGCAATGTGTGCAAATCGTGGAAATTTTTAATCAAAATAATAGTTCTGTTCGTCAAACTTATCGTGCACTTCGTCCATTCAAAATTTTATTTTCCGATGAGGCCCATTTTTGGTTGAATGGGTACGTAAATAAACAGAATTGTCGCATTTGGAGTGAGGAGAATCCACAAGCTTTTGTCGACACACCATTACATCCTTCAAACACGATGATGGTCAGAATTGGTGCTCCAGATTGCGCCTTGTACGCGCCAACCGTGGCTGCCACATGGCCGAAATCATATTTAAACATTAATGTCGTAAAATTTTCTATCCAATGAAGACAGTTTCATTGATATGAAAAATATTTTACTATGTTTTATTATGATTTAAACTTGTATCACTCTATAAAAAACATCCTATATCATATATTTATTTTTATTATGTATTTAATCCTTTTTTTTTTGTTGCTTAAAGATGTTTATTCAGACATTGAAACTTTGTACTCTTTTCAAACATTTTATTAAACTTCTCTTACAACTTGTTTCCGTTATTTTGTTGTTGTTAATATTTGCATGCAAATCAACACAAGCTGCTGTTTAATGAAAACGAAAAATGCAAATTCGAATTTTATTTGGTTATGAAACAAAAAAAGAAAATTGGGTTTTTGTGCTAAACTGGCTTTCAAATCCATCAAACCTTGCACACACACACACACACAAACACACACACTCAATCACATGCTCACATATTACAACAGCCGAATAGCAAAACAAAAGTATTAACTCCACCATGTCCGTTGTTCATGTGTGAAAATGAAAAACATGATTTTATTTCCTTCTTTTTTCTTTCCGCTCATTCTACGTTGCACTTTTTTTCTCGTCTCCATGGAAGATTTGTTTCACTTTGTAACCCAGTTTTAGATTTCTTATACACACACACATGCAGAGTTTTTTTTTTTCTAACACCATCAGCTTGATTGAAATCTTATTTCGTTACAAAGTTAACGAAAAATCAACCGAAAATGAAATAAAACCAAAAAAAAAACGGAAGAAACATACGCAAAAATGAACTCGTTAGCTTTGTTCGCTTTAACGCAATTTATTTTTTGAATGGTTAACGAAATGGTTACTGTTGCAGCTGCAGCATAAAAATATGTGCAATAAAACGAATAAAAAAAGATAATTTAATTGAAATAGTTAAATTGTTTACAAAGTCATCACAAAGTAAATGTTTCACTGATTCAATACAAACACTTGAGGTGTTTTGTGAACTTTTGAATGAAAAAAAATTAGTTTTACTTTAATATGGTTTCAATGAAAGAAATATCATATATAAAACTTTTATAAGAAACACTATTACGAATGTTGTGCAAGAAAAAGTTGACAAATGAAAATTACAATTTAAAAGTTTTATTGTAGCGTACCTAAATGTCGTTACATACAGGCTGTTTTACATTGCAGTGGTTCTATAACAGGTGTTTTATTTTGCTGCCTGAGAGCTTAAAAGGATAAGGCAGGGTGCCCCGAAAATAACGAAGTGGCTTGAATTCATTCATCTTATAACTATTAACTGCCTGTTGGCCGACGTCGCCAGTTATCGTTCAATCGAATAAATAACATTTGAGATAAAAATAAACTTTAAAAATTGTTTTTGTTTTAAATATTAATTATTCGATCGAACGACAGCTTTCGACATGGACGAACAGGCAGTCGGTTTTTTATGAATAATAAAAAATTGTAAATTTTGTTAAAAGGACTGCCAACAAATTAGGGAGCAACACCCGGTGCTCTTAAGGGCCTGTTGTTATGCTCAGAGGATCGCACCCCACACAATCTTATGAAGTACTGATATTCCCATTCCTGAGAACCACTCAGAACTTCTCAAAGAGCCCACTGGAGTAAGAAGTGGTGCATGTCTGCAATAGTTTTAATACCGCAGGATATGATAGCTGAGATATCCTGCAGGACAGAGCAGTCACAGAGAAGATATTACACCGACTTTTCCTCTTCTTCGTCGAAACAGCCTATAAAATCGCTGTCGCTGACGATCTGCCGTACAACCGATCTTACAGTGCTCTGTCATGACTCCGCTCAGAAGTGCCAGCGAATTCTCCCCAAATTTTAGCAGTTCTTTAATTCTAATTTTGCTATGTGATGGCCTCAGTATTCTCGGTATCCTGCAGGAAACAACTGTTGATCACCTGAGACTCGCCATGTTACATGCCCTCTTCTTAATAATGCTTAAAATCTCAACTTAGAGAATATCACTATCCCTTCCCGAAGCTGCTTTATTCAAGGCCGAACATGTTCTTGTGTACTCGTCCAACATTTCATGTCGCTAGAAGCCTTCTGTCCCCCTTAAGACATGCGATCATGCTCCCTCAAAAGTTAAATATTTTACCTGCATCATCTCTTAGTTGCAGTATTGTTTGCCACTATTAAAAGTAAGTCGTTCATCCTCAAAACGGCCATAAAGTTGAAAACAAAAGACAACACGATTATTAACTTCGTTGCAACATAATTTCATTAAAATTTTTAAAATTATCATTTAACAAGCAAAAAAGGCTTGTCAACATTCGTAAAGTATTGCGTAACAAGTCGACATAAGGAGAAGACATGCAATAATTAAGATTTTGTCACAAACACCAACAGCAATAACAACGACGTTGACGCCGAAAAAAGAAAACTTCATTTAAGGACACTAGACACCTTGACTGAAGTGAGAAGAAAACTAAACTCTCAAGTCAAGGGCTGTGAAGAAACATTTAGTCAAGAGTTGACAAACAATAGCAAGAGAACATGAAGGACAGGTAAGAATATTAACAAACACATGGAAAGTAAAAACTATTGCACTTACACACTGTGAGAAAAGCTTTTAAGTACAAAAACACACATGTCCTCTTCATGGACGTGTGTAAGCGTTTGTATGTGTGAGTGTCTCATATGAATTTAAAAGAATGTGAAAGTTTTAAAATTAAGTTGCAAAAAAGGAAAACGACAGAGACAAATTCTGTAAGTCGCACACACACACACACACATACGCACGAGCACGCACACTTAGGAAAAGTCAAAAGAAATGCTTGATGGCACACAGATGAGGAGTTTATTTATTTTTTTAATTAGACAAAAATGAAGTGAATTTTGTTATTCTGTTAAGAGGACTTTTAAGTCGTTCAAATAGCGTGGATTTGGTTTAATTTCTTTGATTTTTTGCTAAGGCCTTAAGAGCTGGATTTCGATATTTCATCATTTTCCAAAATGTCTGTATAAAATTTAAATGTATACTTTTTTTCTTAATTATTTTGTAAGACTATTTTTAATAGTCCGAAGTTAAATAAAATATGGTAATAAAAACTGTTATCACTGTCATTAAGGCCACCTAACAAGTGGTAATAAATAATAAGAAAAACTCAAGGCTACTGATGATAAAAGTGTAACTGCTTTCGAAAACAGCTGTTCTGCTCTGTTGTGTAAGTTGAACATATAAAAAGTAATGTTGACTTTTTCTTATTCTTTGGAATATTTTCTTGTCTATTTATATATCGATGCCCATCGCTAGTCTTTAGTGCATCATAAAAGTTAAAGAGAAGGATCTAAATATTATTATTTATTTCGTATTGAAGACCACAGAATTATAACGTGCGACTCTTAAGATGCAATTTAATTTCATAAAAATAAATCTCAAGTGGACTCTTCATCGAACTTTTAATCGAAATATTTAAATTATATAAGCAAACCCTCATAAGCCACAAACCAGGATATTTTTATTTCCTCATGAGAAACTTAGAATTTCACTACAAAATATTCTGGACTATCAAACAAAAGTAAAAAAAAAGAAATACAAAAAAGGATCACTTTCCAATGGAAGAAAAATCTATGCAGAATCCTGTAACAAACAACAATATAAAACTGTGCACCTCTGCTCACATGGACGCACACACACGCACACATACACACCCACATACACAAGCATTATAACACACTTTATCATGCGTTTGCAACAAAAAATTTCCCTTAAATTGAACAAACTGTAACAGCAAAAGACATCTTCTGTCTGTTGTGAACTTTTAAACTGATTCTACTTGACTTTTGTCATCATGGCTGGCGTGTCACACATCAAAGAATTCAATATAAAATCAACATCTTTTACAATTTTATAGGAAAATATTGCACATGAATAAATATCATGCAGAGCAGATAACTTTAAGTGTTTGTTTGTTGCCACAAGTGTAAGTCAGCTGGTAAACTTTTTTCTTTTTGTTTTTGCTTTCAATTTTTGCATACTTATAACAAATTTTGTTGAGAAGAAAGAAACGCCATCAAAAGCAGCTACAAGTCGAATGAGGTCAGAGGAATAGGTTGTCTATGCAGGCTCCTACTTACAAACATACAAACTCGTGCATGTCCCAGGGTTGAACTGTTAAATGACAATTTAAATCGATTGATCTTGATGAATATCACATTGAGAAAATGCAACTCCAACAGGAATTTGTATGCGAATAAATTACAGCAAATAGTTTTTTTTATGAGGAATTCAATGCTAAGAGGGCTTGAAAATATTTTATCTCCATGGAGTTGCTGGCTTGCCGTTAAATAATAATTTAGAAAACTAAAATAATGTAACGGGTGTTTTTTTAATAGAGTGACACAAGTTTAAATGATATTAAAACAAGGTAGTATATTTTTAATATCAATGCAAAGGGCTTCATTTGAAAAAAATTTATAAAATCAATGTTTAAATTTGATTTACGCCACACAACATATTGCAATGCTGCAGCCATGTCGTAGCTTCTAAAACATCTTGGCTTTAACGTTTAATATAATTACTGAAAGCTGATTTTACCGTACAAAATAACAGTCACCCTCAAACTTTGTCGTAACTAATTTTAAGTAGAATATAATAACTAAAAAACCTCTTTTTTGCAATATATAAAATTTAGTGCTGCCAAGTTACAGTTCTAAAACAGCTGTTCCTCGTTTGTGTGACTGTTGTGAGATTATTCGTGTTGAAAACTCTCATCATTCTTTATACTTTTACTATGGATCATCTTGCAATAAATGGCATGACAACTGCAAATTCTTTCGAAGCAAGAAGGTCTAGCGCGCAGCAGTCGCAATCATGATGTTGTCTGCTTTTTGACATCAA
Organism: Linnaemya vulpina; assembly: GCA_963675445.1. Lineage (NCBI taxonomy): Eukaryota > Metazoa > Arthropoda > Insecta > Diptera > Tachinidae > Linnaemya > Linnaemya vulpina. The sequence goes on along the minus strand of OY776279.1, from coordinate 28,736,059 downwards.
CTAAGTTTTTTCTTAAGTACAAAATCAAAAAAAAAACAAGGCAGTTGCTTTTATATGCCAAAATGCAAGCTTCCATCTATGAACCATATTTTGCTGCTTACTATTCTATTTCCTATACATCATGAAACCACAAAAAAATAGTTGCTATTGTCCAACTCTGGAATCGTAATCAATAAATTTTTTTTTAATATATAATACATTTTATCAATGAAAAAAAAAAGGTTTCGTTTATTTACCTTAACATAAAAAAGAAAAATATTATAATAAATCTCCACCTCTGTTGCAGTTTTTTGGCATTTCCGCTCTCTAGTATCAATAAATCTCGATCAAATATATCAGATATGTTTCATTTAAGAAGACAAAAAAGGGTTTATTTAAATTAGTTACTTTTATAAACAAATTTATTTCAATTGTCCAACCCTGAAATAAAATGTTTACTTTCAATTATCTTTCATTATAAAAAGTTTAGTTTTGTTTAGTTACTTTGATATTCCAAAATCAAATATAATTTCCAGCTCTGGATATATCTCTTTAGCTTTTCAGAATTTTAATATCAATAAATTTCTTTCAAACATATTAAAAATAAATACACAATTTAAAAGGAAGGACAAAAAATTATTTTTAACTTGGGCACTTGTATGGAAAAGTATTTAATAGCCCAACTCTGAAATCGAATTTTCAATTTTCCTTAATTTAATTAATTAAATTTATTTACTAACATATACGAGTATAAAATGTTATTGATTGCTAAGAAAATAGATTTATTTAGTTACTTGAAATTTAAGAAAAATTGATTCTGCAGTTCTGAAGCAGATTTTTTAGGCATTTCTAGTAGTTATAAGTTGAGTTCAATATACAAAGAAAAGAAAAGAATATTTTCGAGTTAGTTATTTTAATGTGCAAAGGATTTTTTTCGTATGTCCAACCCTGGAATTGAATTTCCATTTCTCTTTAATATGAAATATCAGTTTAAGTTTTCTTGAAGTATAAAATAATATTAGTTAACGAAAAAATCAAAAGTTAGCCTTAGCTATTTAGTTTTGTATACCAAAAATCAGTTTTCCAGCTCTGGAACCATTTTTTTTTTAATTTAGCTGATTTCAACATATTTAGAATTATTTCCAGAGTGAAGTCTCTAGCTGTTTTGCACCGTATGTGGCAGCCAATTTTATTTGTAGCACAGTGATTCATTTACTTGCAGGCCCTGCAATTTATGGCCTCACTGTCAGTCCCACGATATCCGTAAATATCGTTCTGTCGAATAATTTGTTTAATACAAAACTTTTCAATTTGCGTTTGTTTCACATTTAAATTTTCGATAGAACGAAAGTTAGTGACACCTTTTTTTTGTCTTGGACGAGCACTCAGGAGATGACCCCTACATATGCCATGCATTATGCCACAAGTACAGATCATTTCAGGACAGATGAAGAGAGATTCAGTACATGACGATGTAATTGTCGGCAATGTTCAGCTACCAGTGTTATGCTTTCGTCATTGAGACAAGACGGCAACAAATGAAACAATCTGCACTACTGCAGATCAGAAAGGTTCGGCACCATATTCATGGCTGAGTATGGACTCCAACTCAGCGCCTTATGCTTCGTGGTCCTGTGTTCACTACTTCAGCCCACAGTAGCAGTTAATGCTGTCCAAACATTTTCTGCTTTTCTTCTCAATAAAAATAATTAAAAATAATAATTCCTGAAATTTAATGTTTTACCATTAATTGTTCCGCAACTAATTTCATTAAAAGAAAACCGATACTTTTCATTAAATTTAAAAGATTTTACTTGTCAAAACCGATTTCAATTGAGCACAATAAGAAAATTGAAACTGCAGGAGTGCATGTGCAACCAACACTATTACAAATAATTTAGAACACTATTGTCTTACAGTTGCAAAGAGCCGCAGAAGTCTTCAGTTAGTGTGTGTGTGTGTGTGTGGGTGGGTGTAGTATTAGTATTAGTAGTAGTTTAAAACACATCTTGCAACCGTTTAGTTGTAGAAGTGAATAAAAATTGCACTAAATCATACTGTCATAGAGAAAAGACAGGGGAAAAGAATGACAAGTACACCAGCCATAAGAGAAAAGAAATCCAGTTGAACACGAAAATGTATGCAGGCAGCTAAAAAGGAAACACACATTCAATGAAACAACTAAAAAGTTAAAATAAGACTCATATGAACTCGAACATATGACAGCTTACAACTGTTGTAACACTAACTGTTGCAACCACTTTGTTGCATGTGAATGTGTGGGTGTGTGCGAGCATAAGCTTTTCACCGCAATGAAACTTCCTGTTTGTGTCTATCCCATGCAGTTATTGTGTCTTGCATTGTTGTTGTTGTTGTCGTCGTGCAGTTGAGAGTGCCGTTTAGAAATTGTTATTTTTAATTAAACACTGGGTTGTGAGTTGCACAATGAGCAAATGGAAAAAATCTTATATTTTATATGCCACAAATTTGGTTAAGAGGAATACTCAACTGCCAACCTGTCCCAGAGCATGGAATAAACTGTTAACAGGAAAAGGAATGCAATTGGTTTTTCTATTTATTTATATATTTATTTATTTTTATGTTTGGAAAGTTTTTATTTTCTTTATTCACACATTTCCCTGAGGATCTGGTACAGGCCTGGAGCCATCTCTACCGTTTGGCTTACAGAGTTTTATGTAAAACAAAATACTGTAGTTTTCTAATTGCGGTTTACACAATTAATATTATTGGATGGAGGAGAATACCCTTTTCCTCCGCCCCCTTGTATCCACCTCTGATCTGATATCAATATATTTGCCGTACTACTGTTTATATAATTCACAAAACTTTCCCTTGCCAATCACTTTTTGTGTGGGAACAACACAATTGTTGCTGATGTATAAAATCCTTTGAAAATTTTTTTACAATTTCATGCATTAAAACTATTTATTTGCTTTAAGTTAATCTAGTCTATATGCCTGCAGATTGATTGTGATATACTAACTTGAAATTATAATAGCCTAAAGGCCCTCACTGTAACTTCCCGCTAATTTTAACCGCAACTCGTAACGTGGTTTTTGTGCAATTCTATGCTTTTGAGCTTTTCGAGCTAAAACGCAATTCTTCTAGTTTTCAAATCAACCGATTTTCACGTGAAAAGTGGCGATTAATGAAGTTTTCGATTACTATAAAAGAGTCGGAAGCTTTCACTGTTCAGATATATAATTTTGGAGTTTTTAAAAAATAATTATTTATTTTAAACTTTTCGTTTAAAATATTTCGTTTTCGATATACCACAAAAGTATTAATCGAATTTCACCCAGTTCAGAGATACTACCACCTATAAAATTTTCGACCTTAGCATTTTTTTTTTTTTAATTAAAAAGTGAGCTTTTCTACTTATGAAAAGTTATTCTAAGAAAAACACTTTGAAAACTGCCCTTTTCAAATTTTTTTTTCAGATATCGTGCTATATACTGGCTCGAATCGGTTCAAGGTCACATGAATTTTAAGTCCAGTAATGCTCCTCAGAACGCTACCAATTTGGTTTGATTCGGTCCAGCCATTCCAAAGTTGTTAGCAGGTCACAAATTTACACACACACATGCACATAAATGCAGACGTAGTGACATGCTTCCTAGAATTTCACAACGTGTAGATCTGATGAGAGCTCGATTTTTTCAAAACGAGGTAAAAACAATGACTTCCCAATTAAATATCTTAAATTTTCCTGGACCGCCTGACAACTTGCCGAAGTAGTGTCAGGCTCCGTTATGGACATGTAAAACAAAAAAGTTTTAGATTAAATGAATTTTTCCTTAAATATTTCAATTGTTTATTTTTTAACTCTATTTTTCAAGTAGAGCAAAGTTATAGTCTAAATTAGGACATCAAGGAAACAGCTAAAGAGCTTGATTTCTCATAACTTCAAGAATGTCATTTGCTGTCCGAAGCTTTAAGCACAATAACGACAGCAGGCTACACGAACACCGACTACAAAAGCCGTTGGCTACAATCATCTTCTCGTAGTCAGCTACTTAATTATTTTTAGAGCGACACCACCAAATCAATAACCGTGTGATGTTGTTTGTAGAAGAATTCCCTTCGTGCGCCAGTGTAGCCGCTTTCATATATGTAATACTTGTAAATATTGTTATTCCAATAAAATTTATTTAAGGTGCCGAGTATAAGACAAGAAATCATTTTATTAGCTTGGAAATTTAGTTTTTTGTTTCTCTTTGTATAACAAAACAGTATATTTTCAAGTTTATAATAATTGAATTTATTTATATTATGCTGGCAACATTGCATCTACTCATTGTGGCTCCCCAAAATAGAAATTAGTTTATTTTGACTACAACCACAAAAACACCATGGACAACAACTAGTAGCCGTGTTGCCAGTAGTAGTAAAAATAATCATTCTCATATACGCACATGGATTCTATTTTTGACAAGTTGTAGTCTGTAGCCTGCTGTCGATATTACGGTCCACTACAATCCCATGTGGCCAAAATTTACGCTCTACTTCGAGTTGAACCAAAAAAAATTTTAAAAAATGTTTCTCTTTCTTGCTTAAATTTTTCTGGCTGACATGGAACGCTATAAATTTGTGGAGCATTTCAATCAAATAAAACGGTATTTAAAGAGGAATTATATAGCCATTTTTTAAGATAGAGAGAGAGAGAGAGAGATAGAAATACCAATTCCCTCACATTAAAGAGTTATAGAACCGATACATTGCACAAACTGTTAAATAAAAGTTTTGAGCACCTCTTACAACTCCAATTCTTTTCACGTCTTATGCGAAATTAATGTTAAAAAATTAAAAGAGTGTGTAAAATATTTTAAAGAAATTTATTCATAAAATAATTTTTATTTGAAACCACTGTCAGCAGACAGCAAATCATTTTCAAAAGCAAATCTAAGTGTTTCTAATTTAACTTTTGATTGCGATACTTCTCACAACATTCGAGACTATTTTCACAGAAACTTTCGGTATCCGACGAACAATTAGACTGAGAAGGTGTACTGTATTCCATTCAGATTAAATTTTATGCTGGTGCACAGCACAGATTTTTCATTTTTTTTCTTTATTGTAGCCATTCATTTATTTCTTTTTTTTATGATGAAACCAAACTGTAGAGTAAAAGAGAAATTCTAAATAAAAGCTACAGACGTATAGATTGTTGTACTTCATGCATCGTATCACAAAATAATAAAAATGGGAGATAAAAATTTACACATTTGCTTGGCGTAGTAGTTGACAAGGAATAATACACTACAACAACAACAACAACTTTATGGCATAATGGTTGCAATCAAGTTGTACTCACATGTTTTGTTGTTGTTGTTGTTGTTGGATGCTTAGATGTAGATATATGCATGTGCCTTTGTGAAAGCTCATTCGAAACGATACTCCAGCGCTGGCTCATAAAAACGAATGCATAATGAAATTGAGACTGTTTGTGGTTAAACTAGTGAAGCAAAAATAATATTCGAAAACCACATGCTATTTTATGCTGTTAAAAGCGTTTGTCACAAGTTTCATTTTCACTGTATTCGTGGTGGTTGCACAACTCCACTCACATCTCATTGCAGTTATTAAGACAATGGTCGTTTATTCGTAATCGCTAGTGGAGTCAAACTTAACAGTTGCTTCTGGCCAGCTTTCTGAAAGTATTAAATATCATTTTTTTTGTAAAACTCAAGCTTTTCTTGTGCTAAATATCTTCTCCCACACTGAAATTGCAATCGCCCAATCCCAAGAGCCAACTTTTACTTTCCACTCTCCTATGAAATTTATCATTCGAAAATCTAAGTAGAATATTAGCTGCTTTAACAATATGCATAAAGCAATTTCAGAAAGTATTAGTAAATAAATTTCCCAAAAAAAAATTAAGAAGTAAATTACCAACCATCAGCTATTTACAGTTTTCAAATGAGAAAATGTTACTCTTAAATAACGTAAATAATTTATGCATCAAATAAACTTCCCAACACACACACACACACACACAACTTATTTTCATAGAGCAAAACAAACCACCCACACACACAAAGAAACCTACACCAGCATATTTACATGCCAGGAATTTCAGCAGGATATTTTCACAAATCCAAATACAGAGTCTACAAGCACATGCATGCAAGTCGATTATATGTAAATCATCTTAAATCCATTTATCTTTTTAAAGCTCTTAACTTTTTCTATTCAATACTTGAAAATTATTACTAATACAATTTAAAAAAAACAGGTTTCTTAGTAATTCTAACTAAAAAATGTTAAGTCATTGCACGCGATAACGACAGCAGGCTACAGACTGCAACTTGTCAAAAATAGAATACATATGATACAGATTTGCTTTTGAAAATGATTTGCTATTTGTATTGCAGCTCGGCCAGGATGTCTGCTGACAGTGGTTTCAAATAAATATTATTTTATGAATAAATTTCTTTAAAATATTACACACTCTTTTTATTTTAATCAATTTAATTTTAAGATTAACTTCGCTGCAAAACGTGCTCAGAACTTTTACATAAAATAGTATGTGAAATGTATCGGTTCTATAACTCTTTACTGTGAGGGAATTTGTATCTCTCTCTCTCTCTCTCTCTCTCTTGAAAAATGGCTACATAATTCATCTTTAAATACAGTTTTAATTGGTTGAAATGCTTCACAAAATTATAGCGTTCCATGTCAGCCAGAAAAGCTTAAGCAAGAAAGAGAACTATTTTTTAATTTCCTTTGGTTTAACTCGAAATAGAGCCTAAATTTTGACCACATGGGATTGAAGTGTACTGTAATATGGAACATGAATAGTTTTTATATATATTCTTTAAAGCATTAAACACAATAACGACAGCAGGCTACAGACTACAACTTGTCAAAAATAAAATACATGTCCGTATATGAGAATGCTTATTTTTACTACACAGGCAACATGGATACTGGGTGTCGTCTATGCTTTTTGTGGTTGTAGTCAGATTGAACTGATTTCTATTTTGGTGAGCGACAATGAGTAGATGCAACGTTGCCAGCATAATATAAATAAATTCAATTATTGTAAACTTGAAAATATACTGTTTTGTTATACAAAAAGAAACAACAAACTATATATCCAAGCTAATGAAATGATTTCTTGTCATATAATGTGGATTTTAAATATATTTTATTGGAATAACACTATTTAAGAACATAACAAATATGAAAGCGGCTACACTGGCGTATGAGGAAAATTCTACTACAAACAACAACAAATGGTTATTGATTTGGTGGTGTCGTCTTAAAAATAATTAAGTAGCTGACTACGAGGCGACGATTGTAGCCAACGGCTTTTGCAGTCGGTGTTCGTGTAGCCTGATGTCGTTATTGTGTTTAAAGCTATAGTCATGAATATTATAAAAACATATTCAAATAAAAGTTATTCAAATAATTGCATTTAAGGACAATTTGCTGGAACTTGGACATACATATAAAACATTTATTCAACTAATTATTTTTGACAAGTTGTAGACTGCAGTCTGCTGCCGTTATTGTGTTTAGTGCTTATTACTTTTACATGATCAACTCAATTTTTGTATGTGCTCTAAATTCATTCGTATAATATTTTAGATAATTTCATTGAAATAATGAAATTATAATGGTACCTTGTCGTGGCATACTTATTTTAACTTAATTTTTTAAATATTTTACATAAAACATTTTTAATCAAACTTAAGCTGCTTTCAGAAAAAGTGCCTCAAATTCGTGTAATAAAAACTTGTTATGCAAATTGAAAGTGTTTTAAAATATTTGCCACGATACATGCCTTCACTGTTGCAATTACAAGTGCGTTTGATATAAAATGAAAATGTATTCAAAAGAGAGAAATTCTCATCTTTTGTGCTATTTTTCCATCAGGATATAAAATTGGGTTGTTGTTTTTCATTGGAATAATTTGTTACATGGATATCCGATTTAGGGGGGCGAATTGTTGAATTAAACCGAAGATGATTTAAAGTTGATAACTTTACTTGGAAAGGTCATGGAACCTTAGAAATTGTAAGCAAGATTGTATGAAGCTTAAGGAGCCCATGGTTTCGAAGGCTAGGGAGTAGTCGTAGCCTGATTGACTGCAACATACATAGTTCTTGGTTAAGATGAAGATCGTGTCGAACGATAGTTGCGGACTACGACGATGCTGCGGACATCTTGTATGAATGATGCGGTTGGACTGGTATTAGACTGTTGCCAATCGACAAACACTCGGTGGTTGCACTTCCTTTCAGTCACTGATCCTAAATGAAATGCTATCAATTACCAAAGAAACGGTGCTTAGAATGAAATTTAATAATTATCAGTCGCTTAACAGATATCACTCTAAGGTAAAGAGTAAAAGTCGGTCTTTGCGGGTGTCTCAGCGATTAGCAGGTCTACCCATCAGTCCACTGAGCAACCAACTACACAGACAAGTGGGAGGGTTGAAAAGGGATCCCTTACAATTGTTATTTGAAATATAAAATTTACATGATGATATTATTTACCACCTCAAATTTTATAGTTACTTAAACTTGTCACACAATTTGAAACTTAAAAATGGTGACACAATATGAGAAGCAGGAATACGTATCATCTTTGTGTGATTGACTTCCTGATAGACTGAGTGATGCCGATAACATGTAACGAACCAAATTAACTTGCACACGACTCTCAAACTGCCACAAATTGCAACAAAATAAAACTGCAGATTTATAAAGGAGTTATTGTATATTCAGCTTCTTGCCTCAACTTCATTAAATAGTTTTATTTTGCTCCACATTTTGCACACACACACACACAAGTTGTATGCGGTTACTTCAAGCTGAAAATGTTGTTGTTGTTGTATGTGTTCAACGTATTTACTTGTGTGCAGATTTCAACATGTACGACTACATGCACAGACTGTTCCATTAACATATAAAGTGGGTTTCCAGATTAAAAAAACGGAATGAAAAATATGCAAGAAAAAATATGTTTTCTGTTCGAAAACTCCAAGAAGCTTAAGGCAGACACACACACACATCCTCACGTGCATGTTTAAGTCTTTTACATGCGCATGTGTATGATTTTAGGCGCCTAAGAGATGCACTTAAAAATAAAAATATTAACAAATTTATACCTCTAAGAGGTGGCGCGCAATGAGTAATCCGTTTTTGTTGCTGAATAAATTTTTTATTATATAAAAAAAGCTATTTTGAGTGGAGGGCATTTTTATAGGGAACTGTACAATTTATTTTATTAATTGGAAAATATGATATCGTCCAAGTAGCTGCCGCCATTCTGGATACACATATTCTGGCCGTTTTATCGCATTTTCCAAAACTTTCCGCAATATTTCTGTTGATATTCACGTACCTGTCGAATATTCTCCTTAAAGTCTGGGGTTGTCTGGGGCTTGTTGGCATAAGCCCGAGGCTTCAATTAGCCTGATTCAGGTGATGTTGCTGGGCATGCCAAGTCGTCCAAATAGTCAGTTGCTGTTTGTGCAGTTTCATCATCAACAATCCCCGCCCTTTCAATAGCAGTGGTAGGAAAACGCTTATCATAGCCTTGTAACACTCGTCCGTGAAAAATATGCTCCAATCACTGCTCACGCGCAATCACCAAAGCACGCAGAAGCCTTGAGGATTGAGGATTTTCAGCACCCGAGAAGCGAAAACTTTGTTTAAAGCTTTACGAAAAACCGCCTAATCGCTCATGTTGTTCTTCGACTCAAAATCGCCCGATTCGTTGTTGAAATAGAGAATAGCTCGACAGTAATAGCTGATAGTCAGTAGCCATTAACTGACGCACTGCTTGCGCTTTGCAGGGGAATGTGTGTCTTTAACTAAAATTCGCTATGAAGCCACTCTGTTGGGCCTGATGACGTCCAATAGGGTGGCACGCTCTCTGGTTAATGTTCCTTTATTCCCACCAACATCACCAGCCCGAACCACGAGAGTGTCTACCAGTCCGGTGGCTCTCACTCCTTGAAAAACTGTTGCAGTTGCAGTCTGTTCTCGTCAAGCAGCGTAATGATTGTCCAGTTGCTGCAACACGGTAAGAAAATCTACGATTTATTGTCGGTTAGAGAGATCGACTTAATTATTCCACGTTCTTGCGGAGTATAAAGCATTAAACACAACAACGAAAGCAGGCTACACGAACACCGACTACAAAAGCCGTTGGCTACAATCGTCGCCTCGTAGTCAGTTACTCAATTATCTTTCAACGACACCACCAAATCAATAACCATGTGTTGTTGTTTGTAGTAGAATTCTCTTCATACGCCAGTGTAGTCGCTTTCATATTTGTTATACTCTTAAATAGTGGTATTCAAATTAAATATATTTAAAATCCACAGTATATGACAAGAAATCATTTCATTAGCTTGGAAATATAATTTGTTGTTTCTTTTTGTATAATAAAACAGCATATTTTCAAGTTTACAATAATTGAATTTATTTATATTATGATGGCAACGTTGCATCTATTCATTGTCGCTCACCAAAATAGAAATCAGTTTAATTTGACTACAACCACAAAAACAGCATGGACAACAACCAGTAGCCGTGTTGCCTGTAGTAGTAAAAATAATCATTCGTATATAAGCACATGTATTCTATTTTTGTAGTCTGTAGTCTGTAGTCTGTAGTCTGCTGTCGTTATTGTGTTTAATGCTTAACGCTTCATTGCTTGTCTGTTTGTATTCCGCAGCTGTTGAATTCTCAAACGTCAAATATGATTGACTTAAAACTCCATTTACAAAAGCGATTACGATAGAGCGATTTAATTTGCGCCACCCTGTACTTACAATGTGAACGCCGAAAATTTAAATAATCTGAAAATTGTGTTTATTGTTGTTATATAATACAACAACAAACTTAATAATTCAGGTAATCCAGCTTTTTTTCTCTCTTATTTATTTGTAATTTACCAGACGTGGGACAGTTATAGAGTTGCAATGAACAACTTCATAGTAATAGAAACATATAAAGCAAAGTGTGACTGGAGTAAAATGTAGCAAAAATCTTCAGAAAAATTAATAACAAACCTCGTTGTCACGGGAGGGATTTGATTCCTCGTCTCTTCATCAGTTTGGTATTGAAGTGGCTTTCGTAAGCAACTTTCTCATAAAAACTTTTATAAATGGAAACTGGTTTTACATTCATCACTGGTAATAAACGAATTGTACACATGACTAGTGATGAGAAAATGTAGCGGCTTTCAAAAACAGCTGTGCTGCTCTGCTTTATAAGCTGAATAGTTGAAACTGTTGTTTGCTTTTTCTTGTGTTTTCGAATATTTATCATGTCTTTCGGAATTCAAAACACTTAACGAGCCATTAGCCTTTTAAAGTGGAAATTGCGTTTCAGTTGAGCATACCTGCTGCTTATCAAAATGAATTCCAATTGAAATCAAGATGTAGGTTACAAGTTATTTAACAGTCAAGCCTCTTTGCAATTTGACATCGTCAAGGAAACAATTGGAAATGTTTACTCCTCTGCTGCAATTTATCGCTGGATTTTATTAATTTTTATTTGTATTTTATTGCAAAAGAAAATATTTGAGAACGTGCCGGTTGAAAACAAATAGAAAATATATTATCTTACTTATTCCTACAGGTTATTCTTATTATAAGCACCTACACATCCCTGGTGCAGTTGATATAATATTTTTAATGTCAGCACAAACAATTCGTTTTTACAATTTTCTTTTATTCTTCACAATTTTCCTTTATTCTTCACAATTTTCTTTCATTCTCCTTTTCCAACAAATTTACCAAGACAATCTCTTGACTTGTAAACTTCACTTGGCTGAATGCAATAATAAGCTTTCGCCAACACGCACAGCGCGATTACATGCAAATTTATTTTGTTAATGTTTCAAGACATCATTTCGCAACGATTTTTTATTTTTTTCTCAAATTGGAATGTCTCAACAAAATGACAATTCAGTGAAAGCTCCCAGGAAAACACAAGCTGAAATATAAACAAAAAACCATGAGATACAAAACTTAATATGACGAAAACTTTTAACAGCAAACAGAAAGCCAGTGAGCAAAGGAAACAGTCAACGTGGTGCAGAACAAGTCAAACATTCAAAAATAGTTTCCAAGAAAAATAAAAATAAAAGTTTTGCCAAATTTTCTTGTTTGTTGTTGTCCCAAAAGACTTTCGTATTACAAACTCTACAAGACGTGCATGTAACTTCCAGTTTATATTAGACACTTGCCGGAAACTTTATCAATTGGTTGGAGTTTCATTTTGTTTTTTAACAAACTTTTCTAATCGTCAGTGATATATTTAAATTGAGGACTGTGAAAAATGGGTGTGGAAACGAAGAAGTGTTTTTAAATACAATATATTAAATGTTGCTTTATTTTTTCTTGTTAAGAATTATTATGTTTTAAATAATTTAATCTGAAAACATAAATAGAATTAAACTCATAACCTCCAACTTATTCCAGTTCTAATAGCAGCAGGTCTTATGTAACCTTTTGAAAACAAATTCAGTTCATTGTTTCAATTAAAATTTCGTTGAAGTTATGAGAGTTTGATGTAATAAATGACGGCACATTTTCTGTTTTCCTTGAGCAGATATCAACTGCAAATTGTTCATTGTTTCATTATATGAACGTTAATGTTTCATTAAACCAATGACAAATACACTATCGATCGTTTCGTTTTCTTAAAATTTCAATGTTTTTGATCTTTCTTGGTAATTCTTCATTTGTTTTGAAAGTATTTGAACCAACTGAGAAGTTTTGTTATATTGTAACTAGATTCTATGCTTTTTCCTTGTAATTCTGAGAGGTTTTGTTATATTAACACTAGATTAAAGTCTACTGTAAGGCAATGAAATGCAGCATTTTAGAAATACTTGACACTACCAAAAACAAAACAATTGTGTATTTAACAAATTGACAGAAAAAAATCTCAAATAAAATACATTTAGTGCGTCACATTAATGAAATAATTTTGCGGTATCAATGAAACTATTACATGGAATAAATGCAATAACATCATTCTATTTACTGAACTACTTCCTTGTATCATTGAAATTGTATCATTGTATCAATTAAATCAGTTCTTTACATCAATTAAAATATTAACTACAAGTTAATAGGATAATATTTCCAAAAGGATTTTTAATTCAGAAGCACATGATAAATACTACAAAGCACAGGGGAAAGTCAACATCAGTTTTATATATTAAAGTTACACAGCAGAGCAGAACAACTGTTTTCAAAAGCCGCTACTCTATCATCATCAGTACTCTTGAGTATTTTTCTGTACTACCACTTGTCAGGCGGCTGAGTTGAATGTGATAACGAAAATACATCAGTTATTACTAAGCGTGACGTTGATTCAACTTTAATGAAACTTTTCATTGGATTAATATGAAAGTTTTTTCAGTGTAGATAAACACAATCAGTGTAAATAAACAACAATGAAACAAATTACATACGATTTAATTTTATTACATATTCCTTATAATATCATTTTCAACTCATTTAATTTTAATACAGTGAATAAAAAATATGAAAAACTGTTGATCCTAAAGGCCATCGCTCCAACTTCGTGTTAATTACAACCGCAAAGATATCGCTGTTATATAAGATTATGCTATTATATGGTTCTGAGATCTTCGAGCTAAGACACTATTATTTCAATTTTCAAATCTACTGTTTTCTACGTGATAAGCAACGATTGATATAATTTTCAATTACTATAAAAGAATCCAGAACACTAACTGATCAGATATATAATTCGGATTAAAAAATAGCTTTTTTCGAATTTTTACGTTCACGATAATCCACAAACGGATTAACCTATTTTGAAACGGTTTGCGTTGATCGACTTGATTTTTATGGAATCGATCTGTGAACCTATTGTAATGTCATTTAAAAAAAACCATATCGAAGAATATTTTTTTTAAGTTTGTTTGCTCACAGGAAATTTAAGCTCAGGAACGCTCCTCAGAACGCTACCAGTCTGATTTAATTCGGTTCAGCCGTTCAAAAGTTATAAATACGTCACTTATTTACATACATACACACGCACACTTACGTACATAGTGACGGCCAAAACATAGAAATTGTCAAAACTTTCAGATTTTTTAAACGGGGTAAAATCAATAACTTCCCGATTCCTAAAAATTTTAATATATCCCATGCTCAGTCATGTCAAGAGATTGAGAATAACAAAAAGTTTATCTTAATATATATTCCTTGATGACTTAAAATAAAACATTATGAAGTGAAAAATGAAAGAGGGCTCTTAATAATTGAGAACAAATGCCATTTTTACCCTGGACACTTAAGCTTTAAACACAATAACGACAGCAGGCTACACGAACATCGACTACAAAGGCCGTTGGCCACAATCGTCGCCTCGTAGTCAGCTACTTAATTATTTTTAGAACGACACCACCAAATCAATAACTATGAGCTATTGTTTGTAGTAGAATTCTCTTCATATGCTAGTACTTTTAAATAGTGTTATTCCAATAAATATATTTAAAGTTTACAATATATAGCAAGAAATCATTTCATTAGCTTGGAAATATAGTTTGTTGTTTCTTTTTGTATAATAAAACAGTATATTTTAAAATTTACAACAATTTAATTTATTTATATTATACTGGAAACATTGTATTTACTCATCGTCGCTCACTAAAATAGAAATTATTTTAATTTGTCTACAAACACAAAAATAGCATGGACAACAACCCGTAGCCGTGTTGCATGTAGTAGTAAAAATAATCATTCGTATATAAGCACATGTATTCTATTTTTGACAAGTTGTAGTCTGTAGTCTGCTGTCGTTATTGTGTTTAGTGCTTTAAACAAAATGAGCTGCTTGAATTTGAAATACATTCACGCACTATTTTCTCTTTAATCACAACTAAGTGCACGACTCACTCACAAAACCTGTCATATTCATACAACCATATTGTATATACACACATACAAATGCAGTAGTATTATTAATCAGGTGAGAATTAAAAAACTTGTTATTTCCCAACCTCTATTTATATCTGTTTAATGCACTGTAAATGTCTAAACTAATAGACAAACAGATACTTAAATATCCGCTAAAAGGGCATTAAAGCAAAATAGATTTTCATTCAACCACTTTTGGCCTCTTTTTGCAATTTATGTTACAATTATTTGTGCTCTTGGATAACCATAAAACAACAAAAAATGAGATTTTACTACAAAACAATTTCTTATGTTTTCTTTTCCCAAAACTATTGCAGCAATTAGCGATGAAGGCAAAATTGTGTGCTCTGCTCTTAACCACAACAACATGGTTAGCAAAAATTGCAGGAAAAAAACCGGAGGCCAAATAAAAAACTACCTGCTGGAAGGATATAAATTGTGGTGGGCGGTCAGTCACTGCTGGCGTTTTCAGCTGAAAAGGAAACTAAAAAATAAATAAATAAATATGAAATACTACAACAGGCAATAAAAATAAATATGTTAAAGAATGCTAAAAGGCTCAGAAACAGCAACATAAACACGTTAATTTTGTGCTCATGGTTATCGCTAAATCATAATGGCAACAGCAGCGGTTTCTGAAAGCAAGAACACAAATAAAAACTCTTGAAGCGCTTCTAAGTTGCCACGGCAGCTCTTGAATTGAAACTAATAAATTTCATATTTCATTTTACTTTTTCAATTTAGTGCTTCGTTACAGTTCAGCTCAATATCTCTATTTGACTTAATACAAATTCAAATTGTTAACTTTACAACTTCTTAACTGGAGCAACAATCAGTCTTATGGATTTTTTTCTTTGTTCTTTATTTTTTTTTTCTCTCTGTTGAACTTTCCTTTTGTGCTTTCAGAACTCGATTTATTGCAATAAATTAAATGTGCACTCATCTTGTCATTTTGCCATTTCCGTATCCGTAACCG
This sequence comes from Linnaemya vulpina, assembly GCA_963675445.1. Classification (NCBI taxonomy): domain Eukaryota; kingdom Metazoa; phylum Arthropoda; class Insecta; order Diptera; family Tachinidae; genus Linnaemya; species Linnaemya vulpina. Next base: position 28,720,157 of record OY776279.1, on the reverse strand, counting down.
TTTCAGTCATACACATCGTTTGTTTTTAGCCAAGAAATAATTTGAAATGCTATTAAACGTTAGAAGTTTAGCTTGTGATAGAATAAGTAGATGTTGGTTGTTTCAATACATCCATTAGCAAAATTTATTAGATTGCCCGTATATCTTTTAATGGCCTCTACGAAAGTTCTGTAATCCCGTGTCAAATTCGCCTGTTACAGATCTTTAGAAAATATTAATTTGAAATAAAGAAGTGCTTCTCTTGTGAAAATCGATTATGATCAATTATTTTTAAGTTTCGAAATGTTTTCTTTATATCACACTTTTTTATCGAATTAGTTTAGCATGTCCTTTTTATGCTGGAAAAGTTTGTTAAGTTCTTTTTGACATTCGTAATGTTTCTTTTTTGGACTAGCACTCAGGGGATGACCCCTATATCTGCATTGTACCAGAAATAGAAAGGATAGAACTAGAAGCGGATAGTGTTAAGAGGGCAGATGAAGACAGATTATAAAATAGAAAACGTGTTGCAGCTACTTTTACGTTTAACTTCGTTCGTGAAATTTTTTCTATGGGCGTCGACACAGAAGCATACAGTACTCCGCTCTTTTAGTACATGAAGGAGTTAATCGCCATCAGTAACATTCAGCGACCACTGCTATGCCTTCGTTATTTAGAAGACCGATAACAAACACAATTATTCCAAAAGTGTGTCTTTAAAATTGTCTTTTATGACTCTCGAGTTATTTCAGGCCACAAAAAACTTCGCTGTATACTTCCTAACAATATTTCAGCCATAAGAATTTTTTGGCACTAAAAGAATTTCGCTTTATAAATCCAGTGAAACTATTTTATTAAGTTTTTTCTATAAATCCAATAAAAGTTTCACTCTTTCACGATATCCTTTCATGGATATCGTGAAAGAGTTTCATTGGAAATGCTTCATTGTCTTTCAAAGTTTCGTAAAAATATTTCAATGGGGTTACGACAACAAAAATTGTTATCAATCACTTTGTGAATAAAAAAATATTCAATTATTATAAAAATTTGATATTAATTCTCTATACAGAGTGGCACAAAATGAATCACCCTATAGTAAAAGGCCATCGCTTGTGATAATATCGTTTTACGTCAATCCTATTTGACATTTGTGAACTAGACAGAATACAAATAGGATAACAATGCAGTGCTATAGTCCGCAAAGGCGTGAAATAATTCAATCGATTTTTTCAAACCGTAGACCGGTCGGGGATATCAGCTCAGCGAAAATGTTGTCGTAGATTTTCTAACCGTTTCGCGCCAACTTAATTGGTCGAATAGAACAGATTGGAACCACAGCAGATCTTTCAGGGCGTGGCCGCCATGGGACTGATTGAGAATATGAGGCCTGTGAATACTGATTTTGCTAAGAACAAGCAAACATCAATCAGACGATGTGTCACGCAATTGAGCGTCACAAGACGGACGCTACACACATTCCCATACCAAGTGCAAGAAGTGGATCAGTTAATGCCTGCTGATCGTCAATCTGCCGAGCAATTCTCTATCTCAAAAACTATAATCGCCCATATTACGACGTCGACGTCACACAAATACGACAGCAAAAAATTGGCACTTGTCATATAATTGTGGACAATAATTAGTTATTATTAACAACGTTTTGGTATTCTCTAAGGCGTGTAATATTAATAGCATATGTTACCAGAAGTCAATTTCTGTCGACAAGGACTAGGCAAGTGACAATTTTATGCTATCGTGTTGATGTGACGTCGATGTCGTCATTCGTAATATGGACGAATATAACGTCTGGGGCACTGAAAATCCATGTGATGCGCGAAAGTCTGTTGCATCCACTCAAGGCTACTGTGTGGTGTTCACGCGGTATGACTGATTGGGCCGTATTTGTTTAGGACACTATCAGCGTCAGTTATTTTTACTGGCGCTCGCTAAGCGACTTCTTACTACCGTTGGGAAGTTAGCGGGACTTGACGAATATATTTCTTTTTTAAAACAACATGATGCAAGCGCACTCAGTAGGAGCCGCAATCTCTCATTGTGGTGATTTGCCTTGGCCCAATTAACCATCCCAGACATATTTTCTTTGGCGCCTCTTGAAGTCTGGAGTATATGTCAACGAGCCCCGGATAATCACACTACTTAAGCAGAATATTCGACGGTTATCAGCAAAAAAAATTGCGAAAAGTTGTATAAAATGCGACAAAACGGACAAAAACTTGTATCAACACTGGCGGCAGCCACTTTGCTGATATTAAATTATCCAATTAAGAAGATATTTGTACTGATTTTAATCTAGACTCTCTGTAAATTTTTTTCGGTAGATTTCAGATGTCTCAAGAAAAACTTAGAGAAGTAGCATTTTTCAAAATAGATTTTTACAATAACTTTTTAACTGCCTCACAGATCGATTTCACAAACTCTAGAGTTTTAAAACCACATCAATCCCCGGGAATTGCTTAATACGTTCGTAAAATACTATGAACAAAAAAATTCGAAAAAGTAATTTTTTTAAAAACATTATATCTGATCAGGGCCCAAATTACCAATTACCGCATTCGATATTGATCGAAATTCGTATTTGAATTATATTGAAATTTCGATCGATTTCGAATGCCGTAATTTGCCCCCAGTTAGTGATATCGATTATTTTATAGTCATCGCAAACTACATCAATTACCGTTTATCACGTGGGACTCGATTGATTTTAAAACTAAAATAACAGTGTTTTCGCTCGGAGAGCACTAAAGCATAGAGAGCAGCACAAAAATTAGGTTACGAGGGCCACTCGTTTTCCATATATCTTTTCATATAAGAAGAAAAATCTCCACTAAAATAAACCCTTTTACCTTTAAAAGGAAAAGATTTTTATTTACATTTGCAAGTGATTTAAAACCGATAATTTCAAATAGTTACAGGTTAGATAATTTAATAACCTTTCCAGCGCTGAGGCATTTATAATGATAACTCAGTTGGCTCTTTGGTCACCATTCTGCCACTTGATATACTCAGCAAATAATTACGGCATTAGGACTACGGCAATTTAGTCAAAATAAAATATTCGTTACGAAATTCACTTGAAGAGAACAACATAAAGCCACCATCGCCCATTAAAAATATTATACAGCGGCAACTGAATGTCAAATCAAACCAAATTTAAAACTCCGTTTTTACTCTTTTTATGCAAAATTTCTACAGTTTGCATATCTCAATAAAATTGTCTTTTGAACAAAATATTTTTCATTAATTTTAACGGACGATAAGATATTGAGAAGTGTACCACAAATAAATGTGTGGCGTGTTTGTACACAAGATAAAGCGTATTTTTTATAGAGTGATACAACTTTGAGTTGGCATCACTGCTTTATTCGACCACCCATTTAACAGCTGATAGTTGCTTTTTGTTTAGTTTGCTTTGACATTTTATTATGGATCGACTTACACTAGAGCAACGTGTGCAAATTGTGCAAATTTTTAATCAAAATAATGGTTCTGTTCGTTAAACTTATCGTGCACTTCGTTCATTCATTTGGTTGAATGGGTACGTAAATAAACAGAGAATTGCCGCTTTTGGAGTGAGGAGAATCCACAAGCTTTTCTCGAAACACCATTAGATCCACAAAAAATTACTGTTCGGTGCGCTTTAAGGGCTGACGGAGTCATTGGCCCATATGTCTTCAAAAACGATGATGGTCAGAATGTTACTGTTTGTGAAAATCAGTGTTCCAGATTGCGCCTTGTACGCACCAGCCGTGGGGGCCATTAATGTCATCAAATTTTCTATCCCTTAAAGAGCGTTTCATTGATATCAAAAATATATTACTATGTTTTATTATGATTCAAACTTGCTGACTTAAATGTGGGTGTGTGTGCTCATAGAAACAGAAAATAAGCATTCAATTATGAAAGCTGTTTCTATTTGATGTTGGTACAAAAATGACAACTACATTTTCGAGATAATAAATCCATAAGGACATTCGCTCAATTGTATGCAGCCAAGCTAAACACTGTAGCAAGATGACATCGTCCAGGAGAAAATCTCAAGGCTCATACAGTGTCCTTAATTCGAAATACCCTTGTAACGTTGCCTACAGATGTGCTTAGAAATAATTACACCTGCCAGTAGAGCACCAGAAAACTATTTTAAGTCATTTCATCTGACAGGACATTAAACTCACATAATATTTGCTGTTCCTTTTCAGAACTTTCATTTCTCTTCGTTTTCTATTCCACACAAATACTTGAACTGTACATAAAATTCACTTGTTCTTATTTAACAAACAAACAAAAAATTATATGTTGCTTTATTTTTTACTCATTTTAAATAAAAACCTCTTATATGAAATTGCACGATTATAAATAATAAAAAAATAAATCGAATGTCATTTGATTTCTTGCCATTTTGCCCATTTCAAAGACAATTTGCTCAGTAGATAAAATAAAAATGATGATGAGGATGGCCAGGAGTGGAATAGAAGTGTTAGAAATACAAAGTGGGTAACGTAATAGTGTCAAGTGACTTCGTTTCATTTATAAAGTGTCACGAAAGGAAAAACTGGCGGCAGTTGTTTGTGTAACCACTACGAATGAGTGGGAAAATTGTACTCTAACAGAAAAAAGATATTCGATTAATTGTGCGCTTGCACACAAAGAAGATAAACTTGATTGGGACAAGTATGTGACAGTAACTTACTATGATTGAAGTACATATGCGAGATCTGTTCAAAATATAAGAGGAATTTTAATTATTCTCAAAAATAATAATTTCTTTTAGTCAACTTCAATTTTGTTGCCTTCAGAGTAGGCCCCCTCAGAAATGAGTATAATAAACTTGTGCCGGAGTTTCTTTCCAATATTTCAAGCGATTCTAAAATGTAGTTTTAGGTATGGTCTTCAGCTCTCTCAATTTTCCAGTTTGGTTCCCTTCCATCTCCGCAAAACGCTATATTTCAGTCTTATGAATAGGAAAAAGTCTCAGGGACGACAAATATAGTGAATGCGGTGTTGATTTTGACCACAAAATTACGAAGACAGAACGGCGAATTATCTTTTCTTAGTTTTACTTTTTTCTTTGTGCGTTTTCACCCAAATCCTCTGGACTATATCTTGACCCCCTTTAAATGAACAGCTTTACTTGTAACTCTTACCAACACAATAAATAGACAAGTTCGTGCATTCTTAAGAAAAAGAGTGCTACTGCTGCTTTTCCGGGAAAATGCAGGGAATGTTCTAGTATTTTGGGTATTTTGACCAAAGAGTTTATACACAAAATATGGTTGTGTCTCCACTACCGGATTGATAAACCTGCTAAGTGGAGTATCTTGATTAGATATCAGGCTTTAATCGCAACTTATCAGGTTTTATCATCTTGCTCCGTATGTGTGTGGTTGCAGACTTAATTTTTGCTCGCTTTAAATGGACCGATTTACTTTGAACTTTGTAGACTTAGCAAGAACTGATGGAAATACAATATTTTGATAAGTTTGATCAGCGTTGGATTTGTAAAAAAAAAAGTGTGCTGCCATTTTTTCCGGGAAAATGGCTAGAAATGTCTGGAATTTCAAGGATTTCGATCAAAGTTATTGAAAGATTAAATAGGTATGTGTCTCCACTAAGTCCATGCTGACTCTGCTAAGCGGTGTGTAAGAATAAGAGTGCTGCCTTTGTGTTGTCGGGAAAATTCTGGGATTTTGATGATTTCCATTAAAACATTTGTAATACAAGACGGGTTTATGTCACTACTAAGTGTCTCCGATAAATGGTGTTTTCGACTAGCTATCATGTTTTATGCCGATTTTAATCGAAAATTATTAGCTTCAATTGCACATTGAAAGAATTTTTTGTTTTCATAATTGCTATGAATTTCGACTACAATCTAATGAAAATGTTGTTCAAAATTTAACCAAAGGCAGTAGATTAATTTAAAATATAAATTTTATCAGCACTTTAAACAATAAGAAACCGAAATACAAATGTTATTGTAAAGAAAAGCGTAAGGCGCTCGATATACCAAAAATAGGGCACAAACAACTAACACTTTTTTTAATTATACTCGCATTTTGGTTCATTATTTTGTTAAGACTATTTTAAACATAATTTTAAATATTTTAGTTCGATTTAAAACAAAAATATTTTAAGTTGTTTTAAACTCCACTTATTTTTTATATCTTAGTTTCTAATACGCTACGAAAGAGTGTAAAAAAACTTGCACTTCAAAGAACATGAGCCACACCAACAACCTTACACGAGTGCATTGCAACGTATGAGTAACATTATTAATAATATTAAGTAATGGGCGTTTTGAATAGAGTGGTACAAGTTTAAATCATAATAAAACATAATATATTTTTGATATCAATGAAACGCTCTTTATGGGATAGAATATTTTATGACATAAATGTTTAAATATGATTTCGGCCATAAGGCCCCAACGGCTGGCACGTACAAGGCGCAATCTAGAACAGCAATTTTCACAAACAGTAACATTCTGACCATCATCGTTTTTGAAGACATATGGGCCAATGACTCCGTCAGCCCTTAAAGCGCACCGAACAGTAATTTTCTGTGGATGTAATGGTGTTTCGACAAAAGCTTGTGGATTCTCCTCACTCCAAAAGCGACAATTCTCTGTTTATTTACGTACCCACTCAACTAAAAATGGGCTTCATCGGAAAATAAAATTTTGAATGAACGATGTGCACGATAAGTTTAACGAACAGAACCATTATTTTGATTAAAAATTTGCACAATTTGCACACGTTGCTCGAGTGTAAGTCGATCCATAATAAAATGTCAAAGCAAACTAAACAAAAAGCAACTATCAGCTGTTAAATGGGTGGTCAAATAAAGCAGTGATGCCAACTCAAAGTTGTATCACTCTATGAAAAACACCCTTTACATGCGTGGAAGCACGCTACACAAGTATACAAACGAACAAACTTACAAGTGAAGCTAACAAAAAGCCCAAACAATCTGTATTAGCGTCCATCCTATAAAGCGCCCATGCTGGGTGTTCGCTGAATTTCGTACAAATTTTTAATATCCAAGCAACATTCACTCGGATAAAGTGTGTTTATTAAAATAATTGTTTGTGAAGGACACCCACTTAAGAAAGAAAAGCAATCATATTTTGAAACTAATCTATGATAATATGACACGATAGCACATTATTTGAATATCCCAAATATGTATGAAATATTTCTTTGAGCTACTTGTATCGGCCAAACCAAATTGGTATGAGCACACACCGGTTGCATCTACTTGCCTTTGTCGCTGTACTCCTTCTCATAAAACTTCTAAAGTTTGCTGGGAAGTTCACACCTTAAAACCATAAGCATTTAAACTACAATAAACTCCCTATTTAACACGCGCTTATGGACGACAGTATTTTACAACTAAACAAGAGTCTTTTTTTGGAAAAACTGCTTCCATTATTTTTAACATGCACCTACAAAAGCATCTACTTGCTACGAAATATTTTCATGAATTTTAAACAATGCAGTGACATCTGCTGTCCTTTTTTCATTGTTTTATATAAAATTATACTTTTGCTAAAAGTATTCCCTGAGGGCACATACAACAACAAAAAATAATAAAATAAACTCTTTTTGTTCTACTAAAACTATAATTTATATATTGTTTCATGTAAAAGTTCTTATAATTTCATTGCATATATTATATCTGCAATCTGCATAAGTCCTGCCTAAAACAGATTTAAAGTTTTGGATGTTTTCGAAATGAAATAAAAGTTCTTTATTCTTGCACATCTGAATAAAGTGAAATATAAAAAAAAACAAGTCATCTTTTCAAACGAAGGCAAACCAAATCGTATGGTAATCGAAATGAAATTTGTGTACGAGGGTTGTTATCTTATTACATGTACATATACGATGTATGAGTTTGTTGGGGGAAAAAAATTGTTTTACTTTTTGTGCAGAAGCACAAAAATATTTATATATATTAAAAAATATATGCTCATATATATACATTCCAGTGCTAATGATGCAAGTGTAGTGGCTTTCGAAAACAGCTGTTCGCATAATAACGTTCTAAGTAGAACGCATGGTTGCCTGTAACGACACAAAATGTCATAGTGTGCTCGCAGATTAACCATCTCAACAACGTGGAAAAATTATTGTCATTTTGCACTCGACTTTCGCCTTAAAATATATCTGCCATGGTGAAGGCCATATAATATTCAGAACAGGCACTGTTCTTTATTTTATTTAATCTATTTTACCATTTTTACCAGCCAGTTTATGGCACACATTTCCCACTGTTCACCCACTAACAAGAAAATATAAAATCTCTTTATTTCAATTGAAATTCAAGGAAGAAAATTTTAACAAAAAACTCTTAATGTTCGCCATTATAAAGAAGCAACGCAAAATGGGTCACACGTTTCATGGATTGATACGATTTAATAATGCCGGCTCACACAGTTTAATATAATAATGTGCCACCAATTCAAATGTGCCTCTTAGAGTGGAAACAACTACTCGCAATATGCGGTTATAAAGGCCACACTTGAAGCATCTTAAACACACTCACTCTCACTGACCAAAACAGAAGTCTGCATACAGCCGCACTCACACGCACATACTTAACTAACACAAACGCAAGTTAATTTATTTAAGTGCTTTCGATGATCAGAGTTTAGTTTTTATGGGTTTGGCTTCTTTGAAGTTGAGTTTGTTTTATCCTTTTGGCCGCTAATGTTCCACTTTGTGGTCGATGTTCGTTCGTATTCTTTTTGTTGTGTTTTATTGGCAAATGTGATGTGCGTGGTGCACTTTAAAAGACATAATATCCTTTGTGGGGGGCCAAGAAAGAAGGAGTGAAATATCAAAGCAATTAAATTGCAGTTGCGAGAAAAAATAATTAAATCATTTGAAAAGTTTATGTTAGGAAATAAAAATTATCATGCATGTGTGCATTCAGTTTTAAGGAATTGAAATTGAATTTTCCACAAATAAAATCGGAATATGGGAGATCAAGAAATATGAAATCTGTTGATCACTTGTAAAAAGAAATTTACTTTTCTCTATAGAAAAATATAAATTGTTTATTCAATAGAGAAATACCATCAACTCTTAAATGTTTTGACAGAAAATAGAACTATAAAGCATTAAACACACTAGCAGCAGCAGGCTACAAGAACACCGACTACAAAAGTCGTTGGCTACAATCGTCTTCTCGTAGTCAGCTACTTAATTATTTTTAGAACGACACCACCAAACCATGTGTTGTTGTTTGTAGTAGAATTCTCTTCAAACGCCAGTGTAGCCGCTTTCATATGTTTAATACTCTTAAATAGTGTTATTCCCATAAAATATATTTAAAGTCCACAGTTGTGACAAGAAATCATTTCATTAGCTTGGAAATATAGTTTGTTGTTTCTTTTTGTATAACAAAACAGTATATTTTCAAGTTTACAATAATTGAATTTATTTATATTATACTGGCAACATTGAGTCCACAAAAACAGTATGGACAACAACCAGTAGTAGTGTTGAGTGTAGCAGTAAAAATAATCATTCTCATATACGCACATGTATTCTATTTTTGACAAGTTGTGGTCTATAGCCTGCTGTCGTTCTTGTGTTTAATGCCCAATTGTGAATTTCAACTGATTCCAATAGACTTCAAGATATTTCATACAACACTTTTCCAAGTTTCTTTATTTTTGTTGATAACCTTTCGACGATTTCTCTCATCGATTTCTAAAAAAAATCAACCACGTCGATCAGATTCAACCTAGTCAAAGTCGGTCAATCTGTTTTTTTTTTGTAACTTCGAAATTATATCTGATCGGTTAATGTTCAGGTGAGTGGCTGATGAGAGAACACATAACCAAACACCAGAGTATAATACACGTCTTACCCAGGGACAATGCTCCCACAGTTGTGTGCGATAGAATTCCTATTAGATATGTACAATCACACTGCACCACCACAATATCGGCAGGTATGGAATGGGAGGATGCAAGAACAACGAACTCCTGTACACGGACGGGTCAAAAATTGACGACCGATCGGGTGGAGGTTTCTATGACATGGGTCGTAACTTTCGCAAATACTACCGCCAACCGGATCGTAACACAGTATTTCAAAGTGAGATCGCGGCTATTGCGGAAGGGATAAAATGGCTAAAGGAAACCGATAACAGACTACCGGTTCGTATATTCACGGATAGTAGGAGATTTATCGAGGCCCTAAGGATCATGCGGTTCAATCTCAGTGTGTACTACAATGCAAGGATGAGATTAACTCATACATGCGCTGTGGAAGCATAGTGATAATATGGATTCCAGGACATCAGGGAATACCTGGAAATACTGAGGCAGATAGGCTAGCAAAGATGGGAGCACTAATGGCACACACCACACTAGATAATCCAAAGCCATTTCAGATTTTTAAGAAGGACCTTAAACAATGGGCCATAGAATTGCATACTAGAGATTGGCAGCACTCTATCATAGGTAGGGTGACTAGAATTCTGTGGGGGGACCCAGATGGTAATAGAACAAAGGAGATCCTAACATTGAGTAGGCCAGTACTACGGAGACTGGTTCATTTAATACCAGGACATACAGAGTTAAGGACTCACCTGGCACGAATGGGTATCGTTGATGATATTACATACAGGGCCTGTCAGGCAGAGGACGAAACACTGGAGCACTACTTGTGCTACTGTCCAGCTTTTAGCCAAGTCAGAAGACTAACCTTTAATCAGGAGATTATACAGGAGATGGATTTTCTTAGGGGCTCTCATTGGAGGGACTTAAGAAGATACATTGAAGAGACTAGTTTCATAATGTAATCAAATTCTAAGGTTTTTTAACGGTACTGATGGAGGTTCCAAAGAAGGGTAACTCCTACATCAGAGCGCACAACAGGCCTATGCGGCCTAGGTGTAACCCTTGAGAGGATTGGGATGACTCTTTTCGACTTAACCTAACCTAGTGTTCACGATCATTTTATAGGAACCGCTATCACGTGATTTGAAAATTAAAATAATAATGTTTTACCAAAAACAAGTTACGATACATTTGAGGCTAAAACTAGCGGAAAGTTACAGGGATGGTCCGAAGGTCAACTGTTTGCCATATTTTTTTCTATAGTAATACAAAAATTTTATTGCAACAACTGTTTAGTTAAAAGAACAATTAAAACAAAATACGTATTGATATTAATTAATTTTTTTTAGTGTTACATATTTTACTTTAACAATTAAAACACAAATTTTGCTATGAAATTTAACTACAATAACAACAATATAACAAACAAGCAAAATAATAGCTGTTAAAAGAGTGCAGCATTAATGCCGCTTTAACGAATACGAGTGCTGTACATGCAGCCTTTATTCTCTTTTTAAGGGGTACATACCTGAAATACAACGTGTTGTAGTTTTAAGATAAGAACATATATTTTCAAATAAGATTGCAATAAAAGGCAGAATAAAGGCAACATGATATTCAAAAATAAGACTCTTATGGCGTTTTCTTTTCTAGAAAACATGTAACATTTTTTTCACTTCTTTTTAAAAAAGTGGCAGTTTGGAGAAGTTTTAAAACAGAAATTATTTTTATAAGAGATGTTAAACTAATTTCCAGTAAATTCCTTATTTTCAAATCACAGAATATTGCCATTTTGTATAAAAAAGTGTAAAAAATGTTGCATTCTTTTCTAGAAAAGAAATCGACATTAGTGTTAGTCACAATGTGTGAGTGTATTAGAGCTCCAAACAAAACTTGAAGCCAAAGTTGAGCTCGCAAGTTAATGGCCGCTCTTTGTTTTACTCAAAAATATATCCTTTTAATTTGTTAATTTTATTATCATGTTGATCGTTAAGTTTCAACTACAAAATCAGCTTCAATATTTATTGGACCCATTAAACCAGTTACGGGCTTAAGCTTTTATAGTATAAACATACACACATACACACGCACTTCATTTAGAAACTAATACAACTATTTTTAAAATATATCTCCGTCCGGTTGTTGAATTGATTCCAAATTATTCACCATTTGCTGTCCATTATTAAAGGCGGCCGCTATAATTCGATCCAGAAAACTTAAGGGTCGCCCATTTAGAATGAAGCCTTCACAGCAGAAAACTGCCAGTGATATTATTATTAGACAGACACAACTGATTGTCATGGTTTATGAACAGATTTGAAGTGGAATTGAAAATTGATTGTTTGAATTTCTGCTTTACTTTTTGCTTTAACACAAATTTGAGCAGATAGAAAAAAAGATCGGCTACTGATAAGATAAATTTAAAAAATTGGGAAAGTACGCTTAATTACAAATAGTAATGTGAATGTTACTGTCATTAGAGAGATAAATAAAACAGGCGTCTTGGGCTACAGTCGAAATAAATGAAAATATGACACAGTGGTGCGAAATGAGTTTATTTAAGATAAAAAAATTTTATATGAAAAAAGTATCATTATTGAATATCAAGACACAATAAAATATGAAGTACAGATCGTATCACATTTGGGCAATTGTGTGCCCAAAAAACGTAACCACTAAATACGAATGAAAAATATTTTAATTCAAAAAAATATTTATTAAATTAAACTGTTTCCAATTGCATTGGACTCTACGCCACTGGCTTTTAGTTACACATGAAGCAACTTTATTTTAGAAACAATTATCTAAATAAAAATATTTTTTAGTGGTTACGTTTTTATGGGCAAATGCTTGTCAAGGGTGACCATACGTTTAGATTAGGAGCCATCAGCAAACAGATGATAGTTGTTGTTTTTATTACGCAGCTCATCCTACATGAAATGCTAACAATTGCCGAACAAACTGTAACGAAATGGAAGTCGATAATTATTAGGGTATTCAACTAATTGATTTATCGCAACAAACATTTAATCGAATAATAATTGAACATTTTAATGTTATTATTTGGTTGCAAAATATGTTTCCACTAAATTGCATTTCTATTATACTTGCAAAAATAAATTTTAAAATCTAGACTAACTTTTATGAAATATCGGGTGTTTTATATAGAGTGATACAACTTTGAGTTGGCATCACTGCTTTATTTGATCACCCATTTAACAGCTGATAGTTGTTTTTTGCTTAGCTTGCTTTGACATTTTATTATGAATCGACTCACATTGTAATCAAAATAATGTTTCTGTTCGTCAAACTTATCGTGCACTTCGTCCATTCATTTGGTTGAATGAGTACGTAAATAAACAGAATTGTCGCATTTGAAGTGAGGAGAATCCACAAGCTTTTGTCAAAACACCATTAATTCCACAGAAAATTACTGTTCGGTGCGCTTTATGGGCTGGCGGAGTCAGTGGGCCTCAAAAACGATGATGGTCAGAATGTTACTGTCAACGGTGAACAGTGTAGGAATATGACTCGAAGTTTTTTCGTACCTCAAATAGCTGGCATTAATCTTGCTGATATGTAGTTCCAACAGGACGGAGCCACATGCTACACAGCGGGCGCTACAATTTGATCAAAAAATAATTTCACGTAATGTCCCAATTAATTGCCCCCCAAGATCGTGTGATTTAAGCCCATTGGATTATTTTCTTTGGGGATATTTAAAGTCACTCGTGTACGTCGATATGCCACAAACAATTGAACACCTGGAAATCAACATTCGAAGAATTATGGACGAGATACTGCCGCAAATGCTGCGAGAAATTTTTAAAAATTGGTGTTCCAGATTGCGCTTTGTAGGCACCAGCCGTGGCGGCCACGTGGCCGAAATTATACATAAACATATATGTCATAAAATTTCCTATCCAATAAAGATAGCTTCATTGATATTAAATATATTACTATGCTTTATTATGATTTAAACTTGTATCACTCTATAAAAAACACCCAATAGAACTAAATTTTATTATATAATTAAAAAAATATTTCATTTTAATGTTTAAAATGAAAATGATTTTGAAAAGAAAATAATTATTATTTTTTTTTATATATAAAATGTTTTACTATAAATATAATAAAGTTGTATATTAATATTATAAGAAAAATTATTGTTTCAAAAATTATTTTTCAGCATGTAGAACTTTGACAAAAAAACCACCAAATTATCCATTTGAAAACCCTTTTTTTGTACAGTGTACGCTTTTTATTAAGAGCACTTGTGTGTTGGTTTGTCTGGTTGTATTTAACTGTCCTAAAGTAGGGTGCTTTCACGCTTATGCTTAACATTATTAATAATGTTACTTATACGTGTTATTGTTCTCGTACAAAGTTGCTGCTGTTCTTATCTTCTCATAGTGCGTAAGTATTTTTACACACGCTTAGAAGCTCATTAAATTAAAAAATAAGAAATAATTATAGTTTAAAAAAACTATACAACGCGCTTTAAAAAAGAATTGTAATTAAACAGTTCAAAATATATATATTAAAATAAACGCTTAACAATAATGAACCCAAAAACAAGTATTATTTTGCAGAAAAATCGTGGGAGCTTTGAGCCCTATTTTACGCCCATCACTTGTTTTCGCAATAATTCTTGTATTTTAATTCATTGTTATTTTAAACTTATTTTAAAATTTATTTCAACTGCTTAGCGTGTTTTTTACATTATTGAAATCATATTTATTTTTATATATCATAATTTATTTACCAACCAAAATTGCTGCAATAGTTTTTCTTTAAGTGCAATTGTGAAACTGCCCCTAATTCCATTTTCATGTTCTCAGTACTTAATATGTATTACATTTGTAAGAGTATATGTAAGAAATATGCTACAATAAGCTAAAACAAACTGGAAACAGAAAGAATAATAGAAAAGGAAGCTAAAATACAGCCACAGGATAATTGGAAATATAAAATCAAATGAAACAAGGAAAACCAATGAAAAAAAAAAATAGAAAATAAATAAAAAAAGAATTTTGCAAAAAGTGGAAATAATAATTGAATTTGAATTTAGTTTAGCTGTGCTCAGTTGTCATAACCACAACAATCTCCTTTTTCTTCTTCTTCTTCTTCTTCTTCTTCTTTGGCAAATGAACCCACTTCACAGTTCCTGTGGACAACAGTCAGCGAATAAATTAATTGTAACTGTCTTTTCTTCGTTATTTCATCAAAACTAAGTTGTATTAGAGTATTTATATGACAGCGTACTTGTAAGTATTTTTGTATGTGTATGGGTAGTGAATGTGCTGTAGTGTTAGTGCATCATCAATATCTAAACTGGGCTAATGGGATTTTAATGCGAACAGAGTACAATAAACTTTGAAGGAACAGCGATTAAATTGATAAATACAAACTGAGAAATAATTTCTGTTATTCTTATGAAATTCCAGTTATGCAAGAGAATCTGCTGGGAAGGACTTTAAAGGAAGCTGTAATTGACAAATGCAACAACAACAACAACAACAATTGGCACCCTGTTTAATGCGGTTGATGATTATACAACAACTATTTTGATTGCCCCATGGTTTAATAAAGTTATCGATAATTTACCACGAGTTATAAATTTTGTATATTCTTTAAATTTTCAATTAAATTGTTAACTACTGGATTTGGGTAATTTCCTAAATCGCTAAAATAAAATTTAATCTTCATTTCATATGTACAACTGTCTCAGTGATTATTTGATAACCGGGTAAGTAATGAAATGGTTTTTATTTTAATTTTATTCGCTTTTTGGGTAACATAATTATGTGGGAGTACTGCATGTGGGCGATTCCACATCAAATCGACAAATAGTCGGACAAGTTTGGTCAGAGACTTTCTATCGTTCTATTATATAATAAATATAAAATATTTCTTATTAATTTTTTGAATTTATGTCATATTCAAAATTTCATTATCTCGCTGAACATGTCCAGTTAATTTTTCAATGTCTCAAAACCCATCTCCTACACAAGAATGAATTTAATGTCATATTAAAGGAAATATTGGAACCATAATATACGAAAAAAAACAGATATGGAAAATAGTTAACCCTGAACTCACCTCAGTTACAGAAACTAGGCACTGGTCCATGAGTTTTTCTCAGCTTCTGAGCTCTTCGAAACAAACCACAATTATTTGAAATTTCAAATCAACCGCTTACCGTTTTTAATAAAAGAATCGAGAGCACTAACTTATCAGATATATAATCTCGAAGTGTTAAAAACAAATCACTTGTTTCTTATATATTCTTTGGCGATATCTCGCAAACGGCTTAAGACTATCAGGCTGGTTCTTAAACCTTAAGAGCTGATCAGTTAGCAAATCGATGCAAGACGACGTTAAAAGATTATAAAAAAACCGATTTTAAAAATAGATTTTTTAAGTTTTTTTCTTGAGATATCGCGAAATCTACCAGCTTAAATCCGTACAATTTCACAAGACATTATAAAAGAATCTATAAAAGAGTCGAGACCACCAACTGATCAGATATATAATTTTGGAGTTTTAAAGCAAATCACTTTTTTCGTAGTTTTTTTTTTAATATCCTAGAATATATCAACTTGAATGGATACAAATTCACAGGAAAGTATAAAAGAATCGAGACCACCAACTCATCAGATATATAACAGCGGAGTTTTTGAAAAAAGAACAAAATTTTTCCAATTTGTTTCGTTCACGATATCGCATGAACGGGTTAACCGATTTTGACTCGCTTTGAGGAGATCGACATAGTCAGGAGATGATTAATGGAATCGATCGGTCAAGTATATGAAAAGTTGTTCTAAAAGAAAATCAATATCTTGAAATCTAGTAGTTCGAACCGATTCAAATTTCAGGAACGCTCTTTGGAATGCATATTATTCGACTTAGCCTTTTAAAGGTTATAGGCGGGTCACATACTTATACACTCACACACACATACACATATTCTTACAGATATAGCGACGGACTCCCAGAATTAGTCAAACATGGATATCTGATGAGAACTCAAGTTTTTTGAAACTGGTTAATCCCGTTCCTTTAACATTTTAAATTTTTCTAGCCGAAATAGTCAAGAATCCAAATTAAAGAAATCCTATATTTTGCTGATAAACTCTACATGGACTCAAAATATTCCGAAGCAAATTATCAAAGAAACTCCCATGATAAAAGAGCCCCAATTTTCCGTAAATCACACTTTTTGTAATAGAAAAACTCAGTCTCAAGATGACTTGATGTTAAACTTAGAAAATATCTTTAAAAAAAAACAAGAAGAACACATAAATGCTTGTTTTTTTTATTTGAAATTAGTTAGAACCCAATGCTGCAGGATATTTCGGAGTTGGCACAATTTTGCCATTAAAGTAGTCCACTTCCGGTTTAAGTTTAAAGTTTTCAATAATATTGGCAATTGCTTCCGGCATTTCCGGTCTCACATTTGCAATTTCCATAACGTCTGGATTTGGTTGAAAGTTTTGTGGACTTACATTTAACACTGGCGGTTTGGCTGGATACTTGACGGGTGGTGAGGGACGGTGACTTTGTTGGACAGTATCAAATAATGGTTGAGAGCAGACCACAGTTGCTACAGCAGTTAGACAAAAGATAATAGCGAACTTCATGGTGGCTTTAATTTCAACTGTTAGTTGTTGAAGTATGAAAGTATTCTTGAAGAATTGATGTTTAAATAGCTTGATTTTTTTTAAATGGGAATCAAGATAACTCAGCAATTAAACAGAATGTCTGTGTAAAATTTCATGTTTTCTGTTTCGTATTTTTTTTTTCTTTTCTTATCAGATAATGTCAGCACAATATGTTTATGGTATAATTAAAACCAAAATAATTTTATAAATATGTACTCTAATAAATAAAGTGATAATTAATTCACACACACACATGCACACACTATTTACAATCGTACAATCTTTTGGTACAATCTTTTGGTACAATTCCAGACTCAGTTCAATAGTACAGAAATTTATCGTTCGGTACAATTTACTTATCTTCTCAGCTGATGTTTTTATGGAGTTCTCTTCGTCTATCGTTCTAATTCATGAGCGATGCCAATTTATCTTTGCTTAAAAATATCTTGGTGATATATTTTTTTTTTTCAAAATTCTGTTTATATTCAAACAACAACAAATAAATTTACTTTGTTTTTATTTTTGCAGTTTTTCTTTATTAAAAACCCAAAATGTTATTGTGTAAAAAATAAAATATTTTTTAAACAAATTTTTACAGTTGAATTGAAAAAAAATTGATTCGTAGAGGCTCATATAACAGATATTTGTCTCAAAATATTTTGCTAGTATTTCATTTACATTGAAAAGATTTTTGTGCAAATCAATATAAATTGATTAGATTTTATTTAGTAAAATTTTTTTAAAATATTTACTTATTAAAAATAATTATATAATATATTTCTTTAGTAATCTTATAAATTAGAAAAAAACTGTTGATTTATCTTTATTGACCATATCATTTTATTATAATATTAATCAGCTTATGGTCGTTCTTTATTAAATTATATTTAGTCTAATTTTTATTCGATATTTCGTTAACAGCTTGTTAAAATTTTCAGGAAATAAAAATTATATAATAAATAAAATATAAAATAATATAATTTTTATTTCCTGCAAACGATCTATTTTGGATTCGTTTGGCCAAAACGAGGCTATTACCAAAATATTAGCCATTTCTGAGAAAATTTTTAAAAAGTCGATTTTTTGAGCAAAGAGGTACCCCTTATGAAATTTTCAATTTTCAACCTTCTTCCATAAAATTTAAGATTGACATTTTAATGCCTGCAAACGATCTATTTTGGATTCGTTTGGCCAAAACAAGGCTATTACCAAAATATTAGCCATTTCTGAGAAAATTTTTAAAAAGTAGATTTTTTTAGCAAAGAGGTACCCCTTATGAAATTTTCAATTTTCAACCTTCTTCCATAAAATTTAAGATTGACATTTTAATGCCTGCAAACGATCTATTTTGGATTCGTTTGGCCAAAACGAGGCTATTACCAAAATATTAGCCATTTCTGAGAAAATTTTTAAAAAGGTGATTTTTTTAGCAAAGAGGTACCCCTTATGAAATTTTCAATTTTCAACCTTCTTCCATAAAATTTAAAATTGACATTTTAAAGCCTGCAAACGATCTATTTTGGATTCGTTTGGCCAAAACGAGGCTATTACCAAAATATTAGCCATTTCTGAGAAAATTTTTAAAAAGGTGATTTTTTTAGCAAAGAGGTACCCCTTATGAAATTTTCAATTTTCAACCTTCTTCCACAAAATTTAAGATTGACATTTTAATGTCTGCAAACGATCTATTTTGGATTCGTTTGGCCAAAACGAGGCTATTACCAAAATATTAGCCATTTCTTAGAAAATTTTTAAAAAGTCGATTTTTTTAGCAAAGAGGTACCCCTTATGAAATTTTCAATTTTCAACCTTCTTCCATAAAATTTAAAATTGACATTTTAATGCCTGCAAACGATCTATTTTGGATTCGTTTGGCCAAAACGAGGCTATTACCAAAATATTAGCCATTTCTGAGAAAATTTTCAAAAAGTCGATTTTTTTAGCAAAGAGGTACCCCTTATGAAATTTTCAATTTTCAACCTTCTTCCATAAAATTTAAAATTGACATTTTAATGCCTGCAAACGATCTATTTTGGATTCGTTTGGCCAAAACGAGGCTATTACCAAAATATTAGCCATTTCTGAGAAAATTTTCAAAAAGTCGATTTTTTTAGCAAAGAGGTACCCCTTATGAAATTTTCAATTTTCAACCTTCTTCCATAAAATTTAAAATTGACATTTTAATGCCTGCAAACGATCTATTTTGGATTCGTTTGGCCAAAACGAGGCTATTACCAAAATATTAGCCATTTCTGAGAAAATTTTTAAAAAGGTGATTTTTTTAGCAAAGAGGTACCCCTTATGAAATTTTCAATTTTCAACCTTCTTCCATAAAATTTAAGATTGAGATTTTAATGCCTGCAAACGATCTATTTTGGATTCGTTTGGCCAAAACGAGGCTATTACCAAAATATTAGCCATTTCTTAGAAAATTTTTAAAAAGTCGATTTTTTTAGCAAAGAGGTACCCCTTATGAAATTTTCAATTTTCAACCTTCTTCCATAAAATTTAAAATTGACATTTTAATGCCTGCAAACGATCTATTTTGGATTCGTTTGGCCAAAACGAGGCTATTACCAAAATATTAGCCATTTCTGAGAAAATTTTCAAAAAGTCGATTTTTTTAGCAAAGAGGTACCCCTTATGAAATTTTCAATTTTCAACCTTCTTCCATAAAATTTAAAATTGACATTTTAATGCCTGCAAACGATCTATTTTGGATTCGTTTGGCCAAAACGAGGCTATTACCAAAATATTAGCCATTTCTGAGAAAATTTTTAAAAAGGTGATTTTTTTATCAAAGAGGTACCCCTTATGAAATTTTCAATTTTCAACCTTCTTCCATAAAATTTAAGATTGACATTTTAATGCCTGCAAACGATCCATTTTGGATTCGTTTGGCCAAAACGAGGCTATTAGCAAAATATTAGCCATTTCTGAGAAAATTTTTAAAAAGTCGATTTTTTTAGCAAAGAGGTACCCCTTATGAAATTTTCAATTTTCAACCTTCTTCCATAAAATTTAAGATTGACATTTTAATGCCTGCAAACGATCTATTTTGGATTCGTTTGGCCAAAACGAGGCTATTAGCAAAATATTAGCCATTTCTGAGAAAATTTTTAAAAAGTCGATTTTTTTAGCAAAGAGATACCCCTTATGAAATTTTCAACTTTCAACCTTCTTCCATAAAATTTAAGATTGACATTTTAATGCCTGCAAACGATCTATTTTGGATTCGTTTGGCCAAAACGAGGCTATTACCAAAATATTAGCCATTTCTGAGAAAATTTTTAAAAAGGTGATTTTTTTAGCAAAGAGGTACCCCTTATGAAATTTTCAATTTTCAACCTTCTTCCACAAAATTTAAGATTGACATTTTAATGTCTGCAAACGATCTATTTTGGATTCGTTTGGCCAAAACGAGGCTATTACCAAAATATTAGCCATTTCTGAGAAAATTTTTAAAAAGGTGATTTTTTTAGCAAAGAGGTACCCCTTATGAAATTTTCAATTTTCAACCTTCTTCCATAAAATTTAAAATTGACATTTTCAAGCCTGCAAACGATCTATTTTGGATTCGTTTGGCCAAAACGAGGCTATTACCAAAATATTAGCCATTTCTGAGAAAATTTTTAAAAAGGTGATTTTTTTAGCAAAGAGGTACCCCTTATGAAATTTTCAATTTTCAACCTTCTTCCACAAAATTTAAGATTGACATTTTAATGTCTGCAAACGATCTATTTTGGATTCGTTTGGCCAAAACGAGGCTATTACCAAAATATTAGCCATTTCTGAGAAAATTTTTAAAAAGGTGATTTTTTTAGCAAAGAGGTACCCCTTATGAAATTTTCAATTTTCAACCTTCTTCCATAAAATTTAAGATTGAGATTTTAATGCCTGCAAACGATCTATTTTGGATTCGTTTGGCCAAAACGAGGCTATTACCAAAATATTAGCCATTTCTTAGAAAATTTTTAAAAAGTCGATTTTTTTAGCAAAGAGGTACCCCTTATGAAATTTTCAATTTTCAACCTTCTTCCATAAAATTTAAAATTGACATTTTAATGCCTGCAAACGATCTATTTTGGATTCGTTTGGCCAAAACGAGGCTATTACCAAAATATTAGCCATTTCTGAGAAAATTTTCAAAAAGTCGATTTTTTTAGCAAAGAGGTACCCCTTATGAAATTTTCAATTTTCAACCTTCTTCCATAAAATTTAAAAATGACATTTTAATGCCTGCAAACGATCTATTTTGGATTCGTTTGGCCAAAACGAGGCTATTACCAAAATATTAGCCATTTCTGAGAAAATTTTCAAAAAGTCGATTTTTTAGCAAAGAGGTACCCCTTATGAAATTTTCAATTTTCAACCTTCTTCCATAAAATTTAAAATTGACATTTTAATGCCTGCAAACGATCTATTTTGGATTCGTTTGGCCAAAACGAGGCTATTACCAAAATATTAGCCATTTCTGAGAAAATTTTTAAAAAGGTGATTTTTTTAGCAAAGAGGTAACCCTTATGAAATTTTCAATTTTCAACCTTCTTCCATAAAATTTAAGATTGAGATTTTAATGCCTGCAAACGATCTATTTTGGATTCGTTTGGCCAAAACGAGGCTATTACCAAAATATTAGCCATTTCTGAGAAAATTTTCAAAAAGTCGATTTTTTTAGCAAAGAGGTACCCCTTATGAAATTTTCAATTTTCAACCTTCTTCCATAAAATTTAAAATTGACATTTTAATGCCTGCAAACGATCTATTTTGGATTCGTTTGGCCAAAACGAGGATATTACCAAAATATTAGCCATTTCTGAGAAAATTTTTAAAAAGGTGATTTTTTTAGCAAAGAGGTACCCCTTATGAAATTTTCAATTTTCAACCTTCTTCCATAAAATTTAAGATTGACATTTTAATGCCTGCAAACGATCTATTTTGGATTCGTTTGGCCAAAACGAGGCTATTACCAAAATATTAGCCATTTCTTAGAAAATTTTTAAAAAGTCGATTTTTTTAGCAAAGAGGTACCCCTTATGAAATTTTCAATTTTCAACCTTCTTCCATAAAATTTAAGATTGACATTTTAATGCCTGCAAACGATCTATTTTGGATTCGTTTGGCCAAAACGAGGCTATTAGCAAAATATTAGCCATTTCTGAGAAAATTTTAAAAAAGTCGATTTTTTTTAGCAAAGAGGTACCCCTTATGAAATTTTCAATTTTCAACCTTCTTCCATAAAATTTAAGATTGACATTTTAATGCCTGCAAACGATCCATTTTGGATTCGTTTGGCCAAAACGAGGCTATTAGCAAAATATTAGCCATTTCTGAGAAAATTTTAAAAAAGTCGATTTTTTTAGCAAAGAGGTACCCCTTATGAAATTTTCAATTTTCAACCTTCTTCCATAAAATTTAAGATTGACATTTTAATGCCTGCAAACGATCCATTTTGGATTCGTTTGGCCAAAACGAGGCTATTAGCAAAATATTAGCCATTTCTGAGAAAATTTTTAAAAAGTCGATTTTTTTAGCAAAGAGGTACCCCTTATGAAATTTTCAATTTTCAACCTTCTTGCATAAAATTTAAGATTGACATTTTAATGCCTGCAAACGATCTATTTTGGATTCGTTTGGCCAAAACGAGGCTATTACCAAAATATTAGCCATTTCTGAGAAAATTTTTAAAAAGTCGATTTTTTTAGCAAAGGGGTACCCCTTATGAAATTTTCAATTTTCAGCCTTCTTCCATAAAATTAAAAATTAACATTTTAATGCCTGCAAACGATTTATTTTGGATTCGTTTGGCCAAAACGAGGCTATTAGCAAAATATTAGCCATTTGTGAGAAAATTTTTCAAAAGTCGTTTTTTTTTTGTAAAGTGGTACCCCTTAAGAAATTTTCAATTTTTTACTTTTCTTCCACAAATTAAAAAATAAGCTTGTTTGCTTATGATATACGTTATACGTGTTCTAAAGTATTCATTCAATATAATTAAGGATAAAAAATTTTTTTAGTTGTATTGTTGGTATAAAAGTGGGTCCACATGTTCGCCCGAAAAAGCGTAGCTTCAAAATATCTCTATTCAGGTAAGTGGTTGTAAGTAAAACATTGAATGATATATTTGCATTTCATGGAATGCTTTCAAAAGGTGACAAAATCTAAGAATAGTGGATCTTGTCTTTGCTAGCAAATAGCCCCAATTGTGAATGATAATGAATGGCTCAATAAAAACAGAGTTTCATTTTAAGGTTCCCTGTTAACTACAGTTTTAATACCAAATGTTAGCAACTATGTGCTCTAATTTAGAAACTTATTAGTGCGTCAGATGTTTGGCAAAATTATTTTTTACAATTCCCATACAAATAATAGTCATAAAAATGATTGCAACTCGCATAATAGTGAAACAATAACAAATAAGTGCAATAAAAACATAAAAAATTATAAGTGTAGAATAGAGAAGTAAAAAAGATAAACGAGAAAATAAAATAATTGTTTGAAACAGTGGAGTTTTGAAGGAAACAAAATTGTAGAAAATAAGCAGTGATTTTCCACAATTGCATTAAAGATTAATACGTAAAACACGATAAATTTATACGCGTGGCGTTTTAGACCCCTTATCAAATGTGATATTTTGAAATAAATATCTTTGGTGTTACTGTAACATAATAGCAACGTTTGTGGTTCCAGGTAAAAATAAAAAGTTTAATGCAAGAGTAAATAACGTACATCTATTTGTGTGTGTTAATTGGCTGTTAAATAAAAAAAATACAATATTTACATATATAAATTGATTTTCCATTTCTTTATTTAAACATTTTTTTGCTAGTGGTAATAATATCTGTGTTTGGCTGACTATTGCAATACTTCGTTATAAAAAAATTATTAAACCTGAAGTACATATTAGACAAGAACGTAATTTACAATCATTACTTTATAGTGTTCGTTGTTGTTTTCAAATCATTAACTTTAACACTAACTCTTGAATTGTTTTTTTTTTTTGTAGTAACGTACTATGAGCGCCCCTTTTTTATTTTAAGTCTTGCTGGAATGGGCACTAGTATGCTTTTACAAACATAATTTCAAATATCTTTTATTCAAAACCACATCTTTCTGTTTTGCATATAATAATATATATTTTTGCTAATTACCTTTCCAGCACTCACACACACATATTACATACCACCTTGGTTAAATAAAAAGCTTGTAGCAGGCAATAAAAAGTAAATAAATAAAACCCGTCTCTATGATGATTCACCAATTTTATGAAGTAATTTTCGTTTCTTTTGTTTATAAAATATATATGTATGTACGTACATAGACACATATATTTATGCATTGCTTTTATTAATACTCATATACTGTATTAATTTTTAAATATATTCATACATACATATGTACATACATGCCAACATGCATTATGCGGGTCACTCAAAACATTAAGTGCGAGTTTTTGTTTACTAATTGCTGTTTCTTAAACGGAAACAATTTCTTTTTTAAATCGCATAAGGTATTAAATTTGTTAATATATCTTAGGTTAGGGGGATTAAACACAAATCATACATGTAGACGCCACGATTCGTTTTGTGTTTGCAGGGTTTTCCTGTTCGAAATTAGGTGCATATTATTTTTATTGGAGAGCTCAAGCGGGCAATTTTGGTGCTTTAACTCTGGTATTCAGAGATTAGTTAATAAACGAATCTAGTTATGGGTATTCCATAATGTGTAGAATTTATTTCATTTGTGTCTTTGTTAATATCAAAAGATTATGTATTCAAAATTTTATCATTTCACACATCATAAACATAAAATGTTTCTAATATAGACAAATTGTATTTCCCACTTGACCATGTCTTCAAGACATACTGCGCGACGGGCAAAAGACAATAGAAAATCGTGGAAAACACATTCAGGGCAGTTTAAACTAACGGTTGACGGGATTTTCAAACATATCTACAGCAAATGAACTATACTAGCGACAATTTGTTGCTCCGTATCGTCACAGGCTACACAAGTGACAATATTCCCCAACCATATCATCGACGATTATACAGGCGACAGTATCCTAAATCAAAATTTTATAGTTATGAATACTTTTTTCAAATATGTGAAATAAAATGTCTCTTGAAAATATATGCAAAAGAGGGTAAATCGCACATATATTGTCGAAAACAATGTGGGGCTCGACGATTGGCCAACTGGGCCGCTACCGTCTCACACACTCTCAGTAATACAAATTAATATGCACACATACATACATATATATGTATGCACACAAACTTTATATAAAATATTAATAAGTAGAACAATTAAAATGTTTCATTTTGCATAAACTTTTGTTTGATTTTAATCACTCAGTATTATATTACTTAATATTGACAACTTCACACAGCAAAAAACTGGTAAAAAAAAATATACAGTGTTCTGACAGATAAAAACGTTTTTGTACTATATTGCAAGTTTTGGATATATACACGAGTATATACCTATCTCTACATACCTATCTCTACAATTGTTTATAGTTGTTCAATTCACAAGCTTTGTTGTATCGTTTAAAGTTGTAGTTGAAACACACAATTTCGAAAAATTTGCTCATAACAAAAATAATTTCGAAATACTATAGTTTTAGTTCAAACCTGTTCGGACCTGCACTTATGAATTCAGCAAATATAATATTGATCTTAATGTAAATTTTATAATAACCCCCTGTTATCTAATTATCGCTTAAAATATCCAACCATACATAGTTAAGTATTTACAAACATACATACACACATACATATAGACATCTGGATTAAAAAGATTAATTTGCAAAAATTTATTTTATACATATATGTTATTGACCAAACATAAAGTATTATTAATTATAATTTTCACTGAAAAATAAGAAGTATTTAATGTAATCAACTCAAAATTTTGTCTATATATTGTAATTCGCTGTTTAGAAAATATTTCATGTCACATACATTAAATACTGATACGATGTTAGCTTTTCTATAATTTATTTACGAATATTTTATTTAATTGTAATCATTAGTCATATAACCTAATTCGATAAATATGTATGCATAAATGTGTGTATGAAATAGAATTGTATGAAGCCCATTTAACTTCTACAAACATGAATACAAAAATTATAAATACAAAAATATTACAATCAAGTTGCATTATCACTACACATCGTTTGAATTGCTAATATTAAATAAATATATTTATTTTATAATTCTGGCACTAAGTGGACTAAATGATTTTCTACGAAATACGTAAACAAGAAGATAAAAAAGTATTGCATTGATATATTGTAGTAAACTATGTACATATGTTATGTACCAATCTTGTTGTTTAGTTTTCTTTACATAAATTACGGCGTGATCTTTTCTAAAAGCAATTAATAAATACATATATCAAGGATATATGTATGTATTTCGAAGTTATAATCTAGTATATTTCCAAATCTGAAAAGTACTCGAATTATATGTAGTAGCTTCAGCATAGCACAAACAAAGCGTATTGTTTTTCTATTCCTAATATAGTTTACTTTAAGTTTCTGGCAAAAGTATCACTTTCATAAAAAACATTTAAATTATCTATTAAAAGAATTAATTATTATGATTAAATTAAATTTTCTTACATAAAACAACTGCTCTTAATACAAATTAGTAACAGTATTAAAAATATATACTAGAAATAACACATGTGTGTTTAAAAAATTTTTAAATTAAATGTAATTTTAACTAATCAACAATCTACTATATATTTTCTATTTTCTTTACCAATAATATAACATTGATTTGCTACAAAACTTTTCATCAATATTATTTTCGTTGCAGATAATTAAATATTAGTTTTAACAAAGCAATTGAATTCTTATGCAAATAAATAGAACACATATAAAATGGAGAGTCTTTTTAACTTACGTGCGTGGGACGATGATGCAAAATATGGCTGTAATGCAATCAACAAAACATCACTTATCATAAATGCATACAATGGCATACCTGAAACATTAATTCTAAACGTTTTGGCATGGATACTGTTAATCGTACTGTTTACAGTACTTAGACATCAGGCCGGGGACTACGGTCGTCTGGCGTTAGTGAATAGCAATGGCAGTAGGAAACGTTGGACTGAAATATTTTATTCACGTGGCACCAGTCTGATCGAGCAACCACATTCATCAAATAGCAGTTATCAGCATCAAAGTAGTCTTATGAATGCCGGTGGAACTTCAAGTCCCAATGGACACAATGAATCCAGAGGCAGTATTACATCCAATAATACAGACTCTACACCAATCTCACCAATACAATATGATCAAGGTTTTTTTTCCTGGATTGTTATTACATTTAAGTTGCGCAAAGAGCAAATACTTCTGCACACTGGACCCGATGCTGTCTATTATTTATCATTTCAAAAACATTTAATGATAGCCATGGCCATTGTAACGGCTGTTTCGTTAGTAATCATATTGCCAGTAAATTTTCTCAATGGTTCGGAAGAGTATGATGTTAATGCTTTTGGTCGCACCACCATGGCTAATGTGTCTCCCGATTCTGCCTGGTTGTGGGTTCATGTCTTTGTTACCATTATATATGTGCCTTTAATAGTATTAATTATGCGCCGTTCTTCGGGTCGCAATGCATTTAAAAAGGCTGCCACTCGAACAATAATGATAACTAATATTTCACACAATGATCGTAATAAGACTGTGGTAAGAAATTATATACAGGAACTATTTCCCGATGTCAACATTGAAGATGTTCAAGTCGCATATAATATAACTAAATTGAATGTACGGACGGCAGAGTATGAAAGAGTCTTGGATGCAAAAATATATTGTGAACATCATAGAGATAAGGATACTTTAACTGTAAGTATACCGTGTTGAAGAAATCTTTCAACTCCTTTTTTTTTAATTAAGACAAATATTCGTAGACTTTAATATATGTATTAATAACATATCTCCAAAATGTAACAAAATTTTATGTGTAATTATTTCTAGGTGCGTCCCGAGTTTTGCAAGTGCAAAACTGAAAATGCATTCGAATACTACCAGCGCGAAGAACGAAATCTGCATGGTGATGTGGCCCGACTTAGAGCAGCTGCTCTGAACGAACCCCTAGGCATTGCCTTTCTCACCGTATCCACCGTACAGGAGGCCCAAAATATAGTAGCCCATTTTACACCTGGTACTTATCGACAATGGAGTCTGGCATTTGCTCCTTCACCAGATGATATATTTTGGGAGAACTTGAGCGTCAGCCGTACACACTGGCTGTTAAAGTGGGCAATAGTCAATATATTTCTATTTGCGATACTTTTCTTTTTGACCACTCCCGCCATGGTGGTGAATCTATTGGACAGTATACACTTAGCTAAAGATAAAATTACAAAACTCTCCCCATTAGTGTCAGAATTTTTGCCCACTTTGATGCTGTGGACCCTGTCTGTGCTGATGCCTGTGATTGTAGCCTTTTCTGATAAATGGATGAGTCATTATACAAAATCTAAACAGAATTATTCCATTATGACAAAGTGTTTCGGTTATTTATTATTTATGATCTTGATATTGCCCTCTTTGGGTTTAACGTCCGCCCAAGCTTTGCTGGAATGGTCCGTTAGTAATGATACATTAAGATGGCAGTGTATCTTTGTGCCCGATCGCGGCTCATTTTATGTCAATTATATTATAACGGCTGGATTTATTGGTACCTCCTTGGAATTGTTGCGTTTTCCGGAATTGATCATTTATATATGGATGTTAATAACAGCCAAGTCGAAGGCCGAAACACCTCATATACGCAAATCAATTTTGATAGAATTTCCCTTTGGCACCCATTACGCCTGGACTACTTTAGTCTTTACTATTTCCATAGTTTACAGTGTCTTCTGTCCCCTAATAATGCCTTTCGCTATGGTTTACATTTGCTTTAAACATTTTGTTGATCGTCATAACTTATACTTTGCTTATGGGCCATCAAACATGATCTCTCGCAATGGTGGCAAAATCCATTCTACAGCCGTAACAATGACAAAATTCTCAATTGTTATACTGTTACTTATAATGGCAATGATATCCGCCATACGAGGATCCGGCACAGCCCGCGCTATTATATTAATAATTACTTTAGTAATAACTCTTACGCTCTTTACCTTTATGTCACCAATTAAACGTTGCACGCAAGCGCGACGCCCCAGTATTGTGGAAATAGCTGGGCCAGCTCCTATTTATGTACCGGATGTGCTTAAACCAAGAACGGCGCACAATGCTACCCCATTAGGTACACATTCCTACAATGGTTCAGGAACAACTGGACCAGCTGGAAATGGAAATGGTGGCTACGGTTCAGATTCTGTATCTGATTTCGATATTAGTTCTCAGTGTAGCGTAAATAGTGTAGAAGCTTAGAAACGACACAAACAAGCATCAGAAAACAAATACACATCCATACACACATATTTAGAACATAAATGTATCTTTATATCTGTAAAACAGTGTATGCATACATAAATATGTATATTACAAGTATTTTCCAACATCCGGCCAAAGAATTTTTATAAGACGTTTGACGCTGAAATTTTTTTTGCATGAATCAATGCAAGTTGATAATAAGGTGGAAGTATTAGAGAATTGTTTTCTTCCGAAACTCCGCCCATTTTAGCGGTATTTTGTCAGCAAAAGTTCTAGCTAATCCTTTAAAACACGATTGTCCTTATCCAAAAATTTTTTAAAATGCTTCTTCGTAAATCATATGTACATACATAAATATATGGTTTATTTCGAACAAGCCTGACATTTTTCGAACAAGGAAATTTTGATATATATTCAATTATTAAAAAAGCTTTAGTAACAAATTTTTGAACAAAGCAAAATATATACGTTTAAACGACCAGACTGCAAGTAGTATTTCCTTGTTTAAGTTGTTGCATATCTTTTACTTTAGGAAATTTAAGGAACAATTTTTAGCTGAATTTTATTAAAATGTTGCTATTAGCTTACTTTAAACTCTTTAAATTACGATTCTGTAACGTTTTTATTATTATTTAGTACACAATTATTAGTTTAATAGAAATGAACATTAATTTTATTTTTATATTATTGGTTGTTGGTGTAATCATCACTTGATATTTCAAAAAGGCTGAAATTCCATAAGAAATCGCTTTGTTAGCTGCGTATTAAGAGTGTCAGCATATCTTTGGATCTTGCACCTAATTCTAAAAACTCAAACAAAATCTTCTCCGGAACGTTCCATTTGTGTAGTTCATAAAATATTGTTTTATTTTTTAATATATTAATTCAATCTTGATTTTTAAATGCAGTGGGCACAAAGCAATTATTCTGCTATTAATCTTTCAGCCACTACTGGATAATTTGCTCAAAATTGCTTATATTTGGTTTTTTTCATATATTCCGGGCCATTTTTGAAGTTGTCCAGTATAACAAATTATTAAAATATAATCATTTAACAATTTTTATAGTTCGTATATAATTTATACTATTTT
The DNA here is from genome assembly GCA_963675445.1 of Linnaemya vulpina. NCBI lineage: Eukaryota > Metazoa > Arthropoda > Insecta > Diptera > Tachinidae > Linnaemya > Linnaemya vulpina. The sequence goes on along the minus strand of OY776279.1, from coordinate 28,689,137 downwards.
ATTATACCTGTTATTTTTCATATAAATCTCATATACTTGTTACTACTATATAAAATGACGAGACAAGATTGTATATAAAGTATTCGTAAACTTAACTTTAAGGCTCACTCTTCTTTCTTGATAATTTGTTTAATAATATTAATTCCTAACGTGTAACTAGTGAGTGGTAAACCGATTCTAATTTTGGTTGATAGTCTGTATGTGTTGAGTAAAAACTGTAATTTTTTATTGTTTTTGTAGTACTATATCGAAACATAGACATTTTGATTTTGTTAGTTTTAGTTAAAAAAAATACTGAAATTTTCTTCACACTAACAAACAATTCAAAAGAAAATCAAACTCGTTATATTAAGTTTTAATCAGTATCCAAAATATGCATCGATACCATTCGCTACTTATAACTACGCACTTATAATATTAATAACATATGTATATGCCAGTCTGTTCTGTGTTTCTAATGAAATAAAATAGGTGTACATTTTCATGCCAACATTTTTGATGTAATAAAATATTTATGGCCCGAGAAGTAACATTGTTGCCATTTTAAGTGAAGCACAGACTCGGCTCTTCATTTTATTTAAGTTTCTATTGTATATAGCATAAGAATTTTTAAAATATTATTGACATCACATCGCTTAACACTTAAAAATTATTTACACATATTATTTTTAATAAGCCCAGAGCTGTAAATTGTCTAATTTCTATACACAAATTACGCCGAATGCTGCTTTAACTGATATATTGAATTTGTTTTTATGTTTTGGACGCATAAAATATTTTATTCGAAACTGGTTTCGAATGCACTAAATATTCGGGGCAAAATAAGGAGGGTTTTCATTGTTGCCAATCCCTCCCTCTATTTGAAATTATGCATTTTACAGAACGGTGGAAAATATATCTTATTTATATTAATTTTAGTCTAAAATCAAATGAAATAAATCAATTTCTGTTAAATTACGCCCAATTTCAGTTATTTTATTTAAGGAATATATATTTTCCTATAATCAACGTATTAAAATAAAAATATTATAAAGTCAAATAAGATGGCTTTTGAGTTTTAAAAATTAATTAAACTGTTAAAAATGATATAAGATTAAGAACAAATTTTGTAAAATACATATTATTACCTACTTTGAAAGTAGTTAAAATTTGTTAAGCTTCTCGGATAAAGAACAAAGTTTTGATATCGTCTGGCGCTGGAGATAAAATATGGCAATGCAATGAGCGGTTTGAATGACCTACACTAGTATAACAACTGATTAGTTAAGAAAATCGTGGATTCTAAATGTTTTTAAAAGGTCTTAAATAATAAATTAGTGGCATTAAAGTGAATGTGTGGTTAGATAAGTCATTTTGTTAACATTGTGTCGCTTTGCAAAATATCTCATTACCATACCATGCAAATAACACAAAACCTCATCTTCACCGAAATATTAGATACGCTCAAATATTTTGTGACCGTTATATTTTGGGTTATATTCTAATATTGCCATACTTTCTGGTCTAGAGAACAGTTCTAACAAAACTTCGTAACATAGGTTGGCATTACTAAAAATCTTAGAGAAACCTACGAAAACAATAGAAATTGATAAAAGTAAGAGCAAAACAACTCAAGGCAAAATTACCACACTGATGATTAGAAGAAATGTGAATAACAAAAAAATAAACAAATAAATAGTGTGAAATTCCAAACTCATAGACGCAATTAAAATTGTGAAGCATACACACATACATGACAGCGGGACTCTAGTTATTGAATAAAAAGTATTGGATGTTTTATAAAAGTCATCGTGAAGTAACATTCTACATATTTCTTTGACTGCTTTTCTTATTACATACAAACAAATAGTAATAGTACATCAAATTTGTCATACATACATATGTACATATATTAAAATAAATTGTGAAATTGGTAAATGGTACCTTGTAGAACAAAAATTTAAAATACTTAAAATATTTTATTCTTGGTAAACAATATATGCGAACAGAATTAAATAAACTAACATTAAATAGTTTTAAAATAAAGAAATAACAAAATAATAAATAAATATATATGTACACACATTTGAACACATATGTACATAATTGAGGAACAGCAACAATGACATTGGCAACAGAGCAGGCAAATATTTGTCAAACTACTATGGACATCGAGGTATGTAAGTGTAAATATGAAATTTTGTAAAAAAAAAAACATTCTATTACGTTTAAATCAGTTATAAAAACATACTTTGTACATGTACATACTTACATATCAGCTTCAAAAAATAAATTATTTGGTTACTTGCATTGATATTTACATATTCATATATATTGTGGTTTTAGTGGAATTATTTTTGCGACTTCTGTTTTAATTCTACAATTTTCTAGTCTAGAAATTATTAGATAAGATTGTTCTAAAATACAGTGTGGAAGAATAATGTTCGCATATATATTTTTATATGTATGGACATTCATATGTAAGCATTACAGGCTTATGTGTATAACTACATGTGCATGCAGTAATAAAACTATAAATTGCTACAGGAACATACATACATATGTATATAAACATGTATGAATGCTAAACTTTAATAATATAATTTTTCTGCAGGTACGTATACATATGAAATTATACGTTATGTAATTCCGTTCTATATGGGCATAAAATATGTATTTTGTCGCACAGTGTAATTTATTTACTGAAATCAAAATTCTATTGTTTTACAAATACAAAATATTTACTGTTTAAAAGGTCATTGTTATCAAGTTTAGAAACGTAAACACTTTATATACATACATACATATGTAAGTATGCGTAAAGGCGGGTACATACGATACCAAGACCCTAATTGTGCAATTCACTTTTTATTAAGGAAATTTATATGTACAAAAAATTTCGAATATCTTTAGTCTCTTTCACTTTTCACAAAAGACAAAGCAATGCAAGAATTTTAAAACTATGTATACACGATTTGAGGATTCTAGGTGAATTTTTCGTAAAATGGCAATGCACCATCTTGAGTAAAAAAATTTTTTATCTAAAATTCATTCCGTTCCGCAATTGCGGAGACGCTATTTTGTACGGAAGAAAAAAGGCAATTATTTTTTTTCGTTGCTGATTCCGCAATATAGATATTTTTCTCAACTTTTGAGCCTGAATAGTATTTATCTTAATCTTAAGAAAATAATTTACAATATTTCGTATTTGTATTGAAAATTAAAATATGTTTATTTCGTGCGATGTTTATAGCCGCAAATTAAATAATTTTTCCCTTACGTCTTTTACGTTATATGTTTTTTGTTATATATTGGTTAAAACCTTTTTCTTGTAAACAATGGTAGCATTTTTCCACTTGTTATTTAAAAAAATTCCAAATAAATGTCCTAAATGCTAATGAGAAATTTTTAGTAAAAAAAACTGTGTTAGAATACCGACGACGCTTGATGGAAAATAAGATAATTAAATAAAATAATAAAAAAAAAAAAGATAAATTTTTGTATTGGGTATATTTGACATGTACATTGTGTAGATCGCTTTATAAATGATTCTTCACCTAACTACCTCCAAGTATATATAAATATATATTCATACATATGTACATTCATACATATGTATGTATGTACATATACATATTTCATTTATTTCTTAAATTATTTGTAAATTATTGATATCAAATTTTAATTTTCTAACTACATTTGGTGCTTCAAAAGTCATTCTTTTAATATATGGCATTCTTATAACAAATGAACACTACATAATTATCTAATGCTTAAAAGTTTTATATATTTTTTGCAAAAACATTATTATATTTTAATGCATGTAAACATATTATTTATTTCATTAAGGATTACAAACCCAGAGGATTCAGGATATTTAGATGGTTATACAATTGGACTGCTAGTTCACCCGCCATGCTACGAGCAGTCGAAAAGAAAATTTTATCGTTTCTCAAAACACCTTATCGAGGATTTTTTGTTGACATTGGACCAGCTATTGGAGAGTCTGACAAAATATGGACACTAAGCTTCAATGCAGACTCAAAAGAAATACCTTTAGTTATGCTACATGGTCTTGGCGCAGGCGTCGCTTTGTGGGTAAATAATTACGATGCTTTAGCAAAAGAACGTCCTGTATTTGCCATGGATATATTAGGTTTTGGTAGAAGTTCAAGACCAACTTTTTCTAAGGATGCTTTAATTTGTGAGAAGCAATTTGTAAAATCGGTTGAGGAATGGAGGCGTGAAATGAATATAAACAGTATGATTTTGTTAGGTCATTCAATGGGAGGCTTTATAGCATCGAGCTATGCTCTTTCGTATCCAGACAGAGTAAATCATTTAATATTGGCTGATCCCTGGGGATTTCCTGAAAAACCTCCAGAAGCCACAATTAGTAAACAAATTCCATTGTGGGTGAGAGCTATTGGATACGCTATCACGCCATTTAATCCGCTATGGATTTTAAGAGCGGCTGGACCGTTTGGGCAATGGGTGGTTGAGAAAGCTAGACCTGATATAATGCGTAAATTTGCTCCCACTGTCGAGGAAGACATAAACTTGGTGCCGCAATATATACACCAATGTAATGCTCAAAACCCGACAGGTGAATCCGCATTTCATACCATGATGGAAGGTTTTGGATGGGCAAAAAATCCCATGATTCATCGTATTAAAGATGTGCGAAAAGACATACCCATTACTTTTATATACGGCAGTCGTTCTTGGATTGATTCATCATCAGGAGAGAAAATCAAATCATTGCGTAAAAATTCAGTTGTGGATATAAAAACTGTTACAGGTGCTGGTCATCATGTTTATGCCGATAAGCCAGAAGTATTCAATCGGTATGTTAACGAAACGTGTGATTTGTACAAAATAATTCCGGAGAGAACGTTTGCACGTGAAGCTACGGAATCGGACGAAGAACATGATATTTCTCTAGCACGCTCAACAATAAGAGATCAACGTATAGAAGAATCACCTGAGCCAGAATCTGAAGCATCGCCTGCTGCTACAAAAAAATAAATTATGCTGCTTTATTGTTATTTTAAAATTTATAAAGCATTAGGGTGATTTGCAGCAAAATGTCAATGTGTATAAAGAAAATTAAATTAAGTATTTCTATTGCCTGAAATTACCCACGAGAAGATCATCAAGAATCACTTGAATGCATGTATGTATATATAATCAATCAACTGATGTATTATTTTGTTAGAAAATTTTAATTTTCTTTAATTTTTAATGTAGTATCAAATGTATGGCTAATTTGTTTACTGGGAATCGAAAATACATTTTATGTTTACATATCTCTTATGTTACGTTACGCATATGTACAAAAATGTTATAAATTTAAATTTTTTTGTTACAAGTAAAATATTACAGATTATTACTTTTAAGGTATTATAAACAGAAATTGTCTGTTGTTTTATTAACAAGAAACATTTATATTTAATTGAATACGAATGTATGTTGTGGCTATAAGCAAAATAAATCACAATAAATAATACTGCGTGTTAAAATGTCCTATAAATCTGTCTTAGCATTACTGAAATTTTTGAGATTTTCTTAAGACTATTTACTTAGCTTTCAATAGAATAAAATGTCTAGACCTAAAAATATTTTTAATAATTTAATCGTCGCATGCTGTAACGTATAGTTTCAATGAAATGTTTTTAGTTTAAGAGAATACAAGTCGCTACCGAACAATGTAAATGAATAGACAGCCGCCATATTATTAATTGCATACATTTTAATTGCGCATGGATTATTACTCTTGCATGCATATGTCGATATATTAATACATACATTGAAATGGCGAACCATAAAATATAAATTCCATATTCACCTGTTCTATATAAAACCGTCAATTAATACCAAAAAATTTAAACCTAAAATTTTAAATACTCTTTAATATAATCGTTATAATAGTTTAAAAATATTACTTTTAAATCATCAGCAACTACAGTGAGAGCATATAACATTTCTTCTATCTCTTCTTTTGAACATTTATATTTACGTTTGGCCATTAAATCCCACAAATATACCATATAAATTATATATTCAATTGAGTTAAGGGAACTTCGTTGTCTAGTAACATTTAGAATGTATTTTAGCACTTCAATTAAACAGTAATAGTCGTCATCATTAAGGGAGTCATTTACTACAAAACAAATGGAAATTAAATCAAAATTATTATTATTAATTTACATTAAATTAGTGGACCACATAAAAAGTATTTAACTTACTCCAGGGTGTCGAAAACCAATCGTTCACCAATGCCTGTCCAAAAAAGCATCTAGTTTTATTTAAACCAATTAGATACTGTTGAGATTCTTCAAAATTTTTATATAACCGCCGTCTCGACTCAGCTTCCGTAAATGTGGTCATAAATTGTATGCTTTCATAATACCATTTAAGATTTTGTCTGTGTCCACAAACAGTACAAACAAGATTCATATCCATTTTAGAGTGCGAATAATCAAATGAAAGGATTTCTGGTGTACTACATACAAAGATTTGGCCACAGTGGGTATTATCACAACGATATTGATGAAATTTGTTCTGAGAAGTTAATCAAGACAAGTTTTACAACTATAGAATGACTACACAAAACTCAATAATAAAAATTAACTTACAAACTCTACATCTTCTTTGCCTGTTTGTAAACAATTTTCACATCGACAATCAAAATGGTACGTTTCCTGAAGTCTTTTACGTCTGGTTGCACGTTTACCTTTGCGATGGTCCGTAACATAGCAATTTGTTATCTCTTCACCTCTTTTTATATTACGTAAGGCATATGTGCTAATGAAACGCCCAGAAAATTTATTTTGAAACAATTGAACACACGAATGGTTGCACAAACTGAGGTAGGGTAGATTTAATGATGCTACATTCTCGTAGTTGCCGAAAAAATTCAACCATCCTAGCTTTAAGTGCCAAGGACTGGCCCAGATATTCTCATTTAGCATATGAAAGTCTGTAGTGGTCATTAGAGTTAATGATTTCGGAATTATGGCTGTTAAGGTGTGACCATTGGATATGCATTGACCAATGTGACGCAAAATCAAGGAACCCGTCAAAAGCTCCCAATCAACATTTTTCTTCTTGGTATTTAAGACCTCAAAATAATTGGTATAATGCTTCAGATATACCACCAACAAATGAGATACCAAGGCGTACCATTCTATTTCCTTTTGAGACATTTTATTCAAATGCGTTATCATGCGGAAACATTCGCCATATTGTGTGCCGTTGCCTTTCCAAATATCACAATCTTCATTCATAGCATGCCACACATCGGTTGTACTACTTTGGTTTTCAAACTTCCCATCATCGACTATTGATAAAAGCCCATTATCGAGTACAATTCTTAGCGCTAAATGAGCTATTCCAACATGAGCGAACAATTGAAAACGATATGCTGGACACTCGTACACATGAATTCCAATATGTTTTTCTTTACATTTTAGAGAACAATAGTTGACCCTCCCACGGCAGTGTAAACAAGGAATCGGTATAAAATTTACGATACCGCATTGATGACACAATCTACGGGTATCACCAACAGCCACAAAGGCCGTTGCTCTTTCAGTTAATATTAATTCATTTTGTTCAATATCACATTTTGCTTGCATGTAACGACCATTTCCTGTAGTAATTCTAGAATTTTTTATTGCGAAAATATTAGTTATTAAAAGAAATAATTGAGCCAAAATGGGAAAACATGTTCAATGCAGTAACTTGCATATTATAATAACTTTTTTTTCGAAATTTTAATTGTATTTAAAATTGTATTTTAAAATTAAATTTGTATAACTAATATACATATGTATATAATCATTTTTTTCTGATATTTGTAAAAGAAAATTGAAAAAAAAAATTTTGTGGAAAGGGGTACTACACATTTTTCTAACTTTACTTTCTTATAAACCAAATATAACCTTCCTTTTCTTGAAACCTTTGACAAGTTGAAAGAAAACTTTAGCGTTGCAGAAGAAAACGATACCCCTTACACATTTATTTTCTTATAGTTTAATAACTAGAAGGAAGTTGCAAAGGTTCATCAAATATTTAGCACTTTCAGAAATTTTCCTGCTTGTCACTTGGTATCGCTCTGTCGACAAACATACAAATTCTCCAATTTGTTATACTTCATTTACAGAACGATATCGAGTGACATCGTGGAACAGACAGTTAAATTGAATTATAGTTTACTACGATTATAGTAAAGGAATGTTGTGAACAACATTACGATTTGTATTTTTTTGTACTCAAAAACATTTAACTTTGAAAGAAAAAACTCCCATCTAAAATTTTCAATTATAACTTAACAAAATTACTTACATTTCCTGAGTTTTTCTATTAAGCTCTAGTGCTTCGTCCCGATTCGTAGTCTTCCTTTTGACACTTTTTCTTTCGAGTTGATCGAATGCCGCCAATAATTCATTAAATTCCTTAGTGAAGGATTCGCTTAGAACTAATTTCTGCAATTCAGTAATATGTTTTTCAGATCTTTCCAAATCCTCCATTTTGATACTACAATAGGCTTGACGTGTAATAATTTTATGACGCAACAACTCAGGATATCCCAATTCCAATGCATACACACAATCATCATAAGCCTGCTGATAGTAACCAAAAGCTTGCAGGGCCGTACCCCGATTAGCAAATCCGAATGCCAATGCATCACCCTTGGTATCTAATGCCGCATAAATTGCATCATTGTAGAGACGGCATGCTCCTAAAATATTTCGTTTATCTCCCTTCCTTGTGAACAGAGAATTGCCCAGACGTCTAAAATTTTCCGATTCTTGATATTTTTCACAATCGTCTTTTAAATCATATTCCATGTTCTCATTTTGTTCCAATTTTTGCAGCCAAAGCAAAGATAATTCCCTTATAAGTTGTCTTGGCTTCTCCGGGATATAATCGAATAGCAAACGCATTGTTTCAAACTCATTTTGATACTCTTTCAAATCAATGCAACTGCCTTGTAATGAAAACAGTCTTACTAAATCATCTTCCATTTTTATAGTGACGTTCACAACTTGTTCATTTTTAAACAACCAATATCTTCATAGGACAAGCAAAAATTTCAGACTCTTGGTTCTAACCAAGCGAATCAAAAACATCTGTACCTTGTTTATATCTATCGATTCGCCTTGGGCGACGTAAAATTTGTATCTAGGCGAATTCATAATAATATGTCTCAATATAGACAGTGCTGGTATTTATTTGCAAATAGTACCAATTCATATACACTAAAGATCGGTTATGTCATGCTATCAGAATATATAGTTTAATATGCAAGATATTCATATAATGCTTAATTAGACATAACAAAAATTAATCTGCAATTACAATTACGAATAGAAATTGTGACAATTTTGTTGAAAATTCTAGAATACTAGGAGTGAAAATTTATAAAATACACACTTCACCAATAATACAAACCTAAATATATATTTTTAACATGGCTATTCCTTATTGAATGTCGTTGCTTCTTCTCATACCGGTGGTCTTTAATAACTGAAAATATTGCATCAAGTGCAGTTGACCTACAATTATATAATTATACCTATAATTTAGATATACCAATTAGCTTCTTTATTTATATTGTTTGGAGGCTTGCAACACTGAAGCTTGAAACAAAACCCCCGCAGTAAGAATTTGATAATTCCATATACCTTTGTATTACCACTAGCGAAATTCGCATAAGAATCTAGCTAATACCCCATCAATAATAAATTTAAATATAATATATTATATTAAAAGTTTATATGTTATGCTTACAAACCATTTCCTAAAAAATCAATTCAATTAGAAATTTTGCTGTTTCGAAGACATTCTTATGAATTTGCATAGAACATATGTATATGTATATATATATATATATATATATATATATATATATATATATATGTATATGTACATATTCACATAAGTAGATATTTATGCTATTCTGAGAACAATGCAAAAATTTCCAGAGCAAATTTCTACTCAATAACTGATTTAATATGAAAAAGGCTAAAATGTACCAATCATATTATTATAGATACAAATAAACAACAATCGTTTTAATTTATGTATGTATACTCATGTATCGGTTTATTAAAGAAAATGCTTGAAACCCGTTACACGACTGTTTATCAATAGGCACTTAGCAAGCTCCAAATAATGGCTTTTCAAAGATTCTTGACATATCAAAGCACCACCACTAAAATGTAATGTGAACACAGAGCACAACAATGACCAAGTTGCAATGCGATACAAGTTTAACAATGTCAACTGACAAATTTTAATCCTCTGAGTTTGTCTCGAACAAACAAACAAAAATAACGCTATCTATAAACTGGACTTTATAAATACATTTTTATTTTACCGCAAACATGCTCAGATTATTTACATATTAAAGTCAATAAAAACTAAGTTCAATGAGTTATCAGCGCTAACAGAATTTTACTTTTCAGAAAAAAGTTAACTCTTGAACGGAGATAAAAATGCAAGTAAATTACATACGTATATGTACATATACATATGTATATTAAAATTAAGAAAGAACAATTAACAACCAAGACATAAAAACTACACTGTCCTCTTGGACCCAATTAAGTAAACCTATATGGAACAGCTAGCAACTCAAATATTGCAAAGATCCGAAGTTAAAAGACGAAATTAGAAATATGAGTCAATTTCTATTCTTGATGGATACAAATGAAAACAACAGACTTAAAAAGTACCAAACTTTGGACCTTCCTTTTAGAAATTAAATTAGATTTACAAACATATTATTTAACTCTTAGTATTTGTTTAATTTCATATTTAATTCATATTTAATCAAACTTATTGTCCTTTAATAAACAGAATGTAAATAAAGAATTATAAAAAACAATCAGTATTCATCTTTTCATTTTGTCAATTAAATTTAAAAAGGTTGCATGGGACTATGATTATCAACCATTTCGACTTATCCTTTATATACAAATACCATTTATAAAATAAAATTAAGTTGCATTTACAATCTTTTGCATACTTAACAATTTTTGCTTTGTGCATAATTGAGTTAACAAAGTTATGATTTCTATTGCATTTTATTTCCATTCGTTAAAACACAAAGTGTTTTGCAAAAAATGCATTTAAGCATACACATGTGTCTTGCTAAATTTCACAAAGAGAATAACGAAAGAACATAAGACAGTATTTGATAATTTAAACTTATACGGCTTCGGCAAAACCAACACGATCATTTGCCATATCAAATTCAGTGTAGTATTTACCAATAAATACATCACCTAGAATCCATAGAGGTCCATTTGGAGGTGGTATCTCAATGCCCATAAAGCCGGACAAACAAATAGTCTTACCCATTTGTGCAACACGTAGCACGTAGTCTTTACCTTCAAGTTCAAACGTCTTTCCACCCAATACGAATTTGATAACGGGTAATTTGGGTATGGCATCACATGAAACGACATATTGACCACCTACTATTGGAGTTCCACCAATAGCTTTATTAATAGAAGTTGCTTCGGTAGGAGGCAGAGCAATAAGAGAAGTACCGGTATCAGCAATAACGTTGCAGCCCCCCTTGCAAAGTTGTAAGTCACCCAATGAAGCTGAATCCATTTTAACTTGCCAATATGCTTTGCGCGTTACATCCAAATAAGTAAATTCTCCTTTGTAATGTTTCGGATCTGAGCCTCCAAATATAATTTCACCACCTTCTGGCGCGGTAGGATCACGGTTCAAATAAAACGAAAACACAGGCTTGCTAATTAAGCCCTGTTCGTACATGTTATAGTGTGGTGGTTTAACACCATCCACCGCAATCGAGCTATATCCTAAACCTAGTATTCCATCAAACTTGGCAGCCACAAAAATTAAACCGGGTTCACTTAAAGCTTCAGCAAATGTTTGCTTCTGTATATTTAGTCCACCGATATTTACTAAATCTGTTGACAAATAACCTGACAGACTACCTGAGCCATAATGTATAGCGAATTCTGTGCCATTTTTTTCGAAAGTTTTAGACTTTTTGGCATCGTATTTATTGTGCATTAAACAAGCAATATTGGTTATATGACACTGCTTAGATGGTACCCACAAATTTGAAGAGCCGGTATCAAAGACAACTTTGAAATTTTGTGGTGGCGTACCAATAGAAATAGGCCCATAGTACTGAGCATCCAAATAATTCGACAAAGGTTCGGGTGTGATACTGTCAGAATCTCCACCATGTTTAATACGTAATTGTTCCAAATCAGTTCCAACATCGCGAAAGTGATTGCGAACAGTCAGCATTTTTTTAACCGGAACTCGTATTAATTTATCTTCAGCACAGCATAGCTGGAGCAATAAGCTCAAGCTTAATAGTACGAGAACAGTTTTCATGTTTATTACTAAAATTTTCAACCAAAATTGTGACTTGTAATTACGCTTTTGAATTTTCTTTGTCTAATTATTTTAAAGCAAATTTACCTTCTCCTTTATCTTCTGCGTTTTCCTATATGTTTTACTATTCCTACTTTCTTATTTATAGAAGAACAGCCGATGCGTCTCAATTGCCAGTCCGTAGTTGACTAATATTTTAGTATTATTTTTAAGAAACACAAAATTGAAATAAAAGACAAAAAAACAAGAATAAGCAACGCAACGAGCTATAAATAGTGCTGCCAAGTCGTGAACAATTACCAAATTACATTTTTTCCGTTAACACTCCTGAGTAATTTGAAATAGTTATAACACATATTATTTTTAGCTAAAGGACGATGTGACTAAACATGCTTGCTTTATTATCTCTTAATTTTAACTATCATAATACATCTTTTCATCTCTTCGCTAAGATCACATCTCAAATTATTGACGTCTTAGGAAGCAAGTGATGATTGAAAAATAAAATCAACTTTTAACATCTATCTGACGCAATTAATTTTACAAAGTACGCCAAAAATAGGCTGATTACTTCGCCACTACATTACGCGAAAGTTGTACTTTTATCCAATAGCAACCAATGTTCCATCTACGATTAACTGTTTACATACCAAAGATTACACGCTTTTCAATCAAAATATTTAACGAATATATTACATTTTGTTTTCGTCTATTTTCAAAGCAGCTCCAAATCTATACTCTTAATATATATATATATATATATATATATATATATATGTTAATGTGACATGCATAAATATTGTATGTACTTAGAAACAATTGTTAAACTTGTCTTAAAACCACAAATAAATCGATTACTTGTGCTCTCAGAAATTATTCGACGTAAGCAAGCATAACTTGTAAATTTAATTATTTTAACACCTTTATGGTTTTTTTTATTGAATTTTCTTAACAGAGTTTACATATTTTATTTATTAATTTCTTTTTACACATACACTTGTATATATGGTATAATGTTTAAATTTTCCAAACAAACATTTATGGCCATGTTAAAATCTATATAAAAACTTTGTTTCAAAGCAAACATTGCACGAATTACAGAATATGTATATACACGATGAATACTAAAACTCGAAAAATTATATGTATGATAGAAAAATTTTAAAAATATTAAAGAAATAGTACGGCAAAAGAATTTAACATTTAAATGATGCGTTTACTTAAAATAATATATGTGTATATGTATGTATGTATATCTCTTTATGTAAGTATGTGTGTATATAATTAAATAAAATGCAATATTTTTTTCACAATTTTTACAATATTTCGTCATGTTTATGTTGTAATTATTTGCTGTAGTAAATACTTTCGAATACATATTTCTCAATTTATTTTTGTATAAAATTTGAGGTTTTTTGTCTATTTTTATTTAAGTAAAAAGACTTATAATACAAATATAGTATCAATTTCTTGTTTTTTTTTTCGAAAAAAGGTACTTTATGTGATATTTAGTTAACATAACTTACTAATTATTGTTTACTTATTATTATTATTATTGTTATTATTATTATTATTATTATTATTATTATTATTATTATTATTATTATTATTATTATTATTATTATTATTATTATTATTATTATTATTACTATTACTACTATTATTATTATTATTATTATTATTATTAATTATTATTATTATTATTATTATTATTATTATTATTATTATTATTATTATTATTACTATTATTATTATTATTATTATTATTATTATTATTATTATTATTATTATTATTATTATTATTACTATTATTATTATTACTATTATTATTATTACTATTATTATTATTACTATTATTATTATTATTATTATTACTATTATTATTATTACTATTATTATTATTACTATTATTATTATTACTATTAATATTATTGTTGAACGTTAATAATATTTTTATTTAAATTTTTGTTACTTGTAATTATAGTTCAAACTATTGCTACCAAATGTAGTAACTCTTTTCATTTTCATGCTATAGAATTTTGTTTATCTGTAAAAATATAATAAAAACGATAAATATATATTTAAATTAATTATTTACAAATCGAAAATGTTTCGGTACAATAAAATATTATGAAGATAAATTGATTATGTCTATTATTTCTCTTTGAAGGATGTTCAAAAAATACAAAATTATTTTTGCTAGACAAAAATAAAAGGAAATACATAAACATATTATTTTTAGACTCACCTATTAAAAAATCCTGACAGTTCTAATTAAAAGCTGTATACTATAGAAACCTATAATAGTTGTATTGAATATTTTGTACAATATTTCTCAAAAAAGATGAATAAAATTGGGTATACATATAGAATTGCAAACGTTTTATACTAAGTTACTTTCTCTAGTTGTAAAACATGTACTTTTTTACTAAGTACACTATCTGAATTAATAAGCTTAAGGGAAATATTGGCATTTAAGACTCAGTACCTGTAGTACAAATACGGATATAAAGAAGTGGAGTTACAGCTAATGATACTAAAATTTATGAACAATTATAGCGTTGTAAATATTGAATCCCAAAATGGGTCTTGATCTTTATCTTGATTAAGTTTCCGGAAGTGCACAATTATATTAAAATATTACTGTTGGCTTTTTTTGTATTTCCATATTCAACCATGCAAAACAGTAAAGTAAATTATATACTTTTTATATAATTTGTTTTTAATTTTTATCATGTTTTTGGAATATATCGTTAAGATATAGAAGCAGATATGCAAAATTTTTAAATAAATTTATTATTAAAAGTAATAAATGAAAACTAGCTGTTCATACATTTATCATTTCTTTTATCTTGCGAATTGCTATAGTAGCACGCTGCCATATTTATGGGTATAAGCTATAAATGGACATGTATTATAGCCTAAACAGAATATGGTAATAATAAAAAAATAACTTTAAAAGGTACGAAAGTCTTTTATATTTTACACTTTAAATTTTATGTATAATCATATGAATCTTACCAAAGACCTTCTTTGATGTTCTTTTTCAAGAGCCACTTGTGTTTGCTGGGGTGAAAATTTTAAAACGGCTGATATAACTTTAACCAATGTCTCATTGTTGCCGTTTGCCGAACCAGTCAGATACTAAAGTGTGTAAGTCAATTATTTATTATTTTATACAATGGTAGTGTACAAATATAGCTGGTAGATTTCAGTATAGTTTAATTCTTACCTGAAACATAATGTTCTTTAAATACTCAAATTCTGTGTTTGCTGAAACACCTTCATTATGTTGCATAGATACCTGCAAATAATAATAAATATAATTGTTCAATTCAGTACCTATTTTAGGAGCCGTGTATCATATTCACATATGTATGTATGTATATATGCTGTATAAGTACCAAAATGTTGCTATATATTTTGGTATAATTTGACATCTTAAATATATTTGAATTAACAAAAAAAACATATGTTCAAACATCGTGATAATGCATTTTAATAGAGATACAAATTTTTTTGTGAAAGACTAATAATACATATGGGACAATTTCGCCTGCTGAAATATGCAACTTAATAATTAGAGCTATTAATATTATATTTGTTGATGATATATTAGAGATTTAAATATTTATATTTATAAAATTAATTTTTTTTTTGTTATCCTGTTATAATTCCGAAATATTTTCTTATTAGTTAGGCAGATAAATTATAAGTATATAAAAAATTATCTATCTTTACAGTTAAAAAATGAATTATGAAAAAGAGCTATAATGAAACATTCTTTAATTGTCGTTCTATGATAGCAAGAATGAATATTATATATAAATATTTATACTTTTAAATACTTACCAATGTTTCATCCAACTGCCTAGAAAGTTTGGCATTTTGTAGCTTCAGACGTTCATTCGATTGCTCTAATATCAAATAGTTTTCACATTTCTGCTCTAAGAAAAGATTACGATTTGATACATCCTGTACTTCAGCCATTATAGTTTTAAGTTTATTTTCCAGCTCAGTTTTTTCAATATCATTGGAAGAATTGGAATTTTCATTATTCGGATTATTATTACTTTGAGAGTTTCGATTGTCTGCTAAACCAAAGAGCTTTTGTGCTTGTAAGCCAGCTTTTAAGACTTCCAAGTCCATAATACGATCAGTCATCTGTTTATTGGTGGACTGTAAATCATCAATTTCTTGTTGCAATGTCGATATTTCTTGTGTTGATTTATGCTTTAATTCTTCTAGTTCGTGTTGAAGAGTTTCATTAATTTTCCGTAAATGTTCTGAATCTTGTGAACTCGATGGTGATTTGCTGGTGCTAAGGGATTCAATAAGTTGTGATTGTGTAGCAATTTCCTTATCACTTTCCTCTGAACTGACTATTAATGCTTGCAGTTCTTTCATTGGAGTTTGCTTCATTTTTAACTCCGCATTTAAATCTTTGACTTCAGCTTGCAACTTTTCTATAGTCAAAGTGTTGCGATCAAGATCCTTTTTCATATTATCGATTTGTCTTAGTTCTCTTTGGCTTTGCTCAGCTGACTGCTCTTTCACTATTTCAAGTTCGTTTCTAGCAATGTTGTATTTCTCTTCCAAATCTTTCAATTTATTTTGTGTCAATAGCAGATCCTTTTGTACGGCATCATCTTGTTCCGTTATATATTTAATATGTTCTAGTTGACGTTGCAATTCGGTATTTTGTTTTTCTATATCTGAGCTCAACATTTTATTTTGTAACTTTAACTCCTGTATTTGTTTTTCTCGAACTTCAATTTCTATTTCGTGCTTTTCGGCATTTTCTTTGCAAACATAGAGTTCACATTGAAGAGATTTTAGTTTCTCTTTTAAGTCTTGTGAGTTCAAATTTTTGTTTTTGTCTTCGTTTTGGTACTTGACTAATGTAGTTTCCAATTGCTTGACATGCTTATTCAAATATTCATTTTCAATAACAAGTTGTTCATTCGCGTTCCCATCGGAAGTATATTTTGAGATTTGCTCTTGTAGTTTTACGATTTCCTCAAGTTTATAATTATGTTTTTGTAGCAGTTCTCCTAACTGCAGTTTTGAATTTTCAAGCATTTCTAAAAGTTTACATTTGTCTTGTTGTTCTTTGTCTTGTTCTTCTTTAAAGTGCTCTAGCTCTAGTAACAACTTTTCTTTGCTTTGACGCAATGTCTCTAGCTCCTGCATCATTTGAAGCTGTTCGTCTTTCTGGGGTTGTAATTCAATTTCATGTCTTTGTTTATCTTCTTCCAAACTAAATATTTTTTCAAGTAAATCTGAGTTTTGGTTTCTGGTTTCGTGTAATTCCTTGCTTAATAATTCGAACTCTTCCTTGTTCTGTAGCAAAACATTCAGTTTTGCGGTATTTTGTAAAAGTTCTTGATGCAGGGATTCCTTTTGTTCTGTGAGCAATATGAATTCTTCTTTTAGCTTTTCTAACTCTTGATTTTTCTCTTCATTTTCACGGGTTAATTGCTCTTTCAGGATCAGCATTGCCTTCTCATTGCTTAATAAAAGATTTTTATACCTTTCCGCGTGTTCTTCTATTTTCCTTTCATTTTCTTGTAACTGCAGCTGGTGTTGTAGTTTTATGTCTTCTAATTCAGATCGCATGATCTTGAGACTTTGTTGTTTTTCGTTAAGTAACTCGTTAGCTTCAGTCAAACTATTTTGGGTAACAGTTAACTGTTCCTGCAATTTATGATTATCTTGTTCATATTTTTCTCT
Source organism: Linnaemya vulpina (assembly GCA_963675445.1). Taxonomy (NCBI): domain Eukaryota; kingdom Metazoa; phylum Arthropoda; class Insecta; order Diptera; family Tachinidae; genus Linnaemya; species Linnaemya vulpina. The sequence goes on along the minus strand of OY776279.1, from coordinate 28,671,029 downwards.
TAACATTTTTTCTTCTCTTAGCAACTCTTCTTTACTTTCTAAGTCTTTCTGCAAATTCGCTATTTTTTCTTGCTGATGTAAAATATCATTTTGAGTTTTTTCATTTATTTTTTGTTCCTCAATAAGTTTACTTTTCAAAGCATTAAGCTCCTGTTGTAGACATTGTTTGCTATCTTCCAAACATGCTTTTTCTTTTTCCAAAGAATCATATCGGTCTTGAAGAGTTCTCTGATCATGGTCATTTAATTCTTGACTGTTGTGTAAACGAGAATTTTCATCCAATACTTCTTGCATTTTTTCATTAAGTTTTTGCAAAGAGTTTTCTGTTGTTAGAAGTTTTAGTTTGAGTTCACTAATTAAAGCTTCCGTAGATTCATTTTGTTGTCTTTCTTTATCAACCAGTAATTTCTCAAGCCTATTGGTGTTTTCTTCTAGCAAACAGCTCTTTTCAGCCATTTGAGTATGTTCGATTTCAACCGTCTGCAGTTTGAGTTCGCAAGCCTTCAATTTTTCTTCAGTTTCGCTAAGTTTTTCTTGCCAATGTTTGGAATCTTCTTCTTTTGTTTGAGTCTGTTGCTGCATATGCTCAATTTTATTTTCCAAATTCCGTTTTTCAAGATCCAATTCTTGATGAGACTCCTGTACAATGCGCATTTGTTCTTCCATTTGAGAAATTTCGTTTAGTATACCATTAATTTGAGCTTTTAATTCATTTTTTTCTTCGTTCATTTGTTGTTCTCTTTGCTGGGAGGCCTCTTGCAATGAGTTGTTACGACGATCCTGTTGTATAAGTTCATTCTTAAGCTTCTCGATGTCTTCATTTTGCTGTTGTATTTGTTTAAGATAGCTTTCCAGTTGTTTTTCACTTTTCGTTGCCTTTTTAGCTAACAATTTCAATTCTTTTTCTTTGTTGCCCAATTGCTCCTTTGCTGATTTTAGTTGTTGATTTAGTTCGACTGAAACCCTTTCGAGTTCCGCTTTTAAATTAGTAATAGTTTCTGATTCAGTACTTGTAGTCTGCTCCTTAATTATTTTTAGCTCATTTTCCAGGTGTACATGTTTTTGCTGGTTCTCCTCTGCATGCAACTTCTCCCGTTGTAGTTGCTGCTGAAGTTCGTCTGTTTTCTCCAGAGCTTTTTTTATACCTTCTTCTTTACCTTTTAGTTCTTCCTGAAGCTGTTGTAATACTTGCAAGCGGTCATTAAATTGACTTTCAGTTTCCTGTAGTTTCACCTCATTTTCAGCTAATTTCTCTTTAAGAATATCATTTTCATTTTTTGTTCTGTTAAGCTCATTATCAACCTCAGCTAAAGATACTTCATTTTGTTGATATCGTGTCACCATTTCACTAAGTTGTTGATTTTGCTGTTTCATTTCTTGTAACTTAGCCTCAAGCTCGTTAGTTTGTTTTTGCATTTGCTCTTCCATCGCTTTGTATGTTTTCACTTTTTCGTCATGTTTTTCAAGCATTTCCTGCAATATATGTTCGGTTGAAATAATTTTAGCATCAAGTTGTTGCTTAGCAGCTTGAGTTTGTTTCAATTTATCTTTCATTTGATCCAACTCCTCCACTGTGACACCACAATTTTTATCGGTTTTATGTGCTTGTTGCAACTCATTTTGCAGCTGTTTAACAGTTTCGTTCAGGTTATTGACTTCGATTTCTTTATTTTCTAATTCAGAATGTATAGCTGCTTTGGTTTGAGCCAAGAGTAACACATTTTCTTCTTCTTGTTTACGTAATAAGTCCAATTTATTATTAAGTTCTATAATTTGTTGATCACGGTCTTTTAAGATATTTTCAAAATTCTCTAGTTTTTTTTCAATGCTTTCATCATTGTTGATAACTGGATTAACGTCGACTAAAGAGTTCTCATTGGGCTTAAGTATTTCTGTACTTAAGTCTATTAACTGTTCACTATTAACTCCAGCTAAGGCAGATGCTATGTTATCAGGATTTTCACCAAGTAATTTAAGTTTAGTTTGATAGGATTGCATTTTGCATTGCATATCGTCCATTTCAATGCGCAAGGCTTCTTCCAAATGAGCTTTGGCTTGCTGCTCCAAAGAACACTGTTCGCGTAGTTCATTAATGCGTCTAATAGCCTTTTCTTGAGTTTCAACCAAAACGGACTGTAAGAAAAATATATTTTTTTAATAAAAGAATTTAAAAAAAACTAAACATTAATTTTCTTTTCTTATTTTCAGATTCGCTTAATGATTTTTTGAAACTTCTGCTTTTAAGATTAAAACAGTATAGCTTTTTTAAAAACAATATATTTTGTAAATCGCCATCCAAATTCATTCCAAAACCTCTGAGACAGTGAATTTTAAGCATAATAAAGTGTTCGGTTCCAAAATTAGAATATAATTTGTAAACTATCTCATCTATATTATGATAATACACCTAACAAATAATTTCTACTAATTTACTCTGAATGGTAAATTGAAGAAACGTTCAACCTGTAATCTTTAATTTACTCAATATATATATACTTCAGAATATAAATATTTAGCTAAATAGATTACGATTATTTCAACACATATGCAGATACATATTTTAAACATACCCTTGCCTTTGTACTGTCACGTTCAAGGTCTTTATATTTTTTAGCAAGATCCGTATAACGACATCGATATTTATGATAACGATCCAACGACTTCCGATAAGCATCAAAAAGTTGTTCCTTGGTAATAACGTCAAGCTTGGCAGCTGTGGAAGGTGTATCTCCCATTTCACTTCCTGATTCATCCAAATCTGACTGAAGGTGATATACCTTAAATTGAAATTATGGGCTACATGTTACTTCAAAATTACAACAAATTCTTAAATATTTGAGCTTTAATAGAGAAAATTATTTATTTGAAAATATTTCACTCAAGTTTTGTACTTTTATTATGTTATTTCTTATATCTGAGTAGTGCATAACCGATTTTCCTATCAGACTTACCGATCCGGCATCCCATGTAGGCAGTCGAAATGAAACATCACTAGCGATAGAAGAGTTGGATAATTTACGAGTTCTGGGTATAGCGCCATTGTTAAGAGTTTGGGCAGCAGAATTGCGACCACGTACAGCACCAGCAGGCAACTTCACGGGTTTATTTGGAGAATTTTGTGGAGTATCTAGAAAAGTTTTACTATTTATAAGAGTATATTTATAACTCTAATCACCAACCTTCCTCCGTAATACTGAAAACATTTTCATTTGTAGTATTCAAGTTTGCGGTAGATTCGGAACAACTGGGTGTATTAGCTGAAGAAGAGACAGCAGCCTAAAAGAGGAAAGAAAAATAAATAAGATTTGTATATCATAATTACTTATTTTTATTCTCTGGGCGAACTGTATTTATAGCTACCGTTCCCCTTTTACTTCACATAAAACTGTTTTTTAGGGAATCATGTCTATGGAAATGTCTACATTAATTACGTTTTTTTTTTCTTAATACCTGAGCTGCATTAGCAAATTGTTGAAATTTTGATGGAGAAGCCTTTACTTCTTCGATTAATTTATTCTTTAAGTTAGCAAACATGTTATCTTCCCCACTTTGTTGCTGAAAAAACTTAATTAATTTCGTTTTAAAATTTACAAAAACTATTTGTTTTTTCACTTAACTACATCGATACGTGTAAAATTTTTACCCCAAGGAAAAAAAATTTGACAGATTTTTATTTTTCAGCTAATTCTTTTTGTTTATTTCATTCTTATAATACCAATGCCAAGTCTGAGATAACTAATAAAATGTAGTTACGCCCGTATCCCACGATCCATTTCACTATTACAACAATACGAGCTACCCATTCATATTGTTTGGTACGACATACATATATGAAACAGTAAATTTTATATGATTTTAGCTCTGATTTTATATATCATTTAAGTACTTTCATTATTATATAATGAATTTCCAATTGTATGAAGGAAAATATTTGTAGATTCATATCTACATATATTAGACGAAAGTCGCTTGAAGTATGTAAAGCAAAATGTTTTTCTGGAATGATTTCGATTTTAAGAAAATCTGTTCTTTGACAACACTGATTAAACTGAAAAAATGTCTGCCGCCTTGATTATAGAAAACGTTTTCTTTATTGTGTGCATGTAATATTTTTGCAATATTTTTAATTATTCTTGTTTTAAAAACAAAGTTATAAACGTAACGTATAATATTGATTGAAATAAAGTGAGTATAAAATTTTTAAAAGGAATTGTGTTTTATGTGCAAGATAAGCTCTAAAATTTTTACAAGAAAAGTACATGCTGAATATAGACAAGAAATTTTTTTGTCTCGATGCCGCATATACCGAATATACATAGGGGCAGACTTCTAATTGTTATTTTCATAAAAAATTGTTAAACAGCGTAAACCATTTAATATCGTGAACCTACTATGAAAATGTAAAAATCAAAGTATATATTAATACTACTAATAAATAAATAATAATAATAAACGATAATGAAATTATTGTATTATAGAATACTACATATATAACTAAAGGTGGCTTGAATTAAATAGAATGTCTCTACCCCCATATATGATACCGCCCAATGCGTGGGCGGCACAAATAATGGCTCAGCAGCAAGCCCAAGCTTACGCTGCTGCTGCACAGGCCCAACATGCACAAATGCATGCGCATCAAATGGCAAACCAAATACAACAAATACCACCACCAGGAGCACCGCTTCCACCGCCTCCCCAGCAAATTGGTCTATCACCACAAGCTGTGCAGTCTCAATTGGGCCATATTCCTACACCAAAGCCGGACATACCAGAGGAAAAACTACAAGAAAAATCTGTGAAATGGCAACAATTACAATCCAAGCGTTTTGCGGATAAACGTAAATTTGGTTTTGTTGATGCACAAAAAGAAGATATGCCACCGGAACATATCCGCAAAATTATCAGAGACCATGGTGATATGACATCTCGTAAATACCGCCATGATAAACGTGTTTACTTGGGTGCTTTAAAGTATATGCCTCATGCTGTACTTAAACTTTTAGAGAATATGCCCATGCCATGGGAACAAATAAGGGACGTACAAGTTCTGTACCACATAACAGGAGCTATAACATTTGTCAATGAGATACCATGGGTAATCGAGCCAGTTTACATTGCCCAGTGGGGTACCATGTGGATAATGATGCGTCGCGAAAAACGTGACCGTCGTCATTTTAAGCGTATGCGATTTCCGCCATTCGATGATGAAGAACCTCCGTTAGATTATGCTGACAACGTACTAGATGTCGAACCTTTAGAAGCTATACAAATTGAATTGGATCAGGATGAAGATGGTTCAGTTTATAAATGGTTTTATGACCATAGACCTCTAGTAGGTACTCCTTATGTGAATGGATCAACGTATCGAAAATGGAACTTGACTCTTCCCCAATTGGCAACTTTATATCGTTTGGCCAATCAGTTGCTTACCGATTTGGTAGATGATAATTTCTTTTATCTGTTTGACCCAAAAAGTTTCTTTACAGCCAAGGCCTTAAATATGGCCATACCTGGTGGTCCAAAATTCGAACCTTTAATTAAAGATCATAATGTTGGGTAAGTTCATGCTGCACTTAGTTTTTTTTATTTTCATGTTTAGTTACTAACTGCTTCCTTGATTTTAGGGATGAGGATTGGAATGAGTTTAATGACATTAATAAAGTAATTATACGTCAACCTATTCGTACGGAATACAGAATTGCGTTCCCTTATCTCTACAACAATATGCCTCATTTTGTTCATCTCTCCTGGTAAGTTTTTGTTTCATTCATTCTATTTTAAATAATCACTATTATACTGTATCAAAATCGTAAAGATTAATTTTGATGCAAATCAATAAAGGTGAAATATCAAATCAAACCTTATAAGAAATATTACTACCATAGCTCTAGTTAATCATTAAAAAAAAACTTCTTCATTTGGAGGTGATTTGTTAACGCAAGTATATAATTAAAAAGTATATAATTTTATGCTGCTGAACAATTCAAACATTTAAATAAACTTTCTTAAATTTAAAAAGAAATATCTTAAATTGAAGTTAATATAGATTCATGAAATTAGAAAATTTGTCAAATACCATTGCAGGTATCACACACCGAATGTTGTATACATAAAAACGGAAGATCCAGATTTGCCAGCCTTTTATTTTGATCCTTTAATCAATCCTATATCTCATCGTCATGCCAATGTTACAAAAATTCCTGAACCATTGCCAGATGACGATGAAGATTTCTCATTGCCAGAGGACGTACAACCATTTTTGCAAGATACACCCTTATATACAGACAATACTGCTAATGGTATATCATTGTTATGGGCACCAAGGCCTTTCAATTTAAGATCTGGACGTTGTAGAAGGGCTATCGATATACCCTTGGTAAAATGTTGGTACAAAGAGCATTGTCCTCCTGGACATCCCGTAAAGGTTCGAGTTAGTTACCAAAAACTATTGAAATATTATGTACTAAATGCTTTGAAACATCGTCGACCAAAGCCGCAACGAAAGAGGTGGGTTTTTACAGTAATATGAATTACGAAAGAATTGCGAAATGATATTTCTACATTTGCTTTTTGTTGCCTTTAAATAATGTAGATATCTGTTCCGTTCGTTTAAATCCACAAAATTCTTTCAAACTACTACTCTTGATTGGGTAGAAGCTGGTTTACAAGTCTGTCGTCAGGGTTATAACATGTTGAATCTCTTAATTCACCGTAAAAATTTGAATTATCTTCATTTGGATTATAATTTTAATTTAAAACCAGTCAAAACATTGACTACCAAAGAACGTAAAAAGTCCAGATTTGGTAATGGTAAGTGAATATAAAATAACAAAATGTATATTTGCATTATTTTATGAAAATGTATTTCTTGTTCGCTTTTTTTAGCTTTTCATTTATGTCGCGAAATTTTACGACTCACAAAATTAATTATTGATTCTCATGTTCAATATCGCTTGAACAATGTTGATGCTTTTCAGCTTGCTGACGGGTTGCAGTACATTTTTGCACATGTTGGACAATTGACAGGCATGTACCGTTATAAGTACAAATTAATGAGGCAAATCCGCATGTGCAAGGATTTAAAACATTTGATCTACTATCGTTTCAACACGGTAATTTTTATTTCTATTAGGATTCCTTAACCAATATTTTGAAAATAGTTGTTTCCTACTTTTTTAATATATTTTTTCCCTACTAATTTTTTTCTCTCTGTTAGGGGCCTGTTGGTAAAGGTCCTGGTTGTGGTTTTTGGTCTCCTGGTTGGCGTGTGTGGCTTTTCTTTATGCGTGGCATAACTCCTCTCTTAGAACGTTGGTTAGGCAATTTACTATCACGTCAATTCGAGGGACGTCATTCAAAGGGAGTGGCAAAGACGGTAACCAAACAGCGTGTTGAATCACATTTCGATTTGGAATTGCGTGCTTCCGTTATGCATGATATTGTCGATATGATGCCTGAGGGAATAAAACAAAACAAAGCCAGAACTATTCTGCAACATCTATCAGAAGCATGGCGGTGCTGGAAAGCTAATATTCCCTGGAAAGTACCCGGGCTACCAATACCCATTGAAAACATGATTTTGCGTTATGTCAAAATGAAAGCTGATTGGTGGACTAATACAGCTCATTACAATCGTGAACGTATACGCCGTGGTGCTACTGTGGACAAAACTGTATGCAAAAAAAATTTGGGTCGTTTAACACGTCTTTATCTAAAGGCTGAACAAGAACGTCAGCACAACTATTTAAAGGATGGACCCTATATATCGCCCGAAGAGGCAGTAGCTATTTATACTACAACTGTACATTGGCTGGAATCGCGTCGATTTGGTCCCATACCCTTCCCTCCTCTTTCATACAAACACGATACTAAACTGTTGATTTTAGCATTAGAGCGACTTAAGGAAGCCTACAGCGTTAAATCACGTTTAAATCAAAGTCAACGTGAAGAACTGGGTCTCATAGAACAAGCATATGATAATCCGCATGAAGCTTTATCACGTATTAAAAGACATTTGCTTACGCAAAGAGCTTTCAAAGAAGTTGGCATTGAATTTATGGATTTGTACAGCCATTTAATACCCGTGTATGATGTTGAACCTTTAGAAAAGATAACAGATGCTTATTTAGATCAATACTTGTGGTACGAAGCTGACAAAAGGCGCTTATTCCCTCCATGGATAAAGCCAAGTGATACAGAACCTCCACCACTGCTGGCTTACAAATGGTGTCAAGGTGAGTAGTTTCTTTTAATATGGAAAAGCTTTTGCATATGGGATCAATAAGTACCTACTCTTCGTGTGATTTGAAGCAAGGTGATTTGTATTTGAAATCCCCTTGTTGCAAACCTCACGCTGATTGGGTATCAGCAACAAACATTATAGCTAAAAAAAATTTAAATTAAAATACATAAATTGGTGAGTGTTATAAAATTGAAAAATAAAGATATTGATGAAACGTCTTTTACATACGTTTGTATATATAAAATATAAATAATAAAGAGTTTCTAATAAATTGCCTCTAGCTCGAGTTTTTACTGTCTATCAAATTTTAAAGTTAAATGAAATACTAGATTACGCAACAATTTTAGATAAATAATTTTGAAATTATTTGATGAAAAATATTAGAAACGCTAATGTTTTTTGTTTGTCATGCCACAAAAAGTTCCTGCGTCTACAACTTGAGTTTACCGAAATTAAAATCAATTATGAATTCAATTGAAGTCAGCAACTTGATTTAAAAAAAGAAATAGGTGGTTGATGTTGAAAAAGTTCGATCGTAAACCGATAGCTGATAGTTGTGATTTTTTTCTTTTCTTTAACCTTGTCATTTTAATTTTAATAAAATTAAAATATTGATGAACTGAAGGCTGTATTTATAAATTGTTTTTAAATAATCTAATGATGATTGTCGTAATTCGAACATAAAAAAGGTGAAACTGTCTTTTAAATGCATACAGCGATATAACACAATTTGCGAAATTTAATTGTTCTCCTTTAATAATATGTTTATTGCAGGTATAAATAATCTACAAGATGTTTGGGATGTTAGTGAAGGCGAGTGTAATGTATTACTAGAAAGTCGTTTTGAAAAGCTTTATGAAAAAATCGATTTAACACTGCTCAATCGTCTTTTACGTCTTATTGTCGATCATAACATTGCCGATTATATGACGGCAAAAAATAATGTAGTCATCAATTATAAGGACATGAATCATACTAATAGTTATGGCATCATACGTGGTCTACAATTCTCTTCGTTTATTACACAATATTATGGTTTAGTTTTGGATCTACTGGTGCTTGGTTTACATAGGGCTAGTGAAATGGCAGGACCACCACAGATGCCTAATGATTTCTTAACCTTTCAAGATACCGTCACCGAGACGGCACATCCTATACGTTTGTATTGTCGTTATGTCGATCGAATTCATTTGTTCTTTCGATTTAGTGCCGAAGAAGCTAGAGACTTGATACAAAGATATTTAACCGAACATCCAGATCCTAATAATGAAAATATTGTGGGTTATAATAATAAAAAGTGCTGGCCAAGAGATGCTCGTATGCGTTTAATGAAACACGATGTAAATTTGTAAGTTTTCTCTCCGTTTTATAGAACAATCAATAATTTAAAAATTTTTGAAGGGGTCGTGCTGTATTCTGGGATATAAAAAATCGTCTACCCCGTTCTGTAACCACAATTAACTGGGAAAATACATTTGTTTCGGTTTATTCAAAAGATAATCCAAATCTTTTGTTCAACATGTGTGGTTTTGAATGTCGTATTTTACCCAAGGTTCCTTACATTATAATATTTGGTAGTTATAGTTTTGTAATTCAGTTTTTTTCTTTGTTAGTGCCGTACCCAAAACGAAGAATTTACTCACCGTGACGGAGTTTGGAATCTTCAAAATGAAGTTACCAAAGAACGTACAGCTCAATGCTTCTTACGTGTCGACGATGAATCTTTGGGTCGTTTCCATAACCGTGTGAGACAAATTTTAATGGCTTCTGGTTCTACCACATTTACTAAGGTAAGAAAGTTTTCGTAGGATTATTTTGAATAAGTTGTATAATATCGTTATTTATCCATCTCTTTTAGATTGTAAACAAATGGAATACAGCATTAATTGGTTTAATGACTTATTTCCGTGAGGCCGTTGTCAACACTCAAGAACTTTTAGATCTTTTGGTTAAATGTGAGAATAAGATACAAACCCGTATAAAGATTGGCCTAAATTCTAAAATGCCTTCTCGTTTTCCACCGGTTGTATTTTATACACCCAAAGAACTGGGCGGCTTGGGAATGTTGAGTATGGGTCATGTTTTAATACCACAATCAGACTTAAGATGGTCGAAACAAACCGATGTAGGGATTACGCATTTTAGGTCCGGTAAGTCTATTTTCGTTTTAATATAAAAATGCTATGTACACATCGCCACAGAAAATTTTAGAAGAGAAGAAAAAAAACTTATTTAAATGAAACATTAATAAAATTTTGTAGCATACGTAAACACGCATTAAAAAATTATGTATCTACTAAAAGCCATACTATTCTACTTAACAGGTATGTCCCATGATGAGGATCAGTTGATTCCTAATCTTTATCGTTACATACAACCATGGGAAAGTGAATTTATTGATTCTCAACGTGTATGGGCTGAATATGCTTTAAAACGTCAAGAGGCTAGCACGCAAAACAGACGTTTAACTTTAGAGGACTTAGAGGATTCCTGGGATCGTGGTATTCCTCGTATTAATACACTTTTCCAAAAAGATCGTCATACACTGGCCTATGACAAAGGATGGCGTATACGTACGGAATTCAAGCAGTACCAAGTACTAAAACAAAATCCATTCTGGTGGACGCATCAAAGACACGATGGTAAATTGTGGAATTTGAATAATTATCGCACTGATATGATCCAGGCCTTGGGAGGCGTTGAGGGTATATTAGAACACACCCTCTTTAAAGGAACATACTTTCCAACTTGGGAAGGTCTCTTCTGGGAAAAGGCTTCTGGTTTCGAAGAGTCTATGAAGTATAAAAAATTGACTAACGCCCAGCGTTCGGGTTTGAATCAAATTCCTAATCGTCGCTTTACGCTCTGGTGGTCACCAACAATTAACAGAGCAAACGTATATGTTGGTTTCCAGGTACAATTGGATTTGACGGGTATTTTCATGCACGGAAAGATCCCAACATTGAAAATTTCTTTAATTCAAATCTTCAGGGCTCATTTATGGCAAAAAATACATGAATCAATCGTTATGGATTTGTGCCAGGTCTTTGATCAGGAACTCGATGCTTTAGAAATCGAAACAGTTCAAAAAGAAACAATACATCCCCGTAAATCATACAAAATGAATTCGTCTTGTGCCGATATTTTGCTTTTCCCTGCTTACAAATGGAATGTTTCGCGTCCTTCTTTATTAGCCGACACAAAGGACACCATGGACAATACCACCACACAAAAATACTGGCTGGATATACAGCTAAGATGGGGTGACTACGATTCGCATGACGTTGAACGTTATGCTAGAGCAAAATTCTTAGACTATACTACAGACAACATGTCAATCTATCCGTCGCCCACTGGTGTGCTTATAGCCATAGATTTAGCCTATAATCTGCATTCGGCTTATGGTAATTGGTTCCCAGGTTGCAAGACTTTAATACAACAAGCCATGGCCAAAATAATGAAAGCAAATCCAGCCCTTTATGTGTTAAGAGAACGTATACGCAAAGCTTTACAGTTATACTCATCCGAGCCAACAGAACCATACTTGAGTTCTCAAAACTATGGTGAATTGTTCTCTAATCAAATTATTTGGTTTGTTGATGACACAAATGTGTATCGTGTTACCATACATAAAACTTTTGAAGGTAATTTAACTACTAAACCCATTAACGGTGCAATTTTCATATTTAATCCACGTACGGGACAACTGTTCTTGAAGATTATTCATACTTCTGTTTGGGCCGGACAGAAACGTTTGGGTCAATTAGCTAAATGGAAAACAGCCGAAGAAGTTGCTGCCCTTATTCGATCATTGCCAGTTGAAGAACAACCAAAGCAAATTATTGTCACCCGTAAGGGTATGTTAGATCCTTTGGAAGTGCATTTATTGGACTTCCCTAACATTGTGATCAAAGGTTCTGAATTGCAACTGCCTTTCCAAGCTTGCCTGAAAGTAGAGAAATTCGGTGATTTAATTCTAAAAGCAACCGAGCCCCAAATGGTTCTATTTAATCTTTATGACGATTGGCTAAAGACTATATCTTCATATACAGCATTTAGTCGTCTAATATTAATTTTAAGAGCTTTACATGTGAATACCGAAAGAACGAAAATCATACTTAAACCCGATAAAACTACAATAACCGAAGCTCATCACATTTGGCCCACGCTTACCGACGAAGAATGGATTAAGGTGGAAGTTCAGTTAAAAGATCTAATATTAGCTGATTATGGCAAGAAGAATAACGTGAATGTTGCCTCATTAACACAATCGGAAATTCGTGACATTATCCTAGGTATGGAAATTAGTGCTCCGTCGGCTCAAAGGCAGCAGATAGCTGAAATTGAAAAGCAAACAAAGGAGCAAAACCAACTTACGGCTACTACTACGAGGACCACCAACAAACATGGTGACGAAATAATTACTTCCACTACATCAAACTATGAAACACAAACGTTTAGCTCGAAAACAGAGTGGCGCGTCAGAGCCATATCAGCCACAAATCTTCATCTTCGAACAAACCACATATATGTCAGCTCGGACGACATTAAAGAAACTGGCTACACGTACATTTTGCCGAAAAATATCCTCAAGAAGTTTGTAACAATTTCAGATTTAAGGGCTCAAATTGCTGGCTATTTGTATGGCGTGAGTCCGCCAGATAATCCTCAGGTTAAAGAAATTCGTTGTATTGTTATGCCGCCGCAGTGGGGCACACATCAAACCATAAATCTTCCCAATACCCTCCCTACGCATCAATATCTTAAAGATATGGAGCCTTTGGGCTGGATTCATACACAACCCAACGAACTGCCTCAGCTCTCACCGCAAGATATTACAACGCATGCGAAAATAATGCAAGAAAATTCAACATGGGATGGTGAGAAAACCATAGTTATAACCTGTTCATTTACTCCCGGTTCATGTTCTCTGACCGCCTATAAATTGACGCCATCTGGCTTTGAATGGGGCTCGAAGAATACCGATAAGGGAAATAATCCAAAAGGCTACCTACCCTCCCATTACGAAAGAGTGCAAATGTTGCTGTCCAATAAATTTCTCGGCTTCTTTATGGTACCCTCACAAGGCAGTTGGAATTATAACTTTATGGGTGTGCGCCATGATCCGAACATGAAGTATGATTTACAATTAGCAAATCCTAAAGAATTCTATCACGAAATTCATCGACCTTCACATTTCTTGCTTTTCGCTAATTTGGAAGATGGCGGTGATGGTTCAGGCGCTGATCGTGAAGATGTTTATGCATAAATAGTTTTTTTCTTTGTTTCGATAATTAGAGCATTAAAATGTATAATAATTTAAGATTTTTAGAACTTAAAATGTTTATTTCTATATTAAATTGACAGTACTAATTAAAATACAGAACTATAAAAAATATGATTTTCGATTGATATGAAATTACACTTTAGTCAAATGGTTTCAAATTTAACACAAGACTTTCGATTATTATTTGAATTCAATAAATAGTGTTTGTATATTTGTATATAAAATACTTGACAAAGTAAATTTGTAAAGTATTTGGTGCACAGATGCCACTGGGTGACTGAGAACATATGTACACCGGCGATGTTGTTAACCCCTATCCTATCCGTTTCCGCAACGTAGTTAATTCCGGAAAAATCCTCAGAAGAACTGTAAATCAATACAAGTTATTTGAGGCGTCGAAATTAGCTAGTGTGAGTTAGACGCAAAACTCAAAATAGAGTAAACAATCAGTGGCCTGGTCTGGTTGCACTTAAAATATACATAATTGCCAACGAGACTTGATATTGACTGACTGAGAACTTCTTTGCTTGACATTCGCAAATTGAAAATGTTTTCTATTAGGAATTTTTTTTTTGTTATTAAAATATCCCGGTGAGGATTTTCATAAATGCAAATAGGTTATTAATCATGTATTCAGCAAAAGACAGTGGAAACAATGCAACCACAATTGAACAAAAACAAAATATTTAAAATTTTCAATACCGAGAAGTAATTGAAAAGAAGCTATCATGTCTTCTAAAATATAGCCCAGGTAGGCAGACTTTAAACATAAGAACTTTAACACCAAATTCCATAGAGAATTTAATTATCATAGAGAACTATAATCGACGACTTTGATAAATCCTGCAGTATGTGATCAGGTTTGTTTATGTCGAAAAGCATGCCTGAATAGGTCTGAATAGATAACCTATTTCCATTTTTGTTAGAACGATTTTTAAATTTAAAACTTGCTGATAGAATGAATGGAATCCATTCCTTCTCGCTTTCGTTCTCTTTCCAACTACGTCTGATTGGTAATATATGGAAGGATAAAGATTTCAGATAAGATATTCAAACGCTTAGCAAAAGGTACGTATTACAAATTTGTAAGACAAACTTTTGAGTTAAACAGGAATTAATCGCAATATCTCTTTATTCACCTAGTGCAACATCCATCTTGTATGATCACTTCATTGATTTTACTTTTATGTGAAAATATACATACATATCTATTCAAAAATCATATCCTTATTTTCAGTTCTATTACATTAAATAACATTAGATAAATTGAGTAATTAATTCATAATTTTAAGTCCACAAACAATCGCACCTATCGTCCATATTTTTTTCCTTCGAAATGTTTTCCCTCAATTCCAACCGTGAATAACTTTTACCTTTAAATTTTATAACACGGGCTAGTATTTCTTAAAATCATGTTTATTTGAATATTAAGAATGGTTTTTCGTTATATCACGTCAACTTGGCTTGTAAACAGGTCGTTTTCTGCAATGTGACATTTTCGGTGTTTCATTTCTGATAAAAAAAAATATGCGAACTCAAGTGAGCGAAAATTTTTTCTATATCCGTAATAGTTAATTAACAAATCTAAAAAAAGACGTTTTGAATTCATATTGTTGATTATTTTGTCTTATTTATGCTATAAGTCCTTAATACCCAGACTTCAAATCAATAAACTTATTGATAAAATATTAAGCTAATCAAAATCACCATAACAACTTAAAGCTTGGATATTATTTCCTATTACAAACGTTTGCTACTAATTAAAATTTTTGTTTATGCAAAAATATAATGGAGATGTAAAACTTTTATTAAACAATTTGTACATATAAAAATAGCTAAGAACACTTCCAGAGCAATATCGCTAAATTACCAGCAAAAAAAAGATACAAAATATTTTTAGTCTCATAAGTGATTTCAAATCCAAAACCTTCACCAACAACCACATGCCAATAAATGCCAAATTTCTTATCCATTGTTTCTTTAATAACCCGAGCAGCTTGCTAAATATTGAAAATATTAATTCACATGTCGTGTTTTAAAAACAATATTGTAGAACGCACCTCGTAATTAGAAGAGAATTTCTCGCAAGCCGTTATGCTCAATTCAATAGCTTCTGTACGCATTTCTTCATTCATATCAGAATGCTAAAAGGAAACAACTTTAATGTGATTTCAAAAATTTCAAGCTTCTGTTGAATTTTACCTTAACTAAAGGATAAACGTGTATAATTTTCTTTTCAGTTTCTTTTTCTGGATTACCGCCATCATCAGCCATTTTATTTTGAAGGATAGCTATTTAATACTTTATTTTTATTAGCCAATTTTTATAAAATGTTTTGCTTTTCGAAATTTATTTTTTCTTCAATGTAATTTATTTGAGATATTGTCTCAAATGTTTAAAAAATTTGTTTTGTTTACAGCTACTTGTTTCTATATTTTTATTACTTTTCTTCTGTGTTTATAAAACTTATATTTGTTTCTGGGTTTATTGCTCATTAATGACTTGTCGTAAACTAAAGTACTTCTTGACTCCCCTTGTTGGCCATAGAATCCTTTTGTTATTTTTTAAATTTATTTTTTTGTTATTTGCGAAATAAAAGCACTTGTGAGGTGAAAGGAAACGCATGCGCCAAGTTTCACCCGCATCTTTCTGAACATATGGGATGCTCCATGTAAAAAACATTGATGTAAGTCACATAATAGAAACAGAGATACTGCAGATTTGTGCAAAATTCTTCAACAAACTTGCTCATAGCAGTTCATTAATCAAAATACATATGTAAATCGGAATAACTATAAAATCAAAGTTCGGCCCTCTAAAGTAAAAAGTGAATGAACGTTCAGTTATTTGCGGAGAGTGGCGGTAAAAATTAACAGAGCAGCGTTCCTTCATATTGTACAAAGTTTACTGACAAAATAAATGTTTCCTACTTTACTTTTTAAGGCGTTGAAGATACTCACTTAAATTCCGCATTATATATGACCAAATTTCTATGCAGGATAACAGAAGTGCACTCCGATGGCTTCTATACACCATTCTATTAAATAATCATGTGATTTGTGTGTGAGATTTTGGGACAACGTTGTGAAATAATTTAGCCATTTTGAATTCATAACTTAACCGTTTTACTTTTCCCTTGCATGATTAATACCAAACTGCGAAGTTAGTTTTTATTCAACTTTCATATCTTAACTTAAAAGATACTAGGCTTGTTAAAAAATACTAAATATTTGAAATCCTTTCAATATGTTTCTGTAAATTAAATTGACTTTTTAATATTTTTCTAAATCCAAATCAAAGCTTTCAGTAATAAAGATCTAAGCTTATTTTATTATAAATATCACAAGTCAATGATTGTGGCTAAATATATGCATTCTAATGAAAAATTATCTTTACAGCGCAAAGTTCTTACATAGGAGCAATTCCTAATCGGTGGAAGCGAAACTCACAAACCTTTAGTTGAGCCCAAAACTAGACAGGAATGGAAAGGCCTGAATATGTTTATACATCGGACGCGATAACAATGAAAGTTGTTTTTTGATGACAATTTTTTTGAGTGTATTTTATGCATATACTTGATATGCGTAAATTTTCTTTAAATTGGGTAGAGTACAAATACGGATGTGATAGTTTTTTCCAAGAGTACAAAAACAGAAATTTTGTTAATAATAGAAAATGAGATTAAAAAAATAAAACAAAAGCAGAAAGTTAACTTCAAGTAGAATGATAAGGGCCATTATTACAACTTCATGTTAGTTAAAGTCAAGATTTTATGAATCTTTTTATTATTTTAGAAGCTAATCTTTTTATTTACAAAATGTTCTTCAACCTACCAGACAAGCCACTTTATTTTTATTATTTGCAATAATGGAACATTTGTTATACGTCCCTAAAAACAGCAAGAAAAATTAAATCGAAATAAATTTTCATATTCACACTTATGTAATTTAGAATATATAACAGTTAATACAGTTGAGTTTTCCTAACTAACTTTAATTCTAAGAAGTCCGAGCACGCTAATGCACTGTCAAAATAAACAAATAAAAAAGTTCAGACTTTTAATTAATATTTGAAAGTATGTGTCGCCAAAATCATAAGTAAAAAACGGGTTTCTACAACTCTTCCATTAGTTAGAATCTCATCATATAAATTTCGATACTATCACTTTTTATATTGCAGCCATTTTTCTCCATCTGCTCTTATCATCTCTCTTCTTCCCCCGTGCCCTCTTTTTATTGTAAAGCTTTTTCTAACATTAAAATAAGAAAATTTATCTCCGTGATATATGTATATTACTTTATTGACGAAAATCATGAAATGATTTTTCACGCGAACTTCTGTTTGCTTATTAAATAAGATATTTACTACGAAAATCAATAACAATTGTTATTGATTTTCGGCGAAGGACTCAGCATTCAGATAGAAGCAAAATAAAACTCGAAATCTTCCGATATTTTAAAAACTTCTGTAGCTAGAAATTGAAAAAATTTATAGTTGCATATTTCGATCCAAAAATTAAAGACGCTTTATTACACTAATAAATTCAAGCAAAATGTAATGAAACAAAAGCAAAATTCAATAATTGTTTTTATTTTTGGAAAGCTATTGTTCAATAGTTTGCGACATCGGCGAATAGATAGTTAATATTTATTATCGAAAAAATAAAATGGTTTGTTATGAGCACTTTTCATTTTTCTATCGTGGCTGACTTCTTTCTGGATCTGACCATATACATATGTATATATTTACATTATTTAAGTGCACATATGTATAAAATTATATAAAATAATTCTTTTAAGACATTTGTAAAGGTCTATCATTTTAGTGGAACAACCTATAATTGAACAGCTATCTCGTTTATATGTATGCATCCATACGTGTGCATATACATATATTGCCGGAAGTATAAATGCACAAAAACATACATATGAATATACATTTCCAGAAACTTAATACGACTTCTTTCATCCCTTAGCGAAAAATTCATTGATAAATTCAAAACGACAGACAAAAACTTGTTTTCTTTTTAATTTTTTATCTACTCGTGCATGTATTCGCCCTTTTAATGTTTAATTCACCGCTTTAGTTTTATGTTGAGGTCATGGTGTAAAAACAGCACTCAACCAACCCTAGGATTGCGAAATATTTTTTAGATTACTCAGCAATCCATTGCAAGAACATCAGAAAACTGAAAAAGATCAATGAACAGTTTTATTGTACACATATACACTGGTACATACTTACATAAGTGGTTTAAAAATCCTTAAATTATTTGTATTTACTATTGCTATTTTATTCGATTTGCGATATTATTATTTAATGTGCTTTTTTAATTAACTCTTCAATTCCCATAGCGAAGGTAACAAACATTTTTATTTTCTTTTTGGCTGAAATAGCTTAGATATATTTTATAAAAAAGAAGATAAATGAAATTGCTAAATAAACTCGCACAATTTTTTTTCAAGGGCGGACACTGGGCACTAGGTTAAGTTAATGGTTTAAAGTACCCGTTGTTTTTCTCAATCTTTTCGTAGAAATAAAACATTAATTTTTTAATAATACATATTTATTTTAAGAAAACATTAAAATTTATTTATTGTGGAAATTTTACCAACATTTTAGCACACATTTTCAAGTGTGTTGATGGGAATATCCACATCTTCATTGAGAGTTGTCGACCTGCAACTGATATCTCACAGATCTTCTGCTTCTTATCCCGATAGGCACCCTAAGCTTCATAGGAACGCAAACAGAGAAAACAACAATATTATTTCGCGGAGAGCTACCATCATAGAGTGCACGTTTTCATCAGAACGATCTATTCCAGCCATTTACTTATTGTACATCCGTACAAGTGCTGGACACTCAACTTGAGTTTTTGCCCGTTTTTTATTTATAAATCAAACCCGGTTCACTTTTGTTATATGTTCGAACGCATGACAGTTCGATGCAATGTTGACAATACTATTATCATGCCACTTAGCTGCGATAATTTCTTCGGAATATTTATAAAAAAGCTTAGCGCTTTGATCTTTCATTCATTTCTTAAATAAATTTAGTACTAATAATACCCAGTGTCACCTACAAGTGACAATTGGTATAGAATGCTATTTTTTTGGAAAACCAATTTATTTTTTTTTTACTAATTTCATAGTACGTAACTAATGTGAATATATCACAATAATATAGAATAAAAAAATTTTAAGTTCTTACCCTTTTGGCATTTTTATAAAATTTTCTTTGTCACGAGGCAGACTAGTATGTAAAAATCAAAAACACTGCTTAAAAATTTGTAAAATTCCCTTAGTTTGAATAACGTCAGCGTTACCAAAATAAAATCAGATGCAAAATAGGGGTTTATCTGTTTATTTTCAATATTTATATTATACAGTTATGTCTATATATATATATATATATATATATATATATATATATATATAAATATATATGAATATATATATATATATA